>JAKOGI010000070.1:360000-457500 GCA_029747015.1 Carnegiea gigantea
GAAGTCAAATTTTGTGGTTTCTTTTGTATATCTTAATACTAACATTTGTAAATTACGAAAATCATATTATAATTTGCAGTATAGATATATGAAATTATTTAATTGATAATAAATAGGTTACCCAATGATTTAGACACATGTGAAATAGTTTACATTGTTGTTTGCATTAAAAATTTGCAAACGCCAAGGAAGAGGATCAAATTATTACATTTTTCCTTTTAAAAAAAAGCAAAAAACACATAAATGAACAACATAAATAAAACATGAAATAACCTAAATACAATTAAGTTACTAATACAATATAATATAATATGATATACCCAAAAAAAATTTAACCTAAGTCATAAATTGGACGCAAATAATTAAGAATATAAATGAATCAAACCAAACACCAGCACTATTAACCAAGCCTGACAAAAACTACACCTAAAAAAGTGAGATTATGAATCGTAGCAAGAGATCAGTGATGGCGTTAATTAATGAAAGACTAAATATCAAGAAAAGAAAATTAAGCCACATGTAGAAGTGAATTACAACAAAAAAGTACAAAATTTTCAATCAAAATACAATTAAGGATTTTGACACTCCTAATTACAAAAAGAGGATGTCACTTGCAAATGAATTAAGAAATTAATACAAATAAATATATGAGGAAGGGAACGATAATTTATTATATATCTGAAAGTGAGATAAAAAAGATCACTTTGATACACATGAGCAATGAGCAAGACGACGGGATTGATTTCAACTATGAGAAATATTCTAATGTATAATTTTATAGGAGTAGGAACTACTTGACTATTTATACTAATATTGAAGGTTCAAGAATGATATTATTTTTATATCAGAATTCCATATCAATATATTTTTTATATTGAAATTCCATATAATTCTTTCCTTTAAGGGAAAAAAAAGTCACTTCGTAATACTTCCTGAGATTATACTTTCCTAGGATCATTTCCTTAGTTGTTAATGATTTTTTTCCACCATTACGAAATTATACTTCTTGAGATTATACTTTCTTAGGATCATTTCTATAGTTGTTAATGTTTTTTTCCCTCTATTGCTATGTGACAAATTTGAAATTTATAAATTATTTTTTTTCTACAATCCAGTGGTTGTGATAAAGAGAGAGAATGAATTCAAAAGGTTTAAGAAGGATATTTTTTTTATAATTTTCATAGTCACTAATTACTCCATAATTCTTTCCTTTTAGAAAAAAATACTCCATAATCTTTATTTCCACAATTATGGAATATACTTAATGAGATTATGCTTTCTTATGGTTATTTCCTTATTAATGATTTTTTTTCCATACTGCTATGTGAGAGATTTGAAAATTAGAAACCAATTATTTTTGACAATCCGATGGTTGTGATGAGGAGAGAAAATGAATCCAAGGGTTCAAAATCTCTAATTAATGAGAATGCAAAAAAATTCCATATCATCACAACAGTGTTTTTGTTATACACACACACACACACACACACACACACACACACACACATACATATATATATATATATATATATATATATGCACACACACACACACATATATAAAACTTTGCCTTCTAGGCAACAATCTTGTCACAACAAGAGAAATAAAAAGATACAATGTTGCACAATGACCAAGTTCACATCTTCACGATACGCTGAGGAGCAAGAAAATAAATCTAGAAAAATTATCAAATTAGATGGAAAAAAAGTAAACCTAAGACCAGCAGCACAGAACCATAACAACACCAATTCAACCAACTTCCCCTTGGAGAAGGGAGAATCCAACATTTAAAAGACAGACTTACTTCGCAGCTCTTATATGTGCCCTATGGAAAGTGGGATCAAGCTTAATAGCTATAAGGCAATCTTGCATGGCTTCTCTCACCCTACGAAGAGCCATCCTGGTTGCAGCACAGTTACTATAGTACCGCACAAGAGGTCTAAAAGCAACAGTTGATGTATCATCTGGAGGGACACAATTAACACCCCATGTATAGAAGTCCTCTGCCTTAGAGAGCTCCCCCTTCTCATAGGCTTCATTACCCCTGGTGCAATGAATTTAGGCCATCAAAATGTACAAATAGCAATGGAACTTTATTACCAATGAGAAACTGCACAAAGAACTCAAGTGCAACACAATTCCAATTGCATAGAAAAGATAAAGTCAATACCTCTTTCGCCATTTATCACAAGCTTTCTTTGCTGCACTCAATGCAGATTCACTCTCCTGCTCTTCAATCCTTTCAGTTCCATGCTTATCCATGCTTTCAGATGTAGTGATGTCTCTAGGTTGACCTGCATCCTACTCAAACGAGGTTTATTACTCAAGGTAGAACCATCAGATGCAGAAGTTGTCCCAGATTCTGATTCTATTTTCAACTTGTACTTTCTTTTATGCTGACGCCTAAGTGACAACATAAGTTGCTGAGCAGGAAGTGATGCAGCGAATGCAAACTTTTCCTCAATGCTACTGCCATCGCTAGAAATGAAATGAAACTGGGCATCATCACTCTCTTGACCAGTTAAATCTGCTGTGATACTGGCACCAGAATTAGTTGAAGCAACCCCTAACCCACCGTTCGTGAACTTGAGATTCTCCATACACAGTAAAGGCATAACCATGTCTTAAATTAGCTTAATCAGTTGTTTTATGGCCACTAAGAGGCACATCATTGTTTGAAGTAGTATCCTCATAAGGAGACAAATCTATGGGTGAATAGCATTGAGTTACTTCTAGGTCTTATGCAGAGTAGCTTGTGCTTTCAGTGGCGGTAGGTTTTTACATGGGATGCAGCCTGGTGGGCTTGGTTTGCTTCAAATTTCCCTTTGTTTTCCTCAAGTATATATATTTTTTAATAAGGAAAACATAATATGTTAATAATAAAAGATCAAAAGCTCAGTTGTAGAGTGAGCATCATACAAAAGGCTATATACATCCTAAATATAAACTATCCACACAATCAGCCAAATCAATAGAGGAAGAGCTAAGCTTTCCATTGTTCCAAAAGTAGAGAGTCTTTATGAAATTCTCTTTCAAACTCTGAAGAGGAGTTTCTGTGCTTTCAAAAACTCTTCTGTTTTCCTCAAATATTTTCCCTTGGAAACTCGATTTTTTGGACTAGATTCCAGTTAACTACTTAAACCATTAACCAAATTAGCTGCAAAGGATAGTGAGGCAACAACGTCAGGCAATTTAAAGTCCGGCGAAGAAGCACCAAACCTAAACTCAACCTCTCTGTCCTCGGCACCAGTGTATGCCTCAGGTTCTCCACTAACTGATTCAGCTCCTAAGCTCAAAAAAAATGATGATGGATTCTCATTTCCCTTTGCTTTCACTTCATGAGCTTTAGCCAGAAAAGCAGAAAATGGAGATTAAAAACCGAAAACATTAGGCTTTGTGGAGCTTTCGCTGCTTCTAAATACAAAGATTTTCTCATTAATAGGTAGAGGCCAAAGCCACCAATAGTCTTCCAAGCATGAACACTCCCTGTGCTTTCATCAAAATTCGCAGTATGGACCTTGCTTTTCAATGGCACTGAATTCCCAGTAGAAACATCAACGCTCTTAGTACCACATGTAAAGACAAAATACTGATCCCTTTCCTTTAACACATCTGTGTTTTTCAAGTATTGAACCATTTCTACAGAACTATTACCTTTCTCTACATTCTTAATATTTAGTTTCTTCATCTCATCTGATAACTCAAATTCCAAACCAACCTTACCAGCTTGAACATACTCATTATCAGCTTGATCATTGGCGACTACGCCAAAGCTCAACGCAGCACCTCCTGTGCTATAGTTTTGAGCCGGCATCTCATTCAAACAAGGCTCTCCAACACCCTGCCTAAATTTAAGCTCTTCCTTTTGTACAGTATCACTTTCTCCTAAATCAATGCCATAACTCGTAAACACATAACCTATATCCCCTAACTTATCAGTCTCTAACCCAGTACTATCTACTGACACTGGATTAGCATTTCCATTAACCTTATTCAAATTGGAGACTTCAAAAACAAAACACATACTATCAAACTACCCATTAAACAATTTAGGGCATCAACACTTTAAGAGGACACTGATCGAAAAGGGTTGATCCCAGAATTGGTAGTGGCAGAAGTGGCGGTGGTGCTGGCTGAGGTTTGGAGCTCCTCCTCTGCTTGAATAGCCTGGGCTTTGACTGCATTGGGCTGGGTCAGCCCGCGGATGAGAGTGGAGAAGAAGCAGAAGATGAACCAGTGTTGAAGCTACTATAATCAGAGGTGTAGGAACCATTGGCAAAATTGAAGGTGAAATTGGACGGAACTCGAAAATCTACCGTCGCCGCCACCGGCGTCTCCAGCGATATGCAGCATACAAGTGTTCGGTTGGATCAGAGGAAGGTGAAGTGATCGAAGAGAGAAGGTTGGACTGGAGAAATTAGGGTTTGAGAGAGGAGGAGTTCTGATGAGATAAGCAGAGAGATAGGGAGAGGTTTGTTTGCTTTGGATGAAAGGAAGAGAGAATTTGAGAGAGGGAGGGAGAATTCAAGAGGTGCCACAAGGTTTTTGGTTTTGGTTTTGGTTTCTTCCTCTGGGGCACATGTCCAAGTTCAAACCAGCGTCTTCAGTCCTCTCGCTCCCTCCTTCAAGATTAGTTTAGTCAAGGCTTTTTGCCTTTTTTTTTTTTTGAATCAGTCACATTTACTCCCTCCACCTATTTCGAAATAACTTTTTAACCCCTCATCTAGTGATAATAATTTTTACCCCCTTTACCTTTTTTCTTTTTGATAAAAACTCTTAGAAATTACAGAAGAGGTCCTTGGATTGGATAAACTTATGCAAATAAGCTCTTTTTAGGAAATTTACTTGATTAAGCTTCTTATAATGACTTTACTGGTACTAGTTATCATAATCTACTACTTATATATTATATATTATACTTTTTGTGGTTATAAACCCACCATGCTTAGTAAAATAATTAAAACATAATTAGCGAGTCTTGACATTACCTGAACATAGTCGGCGCTGGACTTTGACATTCCTCTAACTTCCGGTTTACAGAGATTACTAATCTCAACCACACCTCCCTTAGATGAGGCACAGCATAGATCCATTTTATTTCTTACTTCGGACCGTAGTCACTAATCAAGTTCTTTATATTTTTAAAGGATAATAGAATTTTAATCAAGAAATTATAATATTTAAGACATAAGGTTTAATTGGATAACGTTACCTACTAGAAAACTTCTTTTATTGAGAAAGTTTGAAAGTGGAAATATTACAATGGAAATCTTGAACAGGGACTTCAGCTAAGATTATTAGAGATGCTTGTTCATAAAGAAATGGAGAATCTCGACTTCTCTTTTACTCAAGAATGCTCAAATGACCGTGTCCCTTCTCAGCACTCAACCTCTCCTTTTATAGAGGGTTGGGGGTATATAGGATGCCCTAATGGCTACAGTAAATAATAATTTTTCACATGGCTACAGTACACACATGGCTATAGTACACACTGATGGCTACAGTACACTGCTTTATTTTACAGACCAGATACTTATCAAAATAGTACAATAATGGGACAACCACTTTTCAAAGCTTTTAATGATGACAAGACTAGTCATCGTTATTAAGATTCTGCATGCCTTCATCTCAAATTATATCTTCTAGACCATCATTATCTGAATAATCAATAAAATCTTCATCTAATTGAAGATGCTCTGGATCCCATTTCTCAAATAATTCCAGAAGATATTTCTTCCCTTTTTCTGATAAGAACTTTTTAGCTCCAACATCAAAAAGATAACTAAAGATATCTTCTGATACTGCTCCTTCCACCTTCACGTACTCTTTAAACTCATTACCATAGGCAAAAGTAGTGTCAATGCATTAAAGTTTTTCCTTGCTCAATTAATGCCCAACATTGATGGTAAATATTGAAAAATCCAATGGCTCTTGTTAAAACAGGATCAGTAACTAGATGGACTGGTCATTCAGAAACCCATTCTTATCGTTGATAATTGAGATCGTCGTAATCAATGATCTGAATAAGATAATGAACTGGCTTGGCTTTTCCACTTTCATATTCGATTAATGCGCTATACACTTCCAAATTTAGACATCTTCGAACTGGAATTTTTGTTAGACCATCAGGAGATATAAGAATCCAATGGATCCTTCTGAACATGTATTGCTAAAATTTTGTTAGTTTTGAGAAAAATGAGAACTTTGGGTCTGGGATTTCCATGAAGCAAAGTACCATCCCGTATTCCCAGGCTTTAAAGACAGGGTCACTTGGAGATAATGAATTTGCTGAAAAACTAACACCACCAACTCCAGATTTATCGAGAAAATAGATCGTTGTACCCTCAAGACTCCCAAATATCATAGAAAAAATGATGATAAAAGTCGATGCAGGCTGCATACCACTCATTGAATCATTTTTCTTGAATATGGGAACTTATTTTTTCTTGGATATCATAGGGATATTTAAGGTAATTAACTTGTAACTCTAAAAGGAAAAATATTTGGGCTATTAGGTAGACAGTAGATAGTAGACCAAAACATGATCTACTTTTTGTATGAAATTTCATGTTATCAATAAGGACTTTACTAGAAGGCAGAACCCGTTCTAGTAGGAATGGCATCTCATTAAGGATTCCCCCTTTTTCTGGTAGAGGTCTGCGTCGATGATCACCATTGGCGAGTTCTCGAGTTAGACTGTCTGCCAGAGAGTTCTTCGATCCATGTATATATTCAATAGAGAGCAAAAACTGGTTAAGCCATAATTGCCAGTGCAGGAGTCGCCCTTGTGCTTGCATATTTGATAAATTCTTTTTTACAAAACCAAGTATTCCTTTGCAATCAGTTCGAATAAGAAAAGGTTTTGGGGCTAAAAAGATCAAGAACTTTTCAATTCCCCTTATGACTGCAAGGATCTCTTTTTCCATCATCGGATAGTTGCATTCCGCCTTATTAAAACTTCCACTGTAACATTTGCAGAGTTTTTCTCATTCTTTGATTTTGAGTACCGCACTCCAGTGCTCATTGTTGACATCTGTCTCAAGAATTAAATCATCTCCCTTATTAGGTAAATTAAGAATAGGAAGATTTTTACACATCTTTTTGAAATTCTGGATAATTTTTGAATCACTAGTGGTCCATGTCCAACTTATATCTTTCTTGAGTTTTTGTGGCAATGGCTTTCTTAATTTAGCCAAATCTTTAATGAAATCCGAAGCATAGGTAAGGCATCTAAGAAATTTTTCCAGTTGTTTTCTATCTTCAATCTTTTTAGGAAAATTCGCTGTCTTTTCCAAAATATGCTTTTGTAGGATGATCTGTAGACTTTTATCTCTAAGCCTAGGAACTCAATTTCTTATTCAGCATAAATGCACTTGTTCTTACCAAGTATGATACCATGATCAATGCATCTTTGGGTGATAGCTAAGACATCATCTTTGTGTTGTTCTATAGTTTTGGAAAAGACAAGGATATCATCGATGTAAACTAAACAACAATGATTGAGGTCTTTAAAGATATTATTCATTCTTCTTTGGAATACTTGAGGTGTATTTTTAAGACCAAATGGTATTACTGTCCATTCATAATGTCCTTGTGGGGCACTGAATGCGGTTAAAGGAATATTTTTCTCATCCATTTTTATCTGCCAGTATCTACTTTTACGGTCTATTTTTGAGAACCAATAGGCTCCTTGAATTCTATTGAAAAAGACCATTTTGTTAGAAATATAATAACCATCAAAGACAGTATTATCATTAAGTTTTTTGTAGTTGATCACCATTCTTTTTTTTCCTCTTTTTTCTTGTGTATGATTTCTTGTCATGAAAGCAGGACTGGTATGAGGGCTCTTGCTATTTCTGATTAATCCTTTATCTAGGAGTATCCAGGAGTTCCTTGATTTGTTTATTAAACTATTGGATGTCCTTGTGTGTATACACCATTTGTTTAACTCGGATAATGGTGTTGGAATTTAATGAAGTAATTTTAGCAAATGTTTTATCTTTATCCCAAAATTTTAGTGGATTATCAGAGTAGAGTTCTTTACAGAATTTTTCTTATTGTTTGACAATCTACTCCTTAATAGGTAATTCAAGTAATGAGATTGTCAGTGTTACCTCACGTTATGCAGGCATTACCTTCTCACCACGCTGGCTGTGTGTAAACTCAATTTTTTAATGGGTGTAAGCCTTACTTAATTTTTCAATAGAAATAGAGTGATCATTTATTGTGAATATTATCTGGTTTATGGTCATTGTGCATGAAAAATATAATCTCTGAAAATTATTTCCAATAATCATATCATGAGAGGGTTGAGCATACAGAACAACCCCTATATATGTAGGCACACAACTTATATTTATTATATCCCTCTAAGTATATGTTTATTGGGATATAGATGCTATTAGGATTTGTGTTGGTGACTTCATAGCATATTTTCATAGTTATATTTTTGACTAATTCTTTCTCATAAATTGGTTCACTAACAGTTCTGGTTTTATACCCAATGATCTATTAGACTCATAATTCAATCTACACTGAGTCTTGCAGCTTCAAAACTCATGTTACTCATTTCACTAGTCATGCTTATTGTATCATCTTCTTTAAGCTTTTCTTTAGCTGATGAAGATCCTTCTCCCCATTTTGATCTTGTGCTCTTGCTTCTTAATAATTGGGCTTTAATGGTGATTTTACCCTCCTCATCAATTTTTATTATATTTTTCTTATTGATTTTTGTAGGGTTGATAAAGCTAGATATCCAGAACGATTGATTTTTATCTCCTGAGGATTGGACTTAATCCTCTGAATCTTTTGCATAGGATTGGACTTTCAAAATTTTCTACTTCTATTATTGTTACCTTAATCTTTGGGTCTATCGTATTATCTAGTTTGTAAATAATTTTTCAAAATATCGTTAAAGGATATCCTCCTCTTTTTATGTCTATCCCAACTGTTTTTATCTTGAGGGATGGAAAGTTTTTAGCAAATTCATCTTTTAGACTTACATAATATCTAGGTTGACAATTGAATCCTACTGACCCATTACATAAATTGGCCTTTATCCCTATGATAATTTTATTATTAAATTTGGTATGCCTAATATCACAGAGTAAAGCGTAAAGATATATTTTACCATAATACTGTACTGGAGTGATTTGAACTTGGACACTTCCAACATGGATACACCTATACTTTCTATCTTTGTTATGCTTAAGAGTATTTTCTCAGTTAATGAGATTAACTTCCCCAACGTCATACTTATAATCCTTTATATCCAGATCTCCTTCCATAATTTCACATACGTATTTGCTTTTTAATTGAAAGATGGATTTTTAATAGATCATGTCTTTTTGGATTATGAGAAGAACCCAATCTCCTTTGACTTTCTCGTGATCATTGTCTATAACAAATTCTTCTCCTTGAAGATCAGCAGAACTAACAGAGCTACTCTCCATCATATAACTTGTTTCTTCATAATCACTTTCTTCATATTCATTATCCAATATAATTTCAACAATCCCTTTGTTGTTATTGTGGGCTAGCTGTAATGCCTCATCTTCACTAAGCTCAACACAATCTAGGCTTTCCAAGGTTTCAATAGGTTTGTTATTCTTCCTATTTTTGCATTCATTAGCATAATTTCCTACTTCTCTGTATACCCAACATTTGCAGTTGTTTTTTCTAGCAGGATAATAAGCGGCTTTCCTAAAAAATCTACGTTTTTTAGGACTTGATTTGTTATAATACTTTCTTTTATATTTCTCACCCCTTTGCTTGTTAAAACTCTTTTTCTTATAGAATTTTCTTTTCCTTAATTTTTTAGGTTCTTTTACCCATTGGCGCGGTAAATCCCAACATGTTAGGAATTGCTTCTTAATTTTTTTTTGCTTTTTCAGATCAAGACATTGGTCATGACATTTGTTCTTTCCAGCCATGCAATGTATTTTTCATTAATTATGGAATTTATAGGATACGACAATTTGTCATAGAACATTCCCAAATTAGTTTCATTATGCCCAATTTTGTAATAGTATTGACTGAGTTTAGCAATATAATTTTCTAGATATCTCATATCCCATAGTTCTATATTATTAATCTTTTTTTGCCATTCTCTTGCTTTTTCATCAGAATCAAGTTTGCTCCGATGAATTCAGTTTCTATTTCCTTACACAAATTTCTGAACATAGCAGCTGGTGTTTCCATTATTCTTAATGTATTTTTACCGTGTTCACTTAATGAATCATACCAGTTAGTTACAGTATCAAGAAAACTATGTCCAATGTAGTTTAGGAAATTTGTAGCAGTCCAGGTAGTATTTAAATTTAAGATACTATTCATGCCTCTTTTTCAATATTCAAATATTTCTTCTCTATTAGGAGCTCCATCTATATTTAAGACGTACCCGGTTTGACTAATTGGGGTAAGACCAATTTCTTCATAGGTCGTGGTTTTCCTTGGGATAAACCCAAAGCAAAAATTGCTTATACGTCGTGCTAGAACACACCTAGGTCTTAAGAAATGAGTATTTCTTCGAGACAGTTTACCAAAATCTTTAGACTTAGGAACGACATTGTTAACTAGATTGGTCTCTGTTTCATCTAAGTCGAGTTCTTCACCAATCTCATTAATATCATTTTCAGCAGTCATTTTACCATATTTTTATCCAGTTTTCGTCTAATTTCTTCTAATGGTAACACATTTAGATCTTCTAATTTAATCATATTCATGTGCTAATATATTTCTTCTTCTAAGTGAATATAATTTGTTTCTTCATTGTCATTAGACAACAGTTCATGTTTATCGCTAATTGCGTCCATGATTTTGTTTAATTTTTCTGAATTTTGTTCTTTATCGAACATTTTTTGCAGCTCTTCAAGAGTATACTGCTTATACCCCATCTTCTTTTTCTGCTTTTTCAGCTGATTTTTCCCTGGATTTTTCTCCTACTTCTTTTTGGATTTTTATATCTTGTAATGGAAATGGGTTTTGGTTTTTTGGATTTTGGAAAGGATATTTATGCTGAAATGGAGTGTTAATACTAGAAGTAGATTTTTCACTATGTCTAATTTCGTTGATAAAGGAGCGATGGACTCCAATTAATTGATTCTTAATCTCATTGACTTCAGCCTTGAGTTTAACTAATGCAACTTTTAATTCTAAAACTATATTAGTGATATAGTTTAATTGAGGTGCTACTGGAGAAAGTCCTTCTGGTGAGTGAACAATATGTGAATAATTTGGTCCATGACAAGCAGATGATGCTTCAAGTATTAATCTCAGTTAATTAGTTTAATTATATTAATTATTTTTGGTCACGTGGCTCTGATATCAGATGAAAGAGGATCGAAAATACTACTTAATGAGAGAAAATGCACATGCACAAAATTGAAATTTTCGAAAGTAAGGTTTTAAATATTGGGGTTAACTTGCAAATTTTAAAAGTTTAGGGACTTAAGAAAAAACAAAGGGTACCTAAAAATTAAACTACATAAACATCAAGGTACTAAAATATTAATTCGAGAAGCTTAGGGTTAAAAAAATCAATAGCCAAAACGTGAGGGTACCTGTGGTTTTGGAGGGGGGAGTTTGAGTCTCTAAAGAAGGTGCAATGCCCGAGGTTGATGAACAAGAGTACGAGATTTGTTTAAATGTCTTACGATTATGCTAGTTGCATGATATTAGTGAGTAAAAGTAGGATAGTATTTTCTATAGATATATCAAGCATAAAGATTAGCATCATCAAGATCTAGTTTGTTTTGTTTTCCATCTTCATAGAAGGCACAATCACAATCCACGAAATTGTACTGAAAACATAAGGAGGGAGGAATTATTGCTTTTGAATGCACAATATATATAATAGAGTTGAGAAAAGCTGATCCGATATGATTACCGATTCGAACCCGACACAAAGTTAAGCAGGTTTGGTATGAAGCTTGGACCCATTTTGTTAAATGGTTTGACACAGTAAACCTGTTTAATTAATTGGGTTAGGTTCAGGTTGAGAATATCGACACGAAAAAATACCTGTTTAACTTGTTTAATGTTTACATTTTTTGTGGGGATTAGACTTTGGAGAATTAGGCTTTGTGGTCTCTTTTATGGACTTTTTGGTTGTTGACTTGCTAATTATGTCATTAAGAATTTCAGACAATTTGAATTTTATATTTTGTTATTTAAGGCTTGACTTGGGCATGGTTTGTGACTTAAGTAATTGGTTCTTGTGTGAACTTTCTAAGCTATAAAACTATGTTGTTACTGACTGTCTTGCTGGAATAGGCTCTGAATATGCCGAACCCTATAAGTTAGCTACTATGTTGCTGTACTTTTGAAAGCAACTATGCCTTAAAAGGCTGAAAAATATGTAAATTTTAGGTAAATTATCTTTAGGTTGAAATTTGTGTTGCAATTAAACAGGTTGGTGGGTTAATAGGTAACCTGAACATAACCTGTTTTGCTTGTTTATGTAAATGGATAAGGTTCAGGTCAACCCGTTTAAATCTTAAGCAGTTTGGGTTGAACATTTTTAACCCGTTTATTAAACAGGCCGAGTTCAGATTTGGGGGTTTTTAACCCATTTAAGTTCGACACGAATACGAACATGAACCCAACCCTACACGATACATTACCCAGCTCTAATATACAATAAGCCTGAATTATATCTTTTTGTTGCGATTTTAACCAAAATGGTATCGATTTGCTTTGAAAAAAAATATCGTTTTAATGTCAACTGCACACTATAACATATGTCATCCACCTTGGGTGCTAATTCTCTTTTGTTCCATTATTGTTTTTACCCTTGTATTTAATCAATTTTTTGAGTCATCCCTTTGTCATTGCTTTTTGCGTTCCCTTAATATTTGCTGTTTCCTCTAGTTTAAATTACATGAATGTGAATGTAGTGTCATTTGATTTACTACTACTTTTAACTATACGAAATTTGTTCTTGTATCGATTAAAGCTGCTTGTTGAATGTGTATGCATTCTTTGCTTATTCAATTTTATCGTTCCATGATCTATTATCTTTAAGTGTGAATCTTTCATCAAAGATACTATTTAGTAAAGAATTCTCATAGTTAGGGACACTAAGTAGAAAATAATTCCCAAATAACAACAACTATGATGATGACGACAACAATTGGCACCTTCATCTTCCATGGTGTAGCCCCCCTCCCCCCCCAAAAAAAAGATCATAGACTAATATATGTTGATGATGAACGGTCAAGATTAACACCCATCTCATGTGATTCGTCGTTGGAAATTGGAGATGATACAATCCATTTACGCAGGGGTCTTTAATTTAGGAGTTACCTCAATGCTGATAACGGAAATCAATCCAACGAAAAATGTAGCTTGTGCAACAACTAAAGTTGGATACAAATATCTTCAAAATCAAGGAAATAATAAGACCTCCATCCAAGCAATCAGAGACAAATTTTAGAGTCCATGTTTATTCACATGGTAGTTCAACGAACAAGAATTTTCTCAAGGGATGCAACCAATTAATTTTACATTTATCTTCTATTACAAGAAAGAAATTATGTAGGACATTGATTAGCGAAATTAGGACCTTAACTTTATTCACTTGTATTTTCATCTATCATTCTGTGTCATAACATATTTTGTTCCTTATACACGATAATCTTGGCAAGGCCCTTGCGATAATAATTGTTAAAGTGTTTTGTATTAGTTGTTTAAACAAAAAGAAACCAAAAAAAAAAAGGCAAATTATCTAATTTGCACTCGCAAGAGCGCTCCCAGCAACAAGCATTCCATATTTCATCAATTTGTCGTTTCTTGCATATAGGATAACCATGAAAATCAACTTTCCTCGTCATTGGATGGAGCATAAAGTTCCTTCGTTATTATGCTTTTCCTAAAGACCTATTTTCTTTCCCTTCCAATGTCAATTTGGTACAGTTTTACTTTTAGGCCACATATTTTGATATGAAAAAATCACTACCAGGTACTTCACTCTGTATGAAAATTATATTTAGGGGACCATGTTATTAGAATATACTTCAAAGGGGCAATATTCTGTGGAAGCTATTTTAAGGGGAATGTTCATTGTTTGCATTTTCTTTTTAGCCTTTAAACTTTTTATATTTGCATTTAGCCCAAATCCTTAAAAACTTACTTTCGAAAATTCAAAAATTGTGTATGTAAAAATTTTCTTATAAGTACTACTCGAAATCCTCTTTCATCTGGTATCAGAGTCACGTGACCAAAAATAATTAAGGTAATTAAGCTAAATAATTATGATTAATGCTAGAATCATCACTTGCTTTCCTTGGACCAAATTATTCACATATTGTTCACTCACCGGAAGGCCTTTCTCCAATGACACCTCAATTAAACTATATCAATGATACAGTTTTAGAATTAAAAGTAGAATTGGCTAAAATTAAGGTCGAAGTCAAGGAGCGTAAGAAGTAAATATCGGTAATTTACCTTTCTCTAGTTAACGAAACAAGACATAGCGAAAAAGTTACTTCCAGTATTAGTACTCCATTTCAGTATAAATATCCTTTCCAAAACTCAAAAAACAAGAATCTATTTCCTTTACATGATATAAAAATTCAAAAAAAAGTAGGAGAAAAATCAGGTGAAAAATCGGCTGAAAAAGTAGAAAAAGAAAAAGAAGATAGAATATAAGCAGTATACTCTTGAATAAGTACAGAATATGTTTGATAAAGAACAGAATTCAGAAGAATAAAAGAAAATCATGGGTGTAATTAGTGATAAACACAAAGTATTATTTGATGATAATGAAGAGATTAATAATGTTTAATTAGAAGAAGAAATATATCAGCAGATGAATCTAATCAAGCTAAAAGATCTTAATGTTGTACCCTTAGAAGAAATTAAAAGAAAATTGGATAAAAAATATGGTAAAATGACTGTTGAAGATAAGATTAATGAAATTAGAGAAGAACTCGATTTAGGTAAGATAGAGACCAATTTGGTTAACAATGTTGTTCTGAAACCTGAAGAATTTGGTGAACCTTCTAGAAGAAATACTCATTTTATAAGGCCTAGGTACGTTCCAGTAGGACAAACAACTAATCTTTCCTTCGGGTTCATCCCAAGAAAGACTACTATCTTTGAAGAAGTTGGTCTTACCCCAATTAGTCAAACAGAATACATCTTAATATAGATGAAGCTTATAATAGAGAAGAAATATTTGAACATTGAAAAAGAGGTATGAATAGTGTCTTAAACCTAACCACTACCTGTACTACTGCAAATTTCCTAAACTATATTGAACATAGTTTCTTTGGCACTATAGCTGACTGGTATAATTCATTAAATGAAGATGGTAAAAACACATTAAGAATGATGGAAACACCAGCTACAATGTTCAAGAATTTATGTAAGGAAATTGAAACTGAGTTTATCAGAGCCAAAGTTGATTAAGTAGAAAAAGCAAGAGAATGGCAGAGAAAGATTAATAACATAGAATTATGGGATATGAGATATCTAAAAAATTATATTGCTGAATTTAGTTAACATTATTACAAAATTGGGCATAATGAGATTAATCTTGATATGGTTTATGAAAAATTGCCATATCCGACAAATTCCATAATTAATGAAAAATACATTACATGGCTTCAACGAACAGATGTCATTGATACCCTTGGTTCAAGAATCTCTTATTTAAGAAAATGGATCAATGATCAATGCCTTGATCTCTAAACGCAAAAGAAAATTAAGAAGCAATTCCTAAATTATTGGTATTTACTTCACCAATAGGAAAAAGAACCTAAAAGGAGAAAAAAAAGAAAATTTTATAAGAAAAGAGCTTTAATAAGTAAAGGGGAGAGAAATATAAAAGAAAATATTATAACAAACCAAGTCCTAAAAAATATAGATTTTTTTAGGAAAGCAGCTTATTGTCCTACAGGAAAAAACAACTGCAAATGTTGGGCATGCGGAGAAGTAGGACATTATGCTAATAAATGCAAAAATAGGAAGAATAACAAGCTTATTGAGACCTTGGGTAGCCTAGATTATGTTAAGTTTAGTGAAGATGAGGCATTAGACCTAATCATAAACAACAACAAATGGATTGTTGAAATTATCTTGGAATGAATATGAAGAAAGTGATTATGAAGAAACAAGTCATATGATGGAAAGTAGCTCAGTTAGTCTTGCTGATCTTCAAGGAGAAGAGTTTGTTGTAGATAATGATCACGAGAAAATTAAAGGAGATTGGGCTCTTCCCATAATTAAGAAAGATATGATCTACAAAAAAATTCATCTTTCAATTAAAGAGTAAGTATATGTGTGAGATGATGAAACGAGATTTAGAGATAAAAGACTGTGAGTATGATGTAGGAGAAGTAAATCTCATTAGTTGAAAAAACATCCTTAAGCATAACAAAGATAGAAAGTATACGTATATCCATATTAGAAGTGTCCAAGTGCAAATCACTCCTTTACAATATTATGGCAAAGATATTGATCGTTATGCTATGCTCTGTAATATAAGGCATACCAAATTTAATAATCAAATTATCACAGGGATCAAGACCAACTTGTGCAATGGATCGGTAGGATTCATTGTAGACCTGGATAGTATGTGAGTCTAAAAGATGAGTTTGCGAAAGACTTTCTATCCCTTAACATAAAATTGTCGGAATGGACATGAAAAGAGGGGGATATCCGTTAAGGATATTTTGAAAAATTATCTACAAACTAGATAATACTATAGATTCAAAGACTAAAGTGACAATGATACAAGCAGAAAAGTTTGAAAGTCCTACCCCTATGCAGAAAATTCAGAGGATCAAATCTAATGCACAGGAGATAAAGATTGATCGTTCATGGATATTTAGCTTTGCCAACCCTACAAAAATCAATAAGAAAAATGTGATAAAAATTGATGAGAATGGTAAAATTACCATCAAAGCCCAATTATTAAGAAGCATGAGTACAAGATCAGAATGGGAAGATGGATCTTCATCAACCAAAGAAGAACTTTAAAAAGATGATGCACTTAGTATGACTAGTAAAATGAGTAAGATGAGCTTTGAAACTGCAAGATCCAGTGTAGATCGAAGTCTGAGTCTAGATAGAAAGGTCCTTAGGTACAAAACAAGAACTGTTAGTGAGCCAATCTATGAAAATGAATCAGTTAAAAATATGACTATGGAGATATGCTATGAGGTCACCAACACAAATCCTAATAGCATCTCTATCCTAATAAACGTATACTTAGAGGGATATAATAAATATAAATTGTGTGCCTACATAGATAGTGGTTATTCTGTATGCTTTGGGAAAAGATCATTATTTCCTGAGTTTATATGGAAAAGAGCTGAAAATCCTTTACAAGTGAGAATAGCTGATAACAGAATTATGAGTCACAATGAAGCCACAGAAGGGTTGTCAATAGAAGTAGGAGAAGTTCAATGCATTGTACCAGTTCTATGGGCTGCTGATCAACCCTCTCATGACATAATTATTGGAAGTAATTTTTAGAGATTATATTCTCCATGCACACAGACCATAAATCAAATAATTTTTACAATTAAGGGTCACTCAGTTCCTATTAAAAATTGAGCAAGGCCTACACTCATCAAAAAATTGAATTTACACGCAACCAGCGTGGTGAGAAGGTAATGCCTGCATAACGTGAGATAGCACTGACATTCTCATTACTTGAGTTATCTATTAAAGAGTAGATTGTCGAGCAACAAGAAAAATTAGGCAAAGAACTCTACTCTGATAATCCACTTAAATTTTGTGATAAAGATAAAACATTTGCTAAAATCACTTTATTAAATCCCAACACTATTATTCGAGTCAAACAAATGGTGTGTGCATACCAGGATATCCAGGAATTTGATAAACATACAGAAGAAAAAAGAGGAAAAGCAAGATTGGTGGTCAATTATAAAAACTTACTAACAATGCTATCTTTGATGGTTATTATATTCCTAACAAAATAGTCCTTTTTAATAGAATTCAAGGTGCCTCTTGGTTCTCGAAAATAGATTGCCAAAGTAGATATTTGTAGATAAAAATGGATAGAGAAAGCAGTTCTTTAACTGCATTTAGTGCCCCTCAAGGACATTATAAATGGACAGTGATGCCATTTGGTCTTAAAAATGCACCTCAAATATTCCAACGAAGAATATATAACATCTTCAAAGACCTTAATCACTGCTGTTTAGTTTACATTGATGATATCCTTGCCTTTTCCAAAACCATATAACAGTAAAAAGATGATGCCTTAGCCGTCACCTAAAGATGCATCGATCATGATATAGTACTGGGTAAGAACAAGTGTATTTATGTTGAATAAGAAATTGAGTTCTTAGGCCTAGAGATAAAAGTTGGACAAATCATTCTACAAAAATATATTTTGGAAAAAATAGAAAATTTTCCTGAAAAAATTGAAGATAGGAAGCTGTTCGAAAGGTTTCTTGGATGCCTTAACTATGCTTCAGATTTCATTCAAGATTTAGATAAACTAAGAAGCCATTGCAACAGAAACTCAAGAAAGAAGTAAGTTGGATATGGACTACTAATGATACAAAGATTGTTCAAAATTTCAAAAATATGTGTAAAAATCTTCCTGATCTTAATTTATCCAATGAAGGAGATGATTTGGCTCTTGAGACAGAAGCCAGCAACGAACACTGGAGTACAGTACTCAAAGTCAAAGAAGAAGAAAAACTCTGTAAATATTGCAGTGGAAGTTTTAATAAGGTAGAATGCAATTATCCGACAATGGAAAAAGAAATCTTTGAAGTCATAAGGGGAATTGAAAAATTCGTAATCTTTTAGCCCCAAAACATTTTCTTATTCAAACTTATTGCAAAGAAATACTTAATTTTGTGAAAAAGAATTTATTAAATATGCAAGCGCAATGGCGATTCCTGCATTGGCAATTATGGCTTAACCAGTTTTTCTTCTCTATTGAACATATATAGGGATCGAAGAACTCTCTGGCAGATAGTTTAACTCGAGATTTCGCCAATAGTGATCATCAAAGCCGATCTCCTGTCAGAAACGAAGAAAATCCATAATAAAATGACATTCCCACTAGAACGGGATTCTCTTTCTAGTAAAGTCCTTATTGATAATTTGGAATTCCATACAAAAAGTAGATCACGCTTTGATCTACTATCTTCTGCCTACCTAATAGCCCAAAGATTTTCTCTCCTAGATTACAAGTTAATTACCTTAGATATTCCTATGATATCCAAGAAAAAATAAGCTCTCATGTTTAAGAAAAATGGTTCAATGAGTGGTATGCAGCCCGCATCGATTATTATCATAACTATTCTTACGATATTTGGGCGTGTTGGAGTACAACGATCTATTTCTCTGATAAGTTTGGAGTTGTTGGCGTTAGCTTCCCAACAAATTCAATCTCTCTAAATGACCCCATCATTAAAATTTAGGAATACAGGATGATAGTTTACTTTATGAAAATCTCAGATCCAAAGTTCCCATTCTTCTCAACACTAACCAAATTCCAACAATGCATGTTTAAGAAGATCCATTGGATTCTACATCTCTAGATGGTCCAACAAAAATTTCATATAACAAATGCCTATATTTGGAGGTACATTGTGCACTAATCAAATATAAAATGGAAAAGCCAAACCAGCACATTATCTTGTTCAGATCGTTGATTACGACGATCTCTATGATCAATGACAAGAATGGTTTTCAGAATAAGGAGGATTTGTTACTGATCCTACTTTAGCAAGAGCCATCGGTTTTTATAACATTTATCATCAAACTTGGGCATTAATTGAACAAGGAAAAACGATAATGCATTGTGGAAATACTACTTTTGCCTATGACAATGAGTTTAAAGAACACATGAAGGTAGAGGGAGCAGTCTCAGAAGATATATTTGATTATCTCTTTGATGTTGGAGCTGGAAAATTCTTATCAGAAAAAGAAAAGAAATATCTTCTTGAGTTATTTGAGAAATGAGATCTAGAGCATCTTCAATTAGATGAAGGTTTTAAAAATTATCCTGATAATGATAGTTTGGAAGATATAATTAGAGATGAAGGCGTACAGAATAACGTGTTACCGCATTATTGTACTATTTTGACAAATGTCAGATCTGTAAAATAAAGTGTATACTGTAGCCATGTGAAGAGTTAGTGTGTACTGTAGCTATATGAAAAATCAGTGTGTACTGTAACCAATAGAGCATCCTATGTACCCCATCCCCTCTATAAACAGAGAGGTCGAGTGCTGAGAAGGGATGCGGTCATTTAAGTATTCTTGAGCAAAAGAGAAGTCGCGATTCTCTATTTCTCTATGAGCAACCATCTTTAATAATCTTAGCTTAAGTCCTTCTTCAAGTTTTCGATTGTAACATTTCCACTTTCAAGCTGTCAATAAAAGCAATTTCCTAGTATGAAACGTTATTCAATTGAACCTTATGTCTTAAATATTATAAATTCTTGATTAAAGTTTCACTATCCTTTAAAAATATATAAAACTTTGATTAGTGACTACGGTGAGGTAGGAAACGAAACGAATCTGTGCTGTGCCTGATCTAAAGAAGGTAGGATTAAGATTAGCAATCTCTGTAAACCGGAAGTTAGAGGAACGCCAGAGTCCAGAGTCGACTACGTTCAGGTAATGGTCAAAACTCTCTAATTAAATTTTAATTATTTTGCTACGCATGATAGACCGTTAATCACAGAAAATATAATATTTATGATGTAAGTAGTAGATTATGATAACTAATACCAGTAAAGTCATCATAAGAAGTCTAAACAAAAATATAAACTTAGTTTTATTAAAAAGTTCCAAAAAGTTGAGTATTTGCGTGTTAAACGTTATTTTCGGCAAAACTAGCAAATTCAGAAAGTTCAGGAACTAAGATGCACAGAAAACCTTCGGCCAAAAATATCGACCCTTGTGAATAGTTTACCCAAAATAGCAGATACTTGGAAATATATTCTAAAAAAATTGACCCCTAAAAATTATTTTCATAAAATCAGGGTATTCCAGAGTCACAAATTGTTTCGATATGCTTATATCTACTTATATTTTACAAGCTTTTTTAAGTTTAAGCGAGAACAAGTGCCATGACCTCTCAATTAAAACTAACGATAGCAACTGCCAACATGACTTAATGCACGACTATATTATGAATTAATCAAACTTTTAAATTGCAGTTACGCTTATATTGGGATTGATCTCCATAATTATTGCTCAGACTTCACAGTTTAATGAAGGAAAATACATGAATTAGGGGGAAAAAAGAGTATAAATGCAGGAAATCGAGGGTGATGCCCTATATAAATATCACACTGTAACACCCCAGTTATGGTTAGAAAGTAACACCCTCCATTGGGAAGTTTGCAAAAATGGCAAATTTCAGTCTCCTATTGACTTAGGTTTTGTCCAAATTGCCCCTGATCTTGGTGAGCTCAAGAGGAATTACAAGGCAGCCCCTGCCTCAGTTAAAAATAGGGGCCAGGACATTGCTGTAAGCACTTCTATTTCCTCCCTTTCTTGAAAAGTTGTTTATGGTGGCCAAATAATTTCAAAGTTCGTGGTTTAGTAGAGATCGGTTTCTCTACTAGTAGTACTACATGTATATATATTTTAGACTGTTTATATCTAAATTTTCTTAGATTCTATTTAAACATGACCCACACTGAGTGGTGGTGTTGTTACCCAAATAATGTCAAGACTTTTATCGCTTGTATTGTTGATCCTAAGTTCATTGGTGGTTTGAATCGTGAGTTTATTCTTACTGTCTTCGGCTGGTGGTTTGTTCTTTCACTGTCATTCCTTTTTTGGGGGGGGTGTTTAACCACATCATTGCCTTTAATTAGCTCTTCATAATATATAACTAGAGCTAGGAAGTAGATCATCGGGCCGAGTACGTATTCATGTTGAATTTAAACATATTAAAAATCTCTCGACCTGAACATAAACCATTTATTAAATGGGTTAGAAATCCTTAACTTATACCAATTTACTTTTTACAAGGTTGGCCTAATTTTGATCCGTTTAATCCATTTAAGATAAATAGGTTAAGTTCAAGCCACCTGAGTACGCATATACCCATTTAGCATTTTCAAATAATATGTGATTACATAACATTAAAAATTAAGTTCGCGAACTACATCAAGCAATTACCGTCTAAAGCTTCCCAATTCACCATAATTTGCATTTTTATATTTGTTTTTAACTTTTGAGTTCTTAATTATCAAATAAAAGGGTACGTGGATAAATGATGAATGGGTAAATAGGTTCGCATGTTTAATACTTTTAATTAAACAGGTTTAATAAGTATTTTTTTCGTGTCGAGAATCTCGACCTGAACTTAATTCATTTACGAGTTAAATTTGTTAACCAATTTAATTAAAACGTGTTAAAAATCTATACCCAAATTCACTTAACTACATGTGGACTTTGGATCAGTAATTGTGTTGAGTCACCTTTTTTTTTACGGATTGTTGATAGCCAAAAGTTGAAGATCAAACACAGACAACAATAAAACCAGCTACTGAAAAGCTATGAACAAACAAAAACAACACCTAAATCACCAACCACCCTCTAATTAAGTTCAAATCCATCAAACATCCTACTCACACTAACATCAATCTAGCTACGTGCTTGTTATTGCTCCAACCCTATGCCTATAGTATGCCAAGTTGCTTATGTCCAAGAATGCTAGATAGATAAAGCTGCCACCTTCGAAAGCAGCAAAAGCAGCGCATCAGCGTAGGTCTGAAGTGAATGGTAGAATTGTATTATTCTGCTCTTGTCCAAAACATCCCTTCAATTAAATTTTCGTAGCACCTCTTCAAAGCCACACTTGTTTTGCTTTGGTATTGAATTAGCTTTACTCGACTCTATATAAAATTAGTGTAAAAGTTAATTGAGTTTGTCCCAGATTGAAGATCTAAAAATCAAAATAATGATGTCAATTTAATTCATCTAATTATTTCAGACCATATACACACTTTTAGAAGTAAATTTGTCTTTGTCGATTATGTCCCCTCAATATTTAGTATATTTGATCCTCCGTTATGATGGTAAAGCCAGATTCGCCTTCTAATGATTAGGTACTGATTAAAATTGTACTAAATTATATGTATCCCATGTTACAGTTTTCCTAATCTTACTAGCTATATATTTTTGGTCTTTTGGCCTCTGTGATAAAATCAAACTATTATTAATTGGTACAGCTTTCTCATCATATATTTTTTATATTCAAGAGACTCGAACGTGAAAACTTATTTTAAAAAAACAAGCACAAAATCATTTGTACTAACTTGTGTCTGACTTACTAGCCATAGATATTTATATATATTTATATACTAAAGTTTTGTAACCAAGTTGTCAGGTTTTCTGGAAAGGAGATGCTGGAGGCATCACAATAAATGAGACTTATTACAATCTAACTCAATGTCATTGGCATTCACCTCCCGAGCTCATGCCAAAAGGTTAACAGCATAGTAATCCATTTGTCCACCTCTGACTTATGAGGGCAAATGGGGCCTATTTTTATTCTTTTAATAATTAAGTAAAAGTTCACTTTTTATGTTTATAGATACACGTAAAAGAATATATATATATATATATATATATATATATATATATATATATATATATATATATATATATATATATATATATATATATATATATATATATATATATATATATATATGTGTGTGTGTGCATGTGCGCGCTTGCATGCCTGTATTATTCTTAAAACCGCTTATTTTGTCATTAGCAAGTTTAGCTTGGAATTGCACATTGTTCACTCAACTTATGATGGAAGACTACTGCCATTGGAATTATGTACAAATATGGTCGATCTGATACCTTCCTTAATAAGGTTAGACATGCCAAATAAATAATTAATTAAATTAATACCCACTGTTAACATATACTTGGACTTTTCTAATGTTAATTATATATCTGTCTTGCATAAGTATAGATGTTTAGACCAAAAAGAAATTCAACTTGAACCTAAAATTTCAAGAAAACAATGATTGGTTAGGATAAAAACTCATATGTGTAATGTTTATGTAAACAAAAACATAGGTAGTGTACTTGAAATTGGAAGTCACGTTGGTTTTGAAGACTTATGCTCAAAGTTCATGTAGGTTAGTTTAGGATTACCTGGATGTAGAAATACTCAGACTTTTATGCCTGTTAGATGTCTGCCCACGAACAGGTACTACTAGAGTCACCGAGGATTTCACGCCCAAAACCCGAACCCACTGATGATGGCTAAGTTTGAGTGAGGGAAGGAGCAGAGAGTTTTAGAACAGAGGAGCTTGCTGATTTTCTGATGATTAGCCTCACAGTCCATCTGTCATATATATAGTTTCACCAAACTTTAAACAGAATCAACAAAATCATGGTTGATTAATACACAATTAATTCCTAAGTGTAACCGCCAAATCAACGGCGATTATGACCATTTATTCCCGTGACCGTTATTGGTCAACAGCTCCCCCTCAGTCACAAAGACCACCAACCTCATACCTCTCTGCCAACAATCTTCCCTTACACATCATACTGGGAATTGAGCGTGCAACTAAAAATAAAACCATTAGTACTATATCAAGTCACCATCTAACTGACATAGCACCTACACGAAACACCAATACCTCGAATCATTCAAGTACATCACCAACGGCATACACTGTCCCTTTATGCCTGATATATCAATTGATTATATACTAAATATAATCGCCCGGGCTTGATATGGTGATGAAGAAATGATTCGTCCTTAGAAAATTAAAATAATTCATCTTAACATGACTGCTTTCCTAATGTGCTCCACTGGACCGTATACATCTTGACCCTTGGATAACACACTAAGGTAGCAACATCAAACTTCGACTTCATATTATAACTCTAAGTCAAGGAGTATCGCTAATGAGGGTCACACAATGATAACGAAAGGGAATTCACTTATCACTCATTAGATAGGTCGACTTTCAGCACACACAGTATGATAGTATGCCATGGCATAGCTCCCCCTAAATTGGGCATCTCACTCTTCTATGCCACGTGCATCACAGGCTTGGCTTTTACCTAAAAAACCAACCTGAGCTACTAGACCAACATACCCAATCTTAATCTCAGTACTCAAGATTCGGCTATAAGGCTTCGATATGAAAACTTATTTCATATTCGACTCCCCTTGAGTCTCATCTTAGACTTACTAAGATGACTATATTTTCCATTCATACACTCCTAGTGTGAATAGTCAATATTGCACACCAAGTCTCAATATGATTTAGTCTCGTCCTGCCCACTAATCAAGCGTCAGGGCGATTGCCTGTGTGACTAGGCCATTCAGAAGCCTGGTGACATAACAATGTGTCTTAGAACGTACTTGTATATTTATGAACATTTGAAAAAGAAACATCATTCTTTATTTCATAAATATTTAATACAAGTAATAATATATCCATCATACATTTAGATACATCCAAAAACTAAGTCCTATGAAGACCTAAGCTCATCACATGGGCTTTAAAAGTGTCTCTTGGAATAGGCTTAGTTAAAGGATCTGCTATCATCCTACTTGTAGATATCTTTCTCTTTTATGGCATTTCATACAAAATGATAACGCCTCTTAATATGCTTAGCCTTCCTGTGGAACTTTGGATCTCTTGCAAATTGGATAGCAGCAGTATTGTCATATAACTTTTCTACAGGATCATTAACACCAGGAGTGAGATTAAGATCCTGTAGAAAATTCCTTAGCTATATTGCCTCTTGAGTAGCAAGACAGCAAGCAACATACTCTACTTCTATAGTTGAAAGTACTATATAGTCTTGTTTCTTACTGCACCAAGATATTGCTCTCCCGTCTACGGTGAACACGTATCCTGAGGTAGACCTAGATTCGTCCAAATCACCACCCCAATCAGCATCTGTATATCCTCTCAACTTAAGATCTCCACCTTGGTGGCAAAGGACCAGGTTACTTGTACCACGCAGGTAACAAAAGATTCTTTTGACGACTTGCCAATGTGCAGGCCCTGGGTTGTTTTGGTAACGACTTACCAAACCAATCGCAAAGCAAATGTCTGGCTGTGTACACAATATGATATACATTAGACTTCTTATTGCATTAGCATAAGCAAATGTGTGGCCATGTACACAACATGGCATACATTAGATTTCCTATTGCACTAGCATAAGGAACATTGTTCATCCTCTCATTCTCTTTGTCTGTCTTAGGACACTGATCGAGACTTAAGGTTAAACCCTTTTCAACTGGAGTGTCCACGAGGTTTAGAGTAATGCATTCACAAACGTTCTAAGATTTTGTTAACGTATGCCTCTTGGCTTAAACCAAGAAGCTTTTAGGGCGGTTCCGAGTTATCTCTACTCCTAGGACATACCTGGCCTCACCCATTTCTTTCATCTCGAAGATGGAGGACAACCACTGCTTAGTGGTTTGGATCATCTCCATGTTGTTTCCAGCCAGTAGTATGTCATCAACATACAAAGTAAGAAACATAATCCCCTTTGTAGTTTTCTTGACATACACGCAGTGATCTTCAGAAACTATATTCAAGCCAAAAGAAATAATGGCTTCATGGAATCTGAAATACCACGCTCTGGAAGACTGCTTGAGACTATAAATGGATCTTTTAAGACGACAAACTTTGTCCTCTTGACTTTTCGATACGAAACCAATAGGCTAATCTATGTAAATCTCTTCTTCAAGGTTTCCATTAAGGAAAGCAGTCTTTACGTCTATTTGGAACAATTCTAAATCCAAATGGGCAACCAAGGCTACAAGAAGGCGAATAGAGGCATTCTCACCACAGGAGAAAAAGTCTCTTAATAGTCTACCCCTTCTATTTGGGTAAACCCCGTCGCCACTAAATGGGCCTTGAACTTATCGATTGATCCATCTGCCCGGTGTTTTATCTTGAAAACCTACTTGTTTCCAATTGATTTACGTCCGAGAGAAAGATCAATAAGTTCCTAATCCTTATTTCTTGCCATAAAGTCAATTTCATTCCTCATGGCTTCCATCCAGTCTTTTTGGTTTGGTGAATCGATAGCCTCTTGAAAACAGGTAGGCTCTTCTATTTCTAAAGGAGTGCACAGAAATATCTCCTCTTCGATTTGAAAATATCATCGAGGTATTCTTCCACGTTCACTCCTCCGGAGCACAAGACCGGCGCTGGTTTGACCCTCTAAGGTATTCCTCCCCCTATCCCTAAGAGGCATAGAATCCTTAGTTGAGAGAGAATAATTGTCATTATGTTGAACAAGTGGACTAACCTAGTGTTCATGTACTGAAGAAGGAGGACGAACTTCATTCTCAGGTTGATTCTCTTGGGCAACCAACAACTTATCATCTCTTCCAAACAACAGAAGAGTACTATCCTCGATGACATGGTGAGTGTTCAAATCCTCCCCCTCACTGAGAGATAGTCGATCATTTGGTGGTAACTCATACAACGTCGTGTCTTGTTTGATTTCACCAATGCTCGAGAACTCATCCTCAAGGAACTTAACATTATGTGAATCCACTTCTATCATACCACCATTAGGGTGTTCACCATACATGACATATCCCTTAGAATGTTTGGGATATTGAATGAACACCATTTTAGTGGCCCTTGGACCAAGTTTGTCATGTTTGTGAGTTGGGTTATGTACATAACTAGCCGAACCCCATAGGAGTAAATGTTCCAAGGTGGGCTTTCTACCATGCCATAACTCATATGGGGCAGCGGATATACTCTTATTAGGCACACGGTTAAGGATATAAGCCGCCGTAAGCAGCGCATCCCCACAAAAAATAATTGGGAGGTTGGCGTGTACGATCATTGACCTAACCATGTCAAGCAATGCTCGATTCCTATGCTCTGCCACATCATTTTGTCATGGAGTGCCAGGAATCGTGAGTTGTCTTCGTATACCTTTTTCCTCAAAAAATTCTTTGAATATATGTAAGAGGTATTCACGACCATGATCAGTTCGAAGAGTCTTAACTCTACGGTCTAATTGGGTCTCAACCTCAGCTACGAAATGTTTGAACACATCAAGTGCTTCGTAGCGATGTGATAATAGGTACACATACCTATATCTTGAATAATCATCTATGAAGGTGAGGAAATAGAAAGTCTCATGACGTGGTTTCACATACATAGGTCCACAAATATTAGAGTGGAAAAGCTCTAAAGGGCTTGACGCCCTTGAAGCCTTACAAAAGGCTTCGCGGCTGCCTTGCCAGCTAGACACGACTCACATCTAGGTAACTTAACCTTAATGAGTGGGTCTAAAAGGCCTTCTTTATAGTCTACTCATCCTATCTTGGCCAATATGACCAAGCCTAGCATGCCATTTAACATCTTCAGGATCAGAATCAAAACTAAAGACCAAAACAAAAGGAGAATTATTATAACAATTATCCAAATCTAATACAAGGAAATCGTTCTTTAAAGTTTTGTGGCCAAACACATTGCCACCATACATAATGTTCAAATCATCTGGACAAGAACTAAAATCAAAACCTGATTTCATTAAAGAAACTAAAGACAAAAGATAAACTCACACCCCAGGTGCATAGAGGCAATCAAAATGGAGCAGTTTATTTCCTCTTTGCAAGATGAGCTGGTACATTCCAACACCTAGAACGTCTTCTTCACTGCCGTTACCCAGTACGACAGTTTGCGAACCCATTAGGTACTGGTAAAAATCCACAAACCTAGCTCTATCCTGAACTATGTGCTTCCTTGCTCCCATATCTACAATCCAATTAAGAAGAGAATTAGCAACTAATGCATGGGAGCATACATATAACTCAGGAGAACAAGTGGAAGAAAGTATCTTCTTCGGCTCAGGACAATCCCGAGCGTAGTGGCCTTTCTTTCCACAATTATAGCACTTCACATGTGTTATATTGATCCTTCAATTGCCTTTGGCCTTCTATTTCTTGGCAATCCCAGCCTTCGGCCTACCATTCTAAGGGGGGCGATAACCCTTTTTGGCCTGTCGGTCTCGGTTATTCTTGTTGCCTTGGGCCTATTTCCCTTGGGAACAAAAGCCACATGAGAAGTGCCTAACATTTTCATACGTTCTTCTTCCATTCTAATGTGGCTCTGGACTTTGGCGAAGGTCTTGATATTTTCAGAATGTGTCAAGACAGCCTTGGCATGATTCCAATGCTGAGATTCCATAGGGACAGCCCGAATCACATTCAGGACTTACTCCCCCTCAGAAATTTCCTCACCAGCAGCCTTTAGATCACGAATTATGCCACTCATAATTCGTAAATGCTCATTCATGGTACGACTGAAATCCATTTGGTACTGTATCGATTTGAGTTGCAAGGTACGAAGCCTTGTCTCGGATGTTTGACCAAAACGAATTTTGAGTTGGTCCCACATGTCCTTAGCTGTGGGACACAACTCAAATTCTCCAATAAGGTCATCGTGCATGAAATACAACATAGTAAATCGTGCCCTTCGATCCTTACTGGACCAGTTTTGGTAGGCTATAAGCTTTCTTGATACTGCACAGAAGAAGTATCAATGGGCTTACTATCTTTATCTGTGTTAGATGGCGGAAACTTGGCTACCGTCAAATGTTCCAGCAGGTCCCTCTCATTTAGTAGATACTGAATCTTTCGTTTCCACATGTCATAGTTAGACCCATCTAACTTCTGACTAGTGGAAAGTTCATTAATCATTGCATTATTAGCTACCATATCTACAAGTTCATATTAAAAAAATGGACATAAGGCACTTGTTTTCTTAAGTAATTAAATTATTAAAGTTTCATCGTTCATGCCATATGATCGAAAATTTCACTAAGCTCATAATCATCTCATATAACTTAATTACAACAATATTTCCATTAAAAAAAATATTCATATGGATTACTATTAAAAATGTTAAACTAATTAACATTTATTTAAATATCACATAGATATTTAATTACATTATATGTAAAACTAATTTACATAACAACTATTTTTACAACTCATATATATATATATATATATATGCATGTATTCATATAATCTTAGTGGTAATATATTTAACATATTATTTAGCATAATAACATATAAAGCTAAATTATATTACTATTAACATGTGATGATTTGAGCATTAAACACATTAGTGTTATAATTACAAGCTCAGGCATTTAAAAACAAAACTAATTTTAAAAAATAGAATTTCAACTGACTATGCACCAAATTGTTGTCAATAAAAAAAAGGTTCAAGCCCAAAAATATATCAAGATAAAAAAAATTGATTACCAAAACCCGTAACCCCCCTCCCCTTTTATATGAACAGCTTTATGAGAGGCACTCAACCTCTCTACTTCTCTCGAAGCTTGTCACTCTTTCTCTCTAACTCTAAGGCCTTCTCTCTCTTTCTAACCATGAAATGCTCTCTCTCTCTCTCTTTTCTTCTCCTCTCGGTCTCGGCCTGGCTCCACCGAGATGCCATAGACCACAACTTCTCATTCTCCTTCTCAATCGTTGTTCCTCGGTTTCGGTCTCTCACCGAGACCTTGTTTCTCGGTTTCTCTGTCTCAGGTCTTAGCCCAGAACCGAGTCTATCACCCCTTTAACTGCCATTTTTAGGTGCTTTGGCAGCCATAGCTGCTTTCGACCACTGTAAAACAACCCCAAATGATGAATTTGCCATCTTTCGTCGCACAACGGGCTTGATTTGCCAGCCTCCAGCGAAAAATTCCACCACCACCGCGTAGATCGACCGATGACGAGTCACCTAGTACCGACCACGTGCCCAACGTGCCACCTAGGCAGCGGCACGTGTGTCACACGCGCCGCCCTGCTGGGCTGTTTTGGTGTTGTTTTCGACCGGAGGGTGTAGATCAGCGAGTTTTCAGGCGAACCGGAGGAAGAAAACGACCAACCTCACTTTTGTCGGTGGCACGTGACTCACACACGCTACCCCTCCGGCGCAGATCTGATGGGTAACCTCTATTTCTTTTTCATTTTTATTTTATGTCTGTGGGGGGGTCCAGGCGAGGCAATGGGATTCGAGATTGATGTCGAGTTCTGTGAGAGATCAATTGGGGGGTGTCTGGTCTCGGTTTGTTCATTTCAAAATCATGCATCTACATTTCTTTCTAACAACATGATTAAAGATACTCATTTTTTTTTTTATTGTTTTGAATTAGCATGAATACGCTAGCATGCACAATGAAATTTTGAATTCATGCTCAAAATTAGAACAGGAATCTATTTTGTTTGGTTATTACACATTTCACACAGAAATATATAATCTAGAATATAAGTCTAGGCATGTGCATGCTAGCAGATTAACATTCATTGCATTTTCAGATAAACACATAGAACAGCATATAATCATATTTTCCATATTCAAATTCTTTTTCATATTTCATGATCATAGTCATCATGTTTAGGGCAAGAATCTGAACAGATAGGCTCTGATACCACTGTAGGTTAGTTTAGGATTACCTGGATGCGGAAATACCCGGACTTTTACGCCTGCTAGATGTCTGCCTATGACCAGGTACTACTAGAGTCACCGAGGATTTCACGCCCAAAACCCGAACGCACTGATGATACTAGGTTTGAGTGAGGGAAGGAGCAGAGAGTTTTAGAACAGAGGAGCTTGCTAATTTTTTGATGATTAACCTCGCAATTCATCTATCATATATATAGTTGCACAAAACCTTAAACAGAATCAGCAAAATCATGGTTGATTAATACACAATTAATCCCCAAGTGTAACCGCCAAATCAATGGCGATTATGACCATTTATTCCTGTGGTCAACAGTTCAAATACAAAATTGTAAATTTACCAAAATAAAAGTAAGACTTATTCATATTTTTTCCACTATCAATAAATATGATAAAACTAACATGGCAAATATTAAAAGTTCATAAAATATTTTTCAAGAAGAAAGAGGATGTATAGAAGAACAAGACAATCCACTGAGATTTTGGTTGATTATCCTTCGAAAAAGAATGCAATTGTTTTTTTGGATTGAGAAAAGGAGTAGAGTTTTCTTTGATTTTAAAAAAAAAAAAAAAAAAAACAAGGAATAGAGTTAATGATGCGTTGTAAAGAGAGACAACGCTACCATAAACTTGCAACATTTTTTAAAAAGAACAATCGATTAAAATTTCAGTGAATTAATTATCTTCATCTTCATGACACCCTCTTTTTGTTAAAAGTTTTTTTATTGACATTTATATTTGTCATGTTATTTTAATATTATTTATTATACACTCACTATTGGTAGACCGAAAAAATATGGATCAGTAGCATTTTTATTTTGGGGAATTTATATAAACTGGTTGTGTAGCAGGGGCGCTACAACTGGACAACGGGGACCATAGCCCCCTTGGTAGTTTTAGCTATGGTCAGACAGTACACCTGCGCGTTTCTTTTCGCATACAAAAAACTTGTTGTGAAATCCGCAAGCATGCGGTTTATCACCGTAGCAATTACGAGTGTCGTCATCAGGGATAAATTATAAATTTAGGCTTACTAAATTACGTATGCTGAAATTCAGTGAATTAGTAACCAATGACACAAACCCATGAATCAAGAAATGATCGCAATCAATTTAGGACACCTACATAGCGTTTGGTTGAAAGTTATGCAATCACTATGCAATGAAATCAGCCATGTAATGCAATTGTTAGTGTAATGAAATGGGATAATAATTGCATTACAATGTTTGATTGCAAAGTTTTTATAAGTGTAATGGAATGAATTCATCTATAAACAATGGGGTGTTTGGTTGCATCAGTTGTTTGATAAAAAAGAGCTATTTGGCACCTCTTTAGCTATTTTGACCAAGTTAAATAGTTAAAGAGGTGTTTGGTAAACAGCTGTTTTACCCCAAACAGCTCTTTTTCAAACAGCGATTCCTAATAGCCTTTTGGGAACAACTTTTTAGTGAAATTACGATACTACCCAGAAGTTCAAGAAAATTACACCCATGCCATTCATTAACCTTTCCTCTCCCTTGGCAGCTCCTATGATCAGCGTACGTCGTTTACCAGGCACTTCACTTCATCCTTCATCGTTCAACTCTCTTCTTCCTCATACCCTAAATTTGATCGCTCCACTCTTCTACCGCCGGCCACCAAGTGTCCCCTGCTCGCCGGCCGCCAGGCGTCATGTCGCTAACGTCAGAGTTTCGAGGAATCTTCCCCTGTTCCAGGCGTTGCTCCACCTGCCAGCTTCTTCCCCGATTGCAGGCTATTCATGGCCTTCAAGAATTTGCGGCGGCCCTTCATCAATCGCTGGCCAAACAATAATCCTTCTTAGGTCGTCGACTGCTCACTCGCTGGCCACCATTCGCTGGGGTCAATTTGCTCCAGTCATGCTCTGCTAAGGCCAATTGCTTTTGAGGTATTTTGTTCTTCTTTTTTCTTTACTCCATAAATTGGTTTGATTTGATTCAATTGTTGCAAGTGCCTGTCGTTCTCTTGTCAACCTCATGTGCATAACTCAGGCAGTAAAAACTAAATTGATATGGAAATCGACAGGGAGGGAAATTGTGAATTGAAAGTGAAAAGTGGATTGTGGTTCTCATGGTACCTGAAGAATACAATTGTTTCTTCAGGTATTTTGGGTTCTCTGCTTGTTGGTATATGAAATTATTGCTAAGGTCAATTGTTGCAAGTACTTGAAGAATATAGTCATTTGTTGCAATTGTTGCTAAGGTCAATTGTTGTGAGCACCTGAAGAATGTAGTTTTTTCTTTTCCCCATGAATTTGTTGGTTCAGTTTAGCAACAAATTCTTGAGTAAGAAGGCTGTCTTCAAGTACTTGTTCGATTCAATTGTTCTTTTTTTTTCTTTACTCCATATTTGCGAGTACCTGAAGAGAATGTAGTTAACAATGGCAAAGAAAGTTTGAAAGTATTTTGGGTTTTGAGTCTAGTTCGGTTTTGGCTGGTTTGATCAATAATTGAATAAGGGTCAATGTTGGTTTTTCTTCTATGAGGACATGCCATGAAAGCATGAAGGACACAAACAGAAAGGAATTGGTGCCTTACCTAACAATTTTCCCTTGATGAACAACTCCTATCATATCAGCATGCTTGATGGTAGTCAACTAATGTGCATATTCTTCTTATTTATTTGCTTAATTTGATTTAGGATGGCGCCGTGTAGAAAAGGAAGTAAAGAAAGTAGTCAAGAAGTTGAAGAGAGTGGTTCTGCTAGTTGGTCAAAGGAGAATATTATCATCTTTTGTGATCTTTGTATTGAGCTTGTTGACAAGAGTAAGGGAAAGAATGGTGGGACAATATCTCAAAGGATACGTTGGAAAGACATCGTGAAAGCATGCTTGATGGTAGTCAACTAATGTGCATATTCTTCTTATTTATTTGCTTAATTTGATTTAGGATGGCGCTGTGTAGAAAAGGAAGTAAAGAAAGTAGTCAAGGAGTTGAAGAGAGTGGTCGTGCTAGTTGGTCAAAGGAGAATATTCTCATTTTTTGTGATCTTTGTATTGAGCTTGTTGACAAGAGTAAGGGAAAGAATGGTGGGACAATATCTCAAAGGATACGTTGGAAAGACATCGTGCTGGAATTTCAAAAGATAACTAATTTGGCATGGTCTAGAGAGCAACTAAAGCACAAGTATGATGGCTTGAAGGTTAGATGGGCTTTGTGGAAAAAGTTAAAAGGGAAAGAAACCGGTTTAGGATGGGATCATGAAAAAGGGACTATTGCAGCTAGTGATGAATGGTGGTTGAAGAAAATTGAGGTTAGTTTTTCTTCTTTTTTTTAGTTCCCTTAACAATTTTGATGCTATAATGATTAACAAACCCAACGTAGTAACTTATTTTTTTAAATTTGGTTTTATAGGAAGATGCCAAGTTTAAGCAATTTCGAGATAAGGGAATTGATCCAAAGCTTGAGAGCAAAATGAATGAACTATTTGGAGGCCATATAGCCAGGGGGATAACATAATTATCCCAAATATGGATCCCCTTCCTACTCCTATGGAAGAAAACGAAGATATGGTATACATCCCTTCCCAACCTCATAGCGAAAATAATATAAATCAGCCGTTCAACATTGAGAACAACGATACAAGCATTTTAGGCCCTAGGGTTAGTGCATTGCAAGAGTTATGGCATGATGACTCCCCTACATCTACTCCTCCACGTATTTCTCAAGGGGTAGATGGAGGTGGAAATAGAAAGGGTAAAAGGAAATTGGAGAACTTATCCGTAGATCCTAATAAAAGTGCAAAGACCAATGGTCCTAAAAGAATGAGATCGGCAGCCATGATGTATGAGATGCTTGATGCTATGTTAGAAGTTATCATTTCAGAGAAAAAGGCAAGGGAGGTTGAGAGGGAGGAAAGGAGGGAAAAAAGGAGATGAACAACAAAAATGCGAGTGGTGACAATGGAGCTTCTAGTGCTCCTAATGCATTAGCCAAGATATATGCCTTACCTCATTTCGATCCTCTGTATCCGGTGTTCATGTTTGCTTGTGAATTGGTGGAAGATCCACAAAAGAGGATGATTTTTTTTTTGTTTGCCAAATGATGATTCAAGAGCTCAATGGCTAACTTACTTATATGATAATTATGGCAAGAAATGAATTTGGTTGTGTCTTTAGGCTTTTAGTAGATTTAGTTATGAACTTATTTTGATTAGTAGACTTGGTTATGAACTTATTTTAATTAGTAGACTTGATTAACTATTTTGTTTGCTTGTAATCATTGTAGGCCTCATGTTCATTTGTAAACTTGGATTTATGATACTTATAGGCCTCATTTTGTGAACTTTCAAGTTGTTGGAAGTATGATGGTGATATGGTTGTAGACCTTCTTTTGTGAACATTGAAGTTAAGTTGGAATTATGATGGTTTTAAGCTTATTATGATTGTATGGCCTAATTTTGTGAACTCTTAAACTAGTTGGAGTTATGATTCGAGTTATATGCATATATTCATATTAATGTTTTGTGAACTTAAAATAACAGGTATAGATTACGAAGATATTCAATATATGGAGAACAATGGGGATAATGCTGATGGTAGTGATAATAGTGATGATGATGGGTATGATGCTATGTTGGATGCAATGGCTTATTCACTTTCTCATATTGTTGACTATTTTTTAAAACACATATACAAGGAGCCTTGTATGACTTCATATATGACTGGAGAAAAATGGGTGAATGAACTATTGCATGGTCATGAGAAATGGTGCTTTGATATGTTTAGAATGAACTAGTGCACTTTTCAGCAACTATGTATGGAGTTGGAAAACAAATATGAATTGTAACCTTCAGATAGGATGTCAATTTTGGAGAAAGTGGGCCCATTTGTATATGTTCTTAGTAAAGGTGCGTCAAATAGAGATGCACAAGAGCGTTTCCACCATTCTGGCGAAACGATTGGTAGGGTTTTCAGAGAAGTTTTGGATGCAATGGATGACTTTTGTAAGGATATGCTGAAACTTAGAGATCCCGAATTTAAGGACATTCCATTAGAAATTGCGAATGATAATCGATCTATGCCTCATTTCAAGGTAAGATTATGTTCTATATCCATCTTTATATTTTGCATTGGATAATATGTGATACTTATTTATAAATATAAATATGTTGTATTAGGATTGCATTGGAGCTTTGGATGGAACGCATATTGTAGTTACTGTTCCTGAAGAAGACCAAATGCATTATAGAGGGCAAAAGGGGATACCAACTGTTAACGTGCTAGCAATGTGTGATGTCGATTTACAATTCATATATGTCTTAACTGGTTGGGAGGGATCAGCACATGATTCACGCATCTTGGTATCCACAATGAATAATCCAAGACTCAAATTTTGAATGCCATCTCCGGGTAATATTTTAAATTTCTTTCCCTTTTTTCTTCACTTATATAATGATGATTCATATTACTAACATTGTTTAATTGCTTCCAGGCAAATATTATTTGGCAAATAAAGGTTATCCTGATTGACAAGGAATCTTAACACTATATTCAAAGATAAGATATCATCAATCAGAGTTCCGTGGCGCAGTTCCTTGAGTTATAAGGAAATCTTTAATCGTTCACATTCTTCTTTAAGAAGTTGCATCGAGAGAGCTTTTGACGTTCTGAAGGCTCGATGGAAAATATTGTGTGCTATGCCTCCATATTCAATCAAAGATCAAAATCGGGTCATATTGTCAACATTTGCGTTGCATAGTTATATAAGAAGGAGTGAAATTCGTGATCCACCTTTTAAAATCATAGATAAAGATCCTGATTTTGTTCTCCCGATTCATTTCCAAATGTAGCTGACAATACCATAGAAGATAGCCTTGAAAGATCCAGAGTGCAAGAAATGTCAACTATTCGTGATAACATCGCTTCAAGTTTGGTCGCGGCTAGACGACATTGAATATTATAAATTAATATTTTTAAATTACTCCATTGGGAATTTATTTTGGTAGTTGAATGTAATTTGATTGTCCTCTCCCCAGTTATTTGAAATATAAGCTTTTGCTTGAGGTAGGTTGTCACTTATGTTGTAAATCATGTTTTATTTGAGATAAATTCAATGACATCAAATCATTTGAAATCTTTGCATATTTCACTTAACAACAAAAATATAAATTTAGGTTCATATAAATTTAATTCATAAATTGGAAAAACTAATGAACACAAATTACTCAAACTAGAAGAAAATAAAGTTCCAAGGATGAAGTTCATTTGAACATAAGGCATAAAATTAATTCTTCTTTAAAACCAAACAAGATGATCAATTAATTGAAAAAAAAAACATATTCAATTGAAAAGTATTTTATAAAAAGGGCAATATTGGAATTTTACCAAATATGCATTCCAGAAACAGCTAACTTTACCAAACACTTCTTTTACAAACAGCTAATTCAAATAGCTAATGCAAACAGCTAATTCAAACAGCTAACAGCTAATAGTTAACAGCTGTTTACCAAACATGGCCAATACTTAATTTTACACATGACATGAATTACCTGCAATTCAATTTGCATTTTATGTTTGCCTATTTTAATTATTTGTATCTTTGTTGATAATTATCATTCAATATCTTATCCTCATAATTACGATGTTTTATCTGAGACTTACTTCACTCTATTTCTACTAGATTACAATAATGTAATATTGTTCAAGTTTACAAAGTAGAGAAGATGATGATGATGATGATGATGATGTGAGAGAGAGAGAGAGAGAGAGAGAGAGAGAGAGAGATAATGTCTAGAATGTACAAAAATACAGTGACAATAATACGATCATGATTTAAATTAAACTTTATCTAATATGGAGAAGAGAGAGAGGATGATAGGGCTTCAAACCTTTAAAAAATGGTATCAAAGTAATAAGAAGGAGGAAGTAGAGAAAAGACAATGGAGAGAAGAGAGAGAAAGTTCCCAAATATAATAGCTTATAGTTAGGTAGATTTTGATTCAAGCTATGCAATCACAATTATTTAGAAAAAGTCAAGTAATTGTAGTTGCATAGATTGAGGTAAATGTGATTACAATGCAATGTTGATTACATTCCTTAATGGTAATCAAATATGATAATGAAATCACCATTAACATTTTAATTGCATTACTCCTTTGATTACATAGAACCAAACAAGCCATTAATGTCAATAAGAGAATGGATCTTGAACCAACTCAACACCAAAAACCTACCAATCCTTACAACCTTAATCGACAACGATGACCGGAAGCTGGGCTAGAATTGAAGCGGTAACATAAGAATTATGGGGCCGAAACAGCCGACTAGGCTTTCTCCTCTCATTAATAGCATCATAACATAGTCTCAAGATGGGCAAAACACAACATGAACCAAATAGAGTATTCGAATTTACCAAAGAACAACCAATTTTTGGCCGAATCCAACCAATTTCATTAATAGCATCATTAAAAAAAAACAAAACAAAATCTATGTTCGACCGAAGTTGAGCCAATTTAACAAGACACAATAGAGAGAAGAACAAGAACTTGAATTTGCAATTGCCGCTTGAATTCTTTTGCACCAACTAAAGTCTTGATTTAATTTAACAAATCAAAAATCAATTCATACAGAATTCTGGAATCTTAAACCAAATTTGAGAGTCTAAAATCTTGACCTAAAATTGGAAACGGGAATGGAGAATGGAAGTTAAAAATTGGGAAAAAAAAAAAAACTCGTCCCCTACTCTCCTCCTCTGCTGCTGCTAGGGCTGTTCATTAAATGGTCCAGGACCGGACCGGACCGAGGCTTTTTCGGTCCGGTCAACGGTCCTTACTTTTTCAGTTTTCGGTCTTCGGTACGGTCCGGTCTTGGACTGGGTGGACCGACTCGTGGACCGGACCGACCGAATTTGCTGGTTTTTTTTTTATTTCCAGCTAAATTTGGTAAATGGCTTCGGGGGCCTTCGAGAATCAAACATTTCGAGGCTGCTTCTTTCTTCAGTGCTTCCTGCCTTCTTTGACAATCTGCTGCTTGCTTCGCCTTCTAGGTAGTTCTCCTCCTCCTCCTCCTTCTTCTCATCCGTTCCCTTCTCTTCTACTGCCCTTGTCGGTGCTCGGCGCTCGTTGGCCGGCGGTTTCCTTCTCGTCAGTCGTCTCCTCCTTCCTTGGCTCCTTGCTGCCTTCCTGAGCAGTCGCACTCATCTGCTGTCTTCTACTGTTCTTCTACTTGTGAAGCCTGATCTTCTCTCGGTCTTTGTTCGGTTGGTGGAGGTGAGCTTCAACTTCATGCTTGGATTCGTTGATTGTTGTTAGTTAGGGTTTTAATTTGCTTTTCTAGGATTTTGCCGATTTTGTGAATTTGTTCTAGGGTTTTGTGAATTCGAATCTTGGTTAAAAATTACTCGAATCTTGGTTGTGCTCTATCGAATTCGTGCTATTTTGTCTTGGAATTTGTTCGATTTTGATGCCTGGTTGTGCTCTATCGAATATGATGGCTTTTTCTATCCTTGTTCTTTTGGTGAGATGAGTTAAAGAGGGATTTGAAGGTTGTATTTATAAATTCATGAAAGTTGATGCCCGTTGGAGATTTTGGTGCTACACGACTGTTTTTGCTTGATGTCATGAAATGGGATTGTCAAAATGAAACTCTTTGTCAATAACAACTCATGTTGTTCTACTCTTTGGTCTAGGAAGCTAGTATAATCTGAATTCTGGGAATGTTAACCTTTTTGTTTTGTAATTATTGTTGTGTAACTTTGGTTATGTAATTCACTTTTATATGTAGTTGGTCATGTATTAAAGTTTATTGGTTTTGGTTAAGTGAGCAGCATCCAGCAGACTAGCAGAGCAGGTTTATTGGTTGATTTGGTTCAATAAGCAGGTTTGTGGCGCTATGTTGTCTGAGGACCGGTCTGGAGTCGCTCCGGTTCGGTCCGGTCCGGGTTCTGCCCGGTCCGGTCCCGTCCGGGACTGACTCCAGACCGGTCCGGTCCTCGGTCCAAGATTTGACAAATATTGGGTCCTCGGTCCAGCCGGTCCGGTCCTGGACCGATGAACACCCCTAGCTGCTGCACTTATAGCCAAAATCGAGTCCCAACTCGAACTCCAACCGTAACTCCTTGAACGAATTGAATTCTCCTTATTTGTAACTGATCACATAATCACTCGCCTTTAATGCCCGGTTGATGCGATGAGCGAGATGATGATGATGATGGAGAAGATGAAGGTAACGGATGGTAGTTTATGAGGATAATTAATGGGTGAAGAAGAACCGAAGGAGTAGATCAGCAAATGACGACAGGGAGGAGCTCGGTTTCTGTCTGGGTTTGCTGAGGCGAAGAAGAAATAAGGGAGGGGCAGGGTCATGACGCATGTGAAGTCACGCGTGGGGGTTTACGCGAAAGTAGGAGAGCAGGCTGGAAGGATGGGAAGGGTGCGACCTGGGCCACTGGGCACCACCAAAAAGCATGCCCGTTCAGGTAAGGGAGAGAATGAAGCGTGTCGGCTCTGGTTTCGGCACCTGGGCCACGCGCGAAGAAAGGGGGGGAGCTGAAGGGGGGAGAAGTCTGGCTGATCGCGTGGGCCGCAAGGCGAGAAATGGGCCAGTGGGAAGAGAAGCGCAGACCGGTGAGAGAGGAGAAAAGGGGGGAAAGGAGAAGAGGTCAGACCGGCGTCGTTTGGGCCATAGGTGTTTGCCGGTCAAATGACTGGGCACCGGCCCGCAAGAGAGAGGGGAGGAAGCAGTGCTGGGGAGAAAGCAGGCAGACTTGGCTCGGATGAGAGTTGGGCCTCACATCAGGCCAAGGAAAAGAAGAAAAGAGTATGTCAGGTCCAGGCTTCAGCCGATGTGAGCTGGGCCATTTTCTTCATTTTTTTCCCCTCTTCCTTCTCACTTGATCCAAAATCAAAACTCACCATTATTGTTTTGCAAGAAACTTATTCATTTTGTTCAAATTTTCATAATTTCTACAAAACAAACAAAGACACATTAAAATTCTAATTTAATCATTTATTTTGTACAAATATTAGATAATAAAATGACATAGAATGGCATAATATCATGTTGAACAGTGGCAAATGTGATTTTCTTTTGCAACTTAAGCCCTGTTCTTTTTATTGATGAATCACAGTTTACCAACTTTAATCGGCTTTAACCCGCTTCAACCTGTTTCACGAATTTCCATAAAAAATGTCAATTTTAACCTACTTCAATTTATTTCAATCCACTATTTTAACTAACTTTTACCCATCATATAAAAAATATATCAACTTTAACCCACTTCAACCTACTTCAATCCACTTCAGCAAAAAAATACCCACTTCAATCAATTTTATCTATTTTTCAACCCCTATTTCCTAATGAAAAGTACATGCCCTTATATGCCATGTTCGAATCTACTCCACCTCATTTCCTTTTCTTATTTTCGCATTGGTCACATGTTGCACTGCTCAGCTAGGGATGGGAGCAAGGGCGGGTTCAGGGCGGGTTGACTCATACAGCATCCATACCCATTTGTAAAAATTATACCCATATCCATATCCATACCCATCGAATTTTGTATGGCTATATCCATACTCATACCTGTTGGGTTTGTTAGACTTCCAGGTTTTATTCGGGTATATATAGAATATGCAAAGTATCACCCTTATTCAACTCATGTAACTTCAAACAGCGCTGATAAAATTCATGTCTAATTAGACTCACAAAAACTAAAATTGTAAAAAAAAAAAAATTAAATTTTCATTTCTACATAAATAAATACTATACAATTAGAATTTCATACCTAACATTTATTTTTTGGATTTAGTATATTTTTGTCACATTTTACTAGTAAATTATGTACACAATCAGGTTTGAGTTTTAAGAATCCATACCCATAATCATACTAGTTTTTGAACACAATATCCATACCTATACACATACCCACTTGAAACCGATTTTTGTCACCCATTCGGGTGGTAAATGGAGCAGGTTTAAATTGATTTTTCAAATTCGGGTAATATTCTCATCCCTATTCCTAGCTTATTTTCTTTCAAGTGGGGTGAATCCCTAATAGTTAGAGGTGAGTGGAACTGGGTACCGAATTAATTTTTAAGAACCGAAATCAGATCACTGGATCCTAGAATTTGGACTTGGTCCCTAACCTAATTGGGACCGGGTCCAATTCTGAGTACCCAGTTCCTAAGTAATAATTTTTATTTTTCTCTTATTTTCTCTAAAGAAAATAGGGAGATGGAGGGATTGAAGGAAGTTAAAAACCCATATATGAAGTCAAATTCCTAAAAACCAAATTATAAGGCCAAATCAAATATGCAATAAGGAGTAAAGATGATTCATGTACTCTAAAGTAAACTCAAAAAATTGCAGACAATATTAATTAGAGACCCACAAATCAATATCACAAAACAAACGAGAAACCTAAAAATTATTTTAATTCACTTGAAATATAGGGAGAAAGGGAGAGAAACTGTCAAAATAATATAAGTAAGCAATAATATAAGTAAGCAGCAAGGCACAAAAGGAGAAGATCCAAAACTTAAAGAAAGAAATCCATAGCGGTTAAGATACCTAAACAGTAAGTTGGGGATAAATTGAAAGTAAGACAACAAGTTAAATTGGGGTATTTGGAAGTTGGGTTTCTGCACAAAACATACATAATTTGAAGAATAAGGGTTTAGTTTTTATATTTTTTTCATCCAATTCTTTAAATTTTGAGTGGGTACTAGGTACTCGGTCCGGGTCCAGTTCCAAAATTTATAGACCCAATATCCTAAATGTTGAAACCGATCCTGCAACCAATTTAACCGGGTCTGAATCGGTGCCCATCGATCTAAACCTGTTCTGAGTCCGGAATCGAATATCCGATTTTTTTGCTCACCCCTGCCAGTAGTCACCCGTATGCTCTTCATTTTCTTTTGTTTTAATTAAAAAAATTGTTTCTCACTTTTCCTTTTCTTAGTCCCCTTTTCTCTTATCATCAACTTATCCTCAATCTTATTTATATTAATCACACAAATATATTTCTACACACAATCCTACAAATATGAATCACTAAATTTGCAATATCACATAATTATAGGGAATGATAATTTTTTATTAACTTCTAGAGGAAAAAATAATAGATAAGATAGAAAAATTGGGTTGAATGTGGTACAGGATAAACCAAGTAAATCGTGAAAAGGAACAATTTTCTTAACACTTATTTGTTGTACCACAAATAATCGTAGGGATAATCTATTTGGTAAAAATAAGTGTGTATTTCAAGGTACTCTCAAAGGTTAATCGATGAGGGTACTGCAGTCACTCACATTGATTTTGTGCCAGTGATTGTGATTTCACTACTCCTTATATAGAGGAGTGATCATGCCTGAAGAGGCACCAAAAATGGATAGGGCAGTTAAATCTTAAAGAGGTACCATACTTATCCACCTTTTCACCGAAAAGATTGGATAAGGTGGGTAAACCGAAAAGGGCACCATGCTTATCTACTTTTTCACCGAAAGGATTGGATAAGGTGGGTAAACCTGAAAGGGCATCATACTTATCCACCTTCTCGGATAAGCACTATAAAAACCTGCCATTTTTATTTCATTCTTGAAAAATTCCAACAATCTCCTGCCTTTTCCAAGATATAGAACAAACCCCCGCCATTCCAACAAACACACAATTACAACCGAGAACACAAGGAGATTTATACATAAGAGAAGTATCTTGCGATTTGAACTTCCATTTAGTGAAATATAATTTCAATTAATCTGTATGTAAATAGTAGACAAGTCTTTGAACTATTCATCCTTTTTTATTAATTGGATATATTTCACACGCAAAATCTCTTTACACACTTAAAATTGGACACTATTATCCGGCCATGTGTCCATATCCATCATGAGTGCATCAAGCCAAGCCCTGTTGCTTTTTGAAGCGGTCACACTTCACACTTACTTAGGTAGACCTTAGAAATATGCTCATGTAATACAAACCATTCAATCAAGATCTACTAAGAGTATAAAACTCAACCTCTTATAACGTTACAGTATTCAAGCACTCTTACCATGGGATAAAATATATTAGTGCATCCAATCACTATGTAAAGTTGTCACTCATTGAACTTAGAATGTGATGTCATACCACGAATTAAGTTGAAGCTTCCTTGCTAGTAATTGTAGATATGGGCTTAAGTCCCATCCCCCTTGATGTTCTCAACACCAAGTCTCTTGCTAGACCCTTAGTTAAAGGATCTGCAAGATTCTCATTTGTTTGCACATAATTAACCGTGATCACTCCATCTTTGATCAACTGATGGACATAGCCATATCTAAGTCCAATATGCCTTGATTTTCCATTATAGACATGACTATAAACCTTGGATAGTGTGGTCTTACTATCACAAAGTATGGAGAGTGGCGACATTGGTTTTGGCCATAAAGGCACTTCCAATAGCAAATTCCGCAATCACTCTGCCTCCTTGCTGGCTGCAGCCAAAGCTACAAACTCAGCAGCCATGGTGGAGTCGGTTATGCAGGTTTGTTTCTTGGATGTGCAAGATACTGCCCCTCCACTAAGCAAGTATATATAACCTGATGTAGAGGCATAGTCCTCTTTATCAGTTATCCAATTTGCATCTGAGTATCCTTCCAAGACCGAAGGATAACCTGAATAACACAGAACATATTCTTGAGTTTTCTTTAAGTATTTCAAAACTCAACGTATTGCATGCTAATGAAACTTACTAGGGTTACTAGTATATCGACTTAACTTCGCAATGGCAAATGCAATATCTGGCCTTGTGCTTGTCATGGTATACATCAAGCACCCTATGACCTTTGCATACTCAAGTTGTGCGATAGGTCTCCCACTGTTTCGAGTCAACTTATAGGTTGGATCAAAAGGAGTGGCCACTGGGGAGCAATCTTTGTAATTGAACCTCCCAATCACTTTCTCAATATAATGAGATTGGGACAAGTGGATTCCATCATTATTTCTAATGATCTTAATACCGAGTGTAACATCGGTCTCTCCCATGTCTTTCATGGAGAACTTGGAAGATAGAAAACACTTGGTTTTCTCTATTTCCTCTATGTCAGTGCCAAAAATTAGCATGTCATCAACATATAAGCATATAATCACACCGTTTCCATGTTCAAACTTAGAATATACATATTTGTCAGATTCATTGATACTAAACCCATAAGATAGCACTACTTCATCAAAATTTTGATGCCATTGTTTAGGTGCTTGTTTTAGGCTATACAATGATCTTATGAGTTTGCATACTTTGTTTTCTTAGCCTGAAACAACAAAACCTTCTGGTTGTTTCATGTACACCTCTTCCTCTAATTCACCATTTAAGAATGCTGTTTTCACATCCATTTGGTGAATTATTAGTCTTTGAATTGCAGCAAGAGCAATGAGAACTCTTATAGTTGTAAACTAGGCACCGGTGTATATGTGTCAAAGTAGTCAATACCATGTTTTTGGCTAAAACCCCTTATGACCAACCGGGCTTTGAACCTTTCTATAGTACCATCTACTTTCCTTTTTCTTTTAAAGATCCACTTTGATGTGATAGGCTTACATCCCGGGGGTAAATTAACTAAGACCCATTTGTTATTTTCTATGATTGAGTCCATTTTATCTTGGACTGCTTCTTTCTAAGAAGAAGCATCTTGATATTCCATAGCCTCTTTAAATGAGTTAGGATCCGAATCAATGCATAAACATAGGGTATTTCATTTTCAATGGAATCCCTTGTTCCCTCTATCAAATAGATAAAGAAATCAGAACCAAAGGATTTCTCCTTTCTAATCCATTTACTTCTCCTTACTTCCACTATGTCTCCTTGTTCTTGATCATTAATTGGAGTCATAGTGGTTGGAATAAAATCATTTGGTTTAGGAATTGAACAGAATCTAGTTTTATCAAAAATAGCATCAATTGATTCTATCACGATGTTAACCGTAATAGAAGCATTTGGTTCTATAACCAAAAACCTATAGGCTTTGCTATGTTCAACATAGCCTATAAAGATGCACTCAATTTCTCTTTCCCCCAATTTTCTTTTCTTGGGTTCTGGGACTTTTACAATAGCTCTACACCCTCAAACTCTGAAATAACTTAGGTTTGGCTTTTTCTTATTCTATAATTCATAAGGAGTATTTGAATTCCTTTTATTAGGAACCCTATTTAGGATGTAGCATGCTGTGAGCATCGCTTCACCTCAAACTCCTTCACTTAAATCGGATTTAGAAAGCATAGCATTGATCATTTCAGTTAGTGTTCTATTTTTTCTTTCTACCACACCATTTTTTTGTGGTGTATAAGGTGCTGTGACTTCATAGATTATACCAGTTGATTGGAAATAACTTGGATTATAGTATTCACCACCTTTATCCGATCTTAGTCTTTTAATGAAGGTTTCACAATGCAACTCAAATTCATTCTTAAATATCGTAAACGTGTCTAGTGCTTCACTTTTAGCATGTAAAAGGCATACTTGATAATATCTTGTAAAATCATCAATGAACCAAAAGAGGGAGTACTATAAAAATCACCTAAATTACTATGAATTAATTCAAGTAATTTAGTGATTCTTTGAACAGTTGGAAAAGAACTTCTAGTGATCTTTGTTAACATGCATGTCTTACATTTCTCTATGTTTCCATCAAAATTAGGAATTAACTCAAGTCTTGACATCTCTTTTAATCTTTCATAATTAACATGTCCAAGACGATTATGCCATAGAGAAGATAAAGAATACACAAGCATGTAAGCAGAATCATTCATCTTATTACCACTAGAAGGAGTAATTACATTTAACTTAAATATGTCATCACTAGCATAACCCTTCCCCACAAAGACACTCCCTTTAGACAGAATAAACTTATCGGCCTCATACACTTGTTGAAGCCAAACTTATTAATAAGAAAACCAGAAACAAGATTCTTTCTAACTTTCGGCACAAAATATACATCATTTAAAGTAATAACTTTTCCGGAAGTGAAGACTAACTCTACTTGGCCTATTTCTTTAACATCAACAGTAGAAGTATTGCCCATGCAGAGTACTTTTCCATCTTCAACTGACACGAATCTTGAAGAAAGAACGATCCTTACACACATGTTTGGAAGCACCCGAATCAACCCATTAATCATTGTCACTTTGAATAATGTTGATTTGATCATTGATCATGGCTACAAAGTTGTCCTTTGTCTTTGCCTTTTGGTTGTTCAAGCCATGTTTGCGCTTCCAAATAGTACAATCTCTTTTCTTGTAGCCTGGTTTGTTGCATTCCCAACAAACCACTTTAGCCTTCTTATTGCTCTTGTTGTTGTTGTCCTTATTAGGCCTATTCTTGTTTCCCTTTGGCACTTGACTCGACTCACCATCTTCGACAATATGAATCTTAGAGACATGCTCCTTTGACTCATCCTGCACATGTAACTCTTTTTCTATTTGAAGATGGTTAGCCAATTCCTCAAGTAACATTTATTCTTTCTTATGTTTTAAAGTTCTTTTAGTGTCTTTCCAAGAGGGGGGAAGTTTGTCCACTATAGAGGAAACTATAATAGTCTCATCCATGTACATTTTATGTTGTTTGAAGTGATTTAGGATTTGTTGAATTTTATGCAATTGATCGAGAACAGAACGTCCTTCGACCATCTTATAGTTATTAAATTGACTTACAAGGAAATTCTAGCTAGAGGCATCTTCTGTCATGTATTTGTTCTCTAGCGCCTCCCATAATTCCTTTGCCGATTCCATGCTTTGATAGACATTGAACAAGGCGTCCGACATGCTATTCAAGATATGGCCTGGACAAATGTAGTCATCGTTCTCGAACTTGGATCTTCGGCAGGCTTGCTCCAAAGTCTCATTTTTTGTCTCTATTGGGTATGAAGTGTTGAGCACATACACAACCTTCAAAGTTGTAAGAAGGAAATGCATCTTCTTTTGCCAGTGCCGGAAGCCCACACCCTCGAATTTGTCCAACTTCTGAAAGTTGGATGTCATTTCACAAATTGACGCCATCTCAAATAAGACTTAAGATTGATAGAAAAATTGGGTTGAATGTGGTACAGGATAAACCAAGTAAATCGTGAAAAGGAACACTTTCCTTAAGACTTATTTGTTATACCACAAATAATCTTAAGGATAATCTACTTGGTAAAAACAAGTGTGTGTTTCAAGGTTCTCTCAAAGGTTAATCAATGAGGGTGCTACAGTCACTCACATTGATTTTGTGCCCGTGTTTGTGATTTCACTCCTCCTTATATAGAGGAGGGATCATGCCTGAAGAGGCACCAAAAATGGATAGGGCTGTTAAATCTTGAAGAGGTATCATACTTATCTACCTTTTCATCGAAAGGATTGAATAAGGTGGGTAAACCTGAAAGGGCACCATGCTTATCCACTTTTTCACCGAAAGGATTAGATAAGGTGGGTAAACCTGAAAGGGCACCATACTTATCCCCCTTTTTGGATAAGCACTATAAAAACATGCCATTTTTATTTTATTCTTGGAAAATTCCAACAAGATATCACTTCAGTTGATAACACGACGAAAGCAGTTTCTATATCTATTATTTGGGTAAGGTTACCAAAAAAAAAGGCAAGTAGTTCAGCAAGTTAATTTCAAGCATGCTTTACATATTGTTTGTTTTTTCTATTAATCAAATGAGTAGAATTAATATTAATTGTTACCCTCATAGCGATACATATAAGCTAAATATTTGATCTATTTTTCGGGAATGTTCATTAAGTTGTTGTCAAATTAGGCCTTAAAATGATCCATTCATGTAGGTTTTGCTTTTACTAACAATCTCAAACGTAGCTATTCTAACTCCCCTCCCCCACAACTTCAAATCCTAACTTTGCCTCGAGTTGTGCTTCAACCACGAGCATGAAGCATTCAAAACCTACCTAACTTTCAATTTCAGTTGCACTAACTCTAGTTTTATTTACATAAAAATCATAGACATTTGCATTTATCCTAAGCAATAGTATTTTTGGTCTTGAGATTTTAAGTTCAAGTTATATTTTTTTTTGCCTAAATCTCTAAACATATGAGGGATGCGCCTATAGTGGTTGTTGCTATCCGAAAACCACCATAATTATATCAAGCTAAGCTGTATCGTTGTTATGCATAAATTGTGAATGATTTTTCTTTTTTTTTTTGGTGATAGTCAATAGTATAATTTAAAGTGAGGTGGGAATTGTTCAAAAAAAAAAAGTTGGAAGACAACAAGGAAAGAGAAATATAAACCCTAAAAAAATGGGCCACTCAGTCACTGAAGGCAATATTGCCTCTACTGGACGCATTGTTGTGGAAGAGTAAAAGCCAGTCACAGAAAAATAGTTCCACTTATTATTGAATTGATGCATCATAATTTTGTTTTAGAAAATCATTTGCACTGTCCTTTAACTCTTTCAAAATATATTTCCAACAAGGAAAATGGGCTGAGTATCACGTATAAAATGTAATTTTTGACATGGGCCACTTATTTTGTAGAACATCAGATGGACAGTGCGAGGTTTCAAGGGGTGTTGGGACTCAACATACACATAATATAAAATTTAATATTAGTTCTGAAAATAAAAGTACATAGCAAATATATTTTCTTGATAAGATACATGTTTTCAAAGTGATTTAGAACTTCGTGACTTTTGTGAAAATTCTCGACCAGTTGCTTGAACCAATTATGAGTTTTGTAAGAAAGTACATAGCTAATACTTTCTTAAGTTAGTGGTGAGTCTTATGATGAAGAAATTGAACCAATGGATTGCTTTGCTCTCTTGTTAAATTTCTCCATTTCAAATTAAAAAATGCTCGGCTTCTAACTTCAGTTTCTAGTTTGTAGTGCCCGCATAAACGAACAAGCACATGAATTCCTTCTAAAAATCAAGAGAATAAAAATCAAAATTAATTAATTAACCAATTTCTTAGATTTCTTTTACAAATCAAGAGCATAACAATTCAAAATTAATTAACTAACCAATTTTTCCCCACAAACAACAATAAAGCTAATTATCCCACATTCACAACTAACAAACCTGATTAATTAATTCATGAGGGTGAATCACTAGATTCACCAATGATTTAACATAAATTTGACTAAAATTATTAACTAAAACATAATAATTTGCAAAAAAATAATAATTATTTACCTTGGCTTTAGGATGCTTTGGAATTGGGGTGAGGGTGGGGAAATTAAGAAGCCACGTAATTAAAAAAAACGAAAGGACTACTTGTAAACAATGGGACTTGAACATATGACCGCATCAAGGACAAAGGCTAGAATGACCAGGTGAAGTGCTGCAACCATTCAAGCAATTAGCAAAATATGATGCATTTTATAATTAAGTGGTATACATAATATTTTTTCCCCTAGAATTTTCAATATATAAATTTTTTTTCTAAGAACCTGTGGTGTCAAATGACAATCCTTGGGCTAATGTAGCTCTACCTATGCATATGGAAACTGTGATAATGGGTGGGATGAATGGGATCAAATGCCCTGAATGAATGCATTGCCCATAATATTCAAACTAACAGACAAAACAAACCCCATCTCCATGTACAATTTTGTCAAAAGGATGGGATTCATGCAACGATGTGGGAGAGGGGCCCCATTGAAGGGGTTACAGATAAAAAGCTATCATTGCCCTAAATACCCAAGCTAACATACAAAATTTACCCTGTACACATTCTTGTTAATTAGGGAGCATCGACGTTCAGCATCTTCAGTTCTGTTAAGTGATGACTCTATTGGAGACATTTACTAGGCTGAAATTTGAAAATGCTAATGAATTACTGTTAAAAATTCTCAAATTCAAATTTTATCATTTTACCGCATTGTATGCATTAATGGAACTTCGAGAATTCAAATATAGAAGTATGCATAACATCCACTGAAAATTGACCAAACGCACAATATGAAAATTGTACCTACTAGTGAAGCCTATCAAACTTGTAGACATACACACCATGCTGCACAGAGGACTTTTACATTCCTTTGCTCGGCTTAGATAATACTACTCTCTAGTAGACCTAACAAAATTGACTAGATAGGCAAATTCAACCCAACCCCTAAATGGAAATTTTGGGTTCTAAATGCGACTTTCTCAACCCAAAATCGACACAAGTCGAACCAAAAAAAAATCCACGTATTTACAGGTCAAACCCAACCCGAACCTATTCGACCCTTTGGTCCAAGACGACAACAACAATGAAAATAATATCTTATGACATATACTTGTGAGCGTCATTGTATATAAAATGAGCATTACTATATATTAACCAGTTTTTTATTCTTGTTCCGCACTGCCATTGAGTGGCTTTTTTCTTTGTTAATGCCAGTAACTCAGTGACAAATCGAAAAGAAACAAATAATTTGGTCGCATAGTTTTTTCCAAAATACTTAATGTCAGGGCATTTAGATGAAAGCAAATAATTTGGTAACAACTCCTTATTGTTTAAAAGAGTGCTTGGATAAAAATGTCACTCAACTTTCCCAAAAAATAAAAAATGTCATCGAACTATTTCTAGGCATAACACACCACTTACCCTGTTAAAGTAGTTAGTGAATGCCACTAAGTCAGCTATAATAGGTCAAATAATTAAGAAGTAATATTAGCTGATTTATGAATTAAAAAAAGGGGAAATGCTTATAATGTGACTTTCTTCTTTGTCTCATCCCTCCAAATCTAGCTCTTACTTCTGAAAACTATCACATTCTCATTCTCATTGAAATCTTTGAAACCCTAAAATCGAAATTGTAAGCTGTACTCAAAGAAGAAGAAGCAAAGTGAAATTAATCGTGTGGATGAAATCGGTTGAAGCTATTAACCAGCAAAATTTGAAGGCAATTTTAGGGTTTTGTTAAAATTATTGACAAAATAGAATGCTTGCAAACTGAAAGAACGTATGAGTTGATTATGTGAATTTGGATGTGACGATGGTAGTAGTGACTAAATTTTTGCAAAGATGAATGAATGAGTGAGTAAATTATATGGAAAATTGAAGTTTGTTTTCTGGAAATCCTAATGCTCTATTTGTTCAGAAAGATGATGCAAGTTAGTTCTTCTTTTTGTGGTATTCGTAGTGTTTAATATACAGAATGTCATCATTTAGTGGTGATAAATTGTGTGTTTTTCATGGTGGGGAATTTTAGAGATTATCTAACTTAATACATACTAAGTGTGAGTATAGTCGCCTAGTGGTTGACCATGATTCTTTGAATGTTGATGATTTAAAAATATTGTGTCAAAATTAAGGTATGCCGAAGGTAAGATAAAGACTTGTTTACATACGTAGGCAAAACTTGCCATTTGAGGCCAACTTGGTGTCAATTGAGAGTGATGAAGCAATTAGAGAGCTAATAGGGTTGTCGACAAAGCTTGAGTTTGTGTGTGCATATGTGAATACATTGAAGATGAAAAAGCTGAAGGAGGGGAGGATAAAGAGGGGGAATGAGAATGAAGATGATGACAATTACTTCACAGATGATGATGATGAGTATACTGATGGGTTTTGGTCAGAGAAGGGGTGATGTTGTCTCTTCTGATGTTGATGATGAGAATTTAGATGAAGCTAGGGAGAGAAAAAGAAACTAAAAGAGGCACTTGATGTTGAGAAAGATGTTGCCAGTTATGAGAAGTATGGCACATGTGAAGATAGAGGAGATAAGGAGAAGTACAAGGATTTAGACAATCAAGACAACTCCAACACTGAGAGTAGGGTTCCTAGTTGTCATGTAAGCATGCGTTGGACTTCAACAAGATGAAACAAACATCTTCCCCATTCTTCAGGGTAGAATTTGTGAGGGATTTTTGTTTAGAACTTAATTTTCTTGGTTTTTCGATGACTGGAGCTCCATTGCTCTTGTTAGGGTCTCCATATGAAGCCCTAGCTCTTCAATCTAGGGGTGAACAAAGCAAATAGAAGGAAAAATTCTTAGGGATAAGGGTTATTTGACTCCTTTTTAACTTGTTTCCTTGTTCTTTTTTTCAAATTAACAGCCACAATCTTTCAAGAAAATAAATCGAAAATAAATATCAACTTGCAGTAGCCGATTATATTGTGACATGCTGGAATTTTTAAATTTTTTTTTGTTAAAATTAGTCGCATTTTATAGCTTGAAATAGTTCAAGTGGCATTTTTGACTTTTTATGAAAGTTAGGCGGTATTTTTATTCAAGCACTCCTTTTAAAAGAAGCCTATTCATATCAATAGTAATGGTAATTATGTTTTTCTTTCAAGGTGTTGCTAATTTTTTAGATAAAGTATATTTTTTCTTTGTGCTTTGTGTGTGCATGTTTTTTTCAATTTATTGAAATTTTTTCTCAGGGTGAAGTTCTCTAAATTTTTCCCCTTAGAACCTTTTCCACATATCTTTTCTTTTTTTCTCACATAAAAGCAACATTTTATTTTTGTGATTTTATTTAGCATAGTTTAGAGCTTTTGATTTTTCTGGGAATCTTGTGGAACTTGTGCCATCTTTCAAGGGGTTACTTGCAAAATAACTCTCAAATAAGGGGCTTTCTACTCCTCCGACGCTCAAATTAGGGAGAATTTTAGAGATGGTAGTAAGCACACAGGAGGTTATGAAAGTCTTGTTAACCTACCTTAATGTCTGCTATGGTTTCTTTATACAGGGTTTTTGGGATGGTTCTCTTTAGAGGAATTTTGCTAGGATTCTACATCTTTTAAGATATAGATTATTTGCTAGTTTTATTCAAACTCAAAATCTTTATTAGTTCCGTATATATTTAAAAGATCTTGATTAGATCTTTCCTTCCCCACCAAGCCATGTATATGAGAATTATTTTCAAGCTTAGGTGGACTTAGGTTTTAGATAACTTGTGTTCGGGCCCAAACTACTCAATCCTATGCCTTGATCCAATTGATTCTCTGTTGGAATAATGGCACCCCAAAAGGGTGTTCACTTACTTACTTACTTTCTCTATCTCTTTTGTTGTCCCACATGGAACTTTTGAGAGTGGTTTGAAGAGTTTATATATCCCACTCTTCTTACGTTTGTTGAATAACTAGAAGCCATTTTTAAAGGGGTTCAGGGGACTTGGGTTGCCACACGCGCACGTGCGCCGCCGCCCACCCGTCCTATCCGGGCTTGGCGCGGCGCGGGCCGCGGGCTGTGGGCCTTACTAACTATAATTTTTGGAGGAATTCTCATTGGACTGATTGCGTATGAGCTATCGTAATCGTAACGGCTAGTTGCTTGAGTCTTCCTGTATCTCTGCCTCAATCCGCATGATCTTCTCCGCCATTACTGCTTCAGTTACATGATTCTCTTCCTCTCCTGCTTTTTCGCCTCCTTTTTCCTCCTCCAATTATGGCTATTTAACAGCTCCCTTGCTTCATCAGACTACTATATAAAGAGCTCTTCTGCAACTCTAAAGGACACAGAAACATAGAAAATCTTCTCTTCTCTTCTCTTTCTTCTTCTCTTCCTAGGCAACAGACTCCTATACTCCATAACTTCTCCCTCGAGTGCAAGAGTGAGAAGCTTGCTGTGTTAAACCTTCGGAAGCTTTTTCACCTTATCGATTTGTACCTGAATTGGGCGAATTTAGCTTTCAAATCAGTGGTCTCATCCACGATAAAGTTTTTCCTCTGTCCTCACAGCAGCGATTACACCAATTATTCTAACAATTTGAAAGCTAAATTACGATGGTTGTAACCCCAAAAACTCTCCCTGAATTATATAATATTGAACCCCTTGATGGAACCAACTACAAACGCTGGTCTCAAAAACTGCTCGTCTATTCTAAGCAACTGGAGATTGACTACGTTCTCACTACTGATCTTTCGGACAATAGCAATACCTCCACTGACGCTGAACCTTCTACTCCTGCTGTCCTAAAAACACCCTCTATCCCGCTTGATGATGCCACTAAAAGAAAACTCGAAAAGGACAACAAACTAGCTAGGAGTTACCTACTGTACAATATGTCCAACCCACTGTTTAACCTATTTGTCAATTGCAAATCTGCTAAGACAATATGGACCAAATTGGACGCAAAATATGGATCCGATGACGCCCGGAAGAAAAAATATGCCATCGGCAAGTGGCTGCAGTTCCAGATTGTGGACGACAAACCAATCATGGAATGAGGTTCTGGTTGAAGGAATGAAGATGTACGAAATTCTTTAAGCTAACGTATTGATCGAGAAGTTTCCACCATATTGGAGTGATTACAGAAACCATCTCAAGCATAAGAAGAAGGATCTCACATTGTAGGAACTGATTAGCCACATGCAAACTGAAGAGGCAAACCGGTTGAAAGATAAGATGTCTTCTCTCTCGATAAATTTTGTTAATTCTAACTTGGTTGAATCTACTGTGCCAACAAACAAAGACATGTTCAAAGGCAAAGGAAAGAAATTCCAGAAGCCAAATCTCAGAAACCAGAATGCTGCCAACAAGAAAATTCAAAAGCCCAAGATAATGTGTTATGTTTGCGGCAAACTCGGACATTAGGCCTATCAATACAATCAGCAAAAAGGGTTAAGTCAAGCTAAACAGAAGTCCTCAACACCTACTGCCAACATTGCTGAAGTCGAGGACAATGAGATAATATGTGCAGTCACCACCTTAGAGGCGAATCTGGTGCACAACCTGGCAGAATGGATTCTGGACTCTGGAGATTTAAGACACTTCTGCGCCAACAAAGAGCTCATGATTGATTTTGAAGAAGTTGTTGATGGACAATGCGTCTACATGGATAACTCATCTACAGCCGCTGTCAAGGGTAAAGGGAAGGTTCTACTTAAGTTTACTTCTGGAAAACTGTTGTCTTTAAGTAATGTCTTATTTATCCCATCCCTTCGTAAAAATTTAGTCTTTAGTACCCTTCTTGATATTGCTGGACTGAAAACTGTGCAAGACGCTGGTAAAGTTGTTACCATGCAAACTGGGGACTTTGTTGGGAAGGGTTATCGTAGTGGGCGATTACTTGTTCTAAATGCTGCTGCATAAGTTAATAATGAAACTGCTACCAATTCTATTTATATTGCTGAGTTTGTTGACTTATGGCATGGTAGGCTTGGATGTGTTAATTTTGCTTCATTGAAAAAGCTTAGAAACATGCGATTAATTCCAAATATGAATACTGAAAACTATTCTAAGTGTCCTGTCTGTGTTGAAGCAAAATTTTCCAAGAAACCGTTTAGATCAGTAACTACCAGAAAAACAGATTTGTTGGAACTTGTGCATTCAGACGTAGTAGACTTTAAGAACACAATGAGTAAGAGTGGAAAGAAATGGTATATCACTTTTGTAGATGACTACTCTAGGTATACTAAGGTCTACCTCCTCAAGTCCAAAGATGAGGCTGAGGAAATGTTCTTAAAGTACAAAGCTGAAGTTGAAAACTAGTTAGACTGAAAAATCAAGAGACTTAGGTCAAACAGAGGTGGGGAATATGACACCAATTCCTTGACTGGTTATTGTGAGAAAAATGGGATAATATAAGAAACTAGTGCCCCCTACACGCCTCAACGAAATGGTGTTGTTGAACGAAAAAACTGCACCCTTAAAGACATGATGAATGCCATACTTGTAAGTTTTGGATTAGCTGATAAAATGTGGGGGAAGCTATCTTGACTGCCTGTTTTATACTCAATAGAGTTGCCCACAAGAAGTTAGATCTGACCCCATATGAGTTATGGAAAGGATATGCCCTTAACCTGAATTATCTGAAAGTGTAAGGGTGCTTGGCCAAAGTTGCTCTACCTAGTCATAAACGTTCGAACATTAGCCCCAAGACCTTTGATGCTATTTTCATTGGTTATGCTCAAAACAGTGCTGCATATAGATTTATGTCATTATCTGATTTCTCTATTTCTGAGTATAGGGATGCTGAATTTTTTGAGGATTTTTTCCATTTGAAAAAGGATGTGCCTCATATTATGTCTAATGTTGTGCCTAAACATGTGAACTTGCCTGCTTTTAGCTCTAGTGTTAGAGACTTAGCAACTAAACCTAGAAGAAGCAAGAGATAGAGGACTGAAATTTGTTTTGGCCCTGACTTTATCACTTCCTTTTTAGTAGAAGTCCTTGAGAGCTTTAATGTTGATGCATTAACTGATGAGTTTGTGTCTCTGTTCTTACTTGAGGAAGATCCTAAAACCTACCAAGAGGCTATGAGGTCTATAGATGCTACCTTTTGAAAAGAAGCCATTAAGAGTGAAATAGATTCCCTTGAGTTAAACAAAACTTGGGAGCTGACCGACTTGCCCAAGGGATGTAGACCTATTAGTAGTAAATGGATCTTCAAAAAGAAACTTAGGACGGATGGCTCTATTGAAAGGCACAAAGCTAGATTAGTTATTAGAGGCTTTGATCAAAACAAGGGAATTAATTTCTTTGCTACATATTCCCCTGTGACTAAAATTGCAATGATTAGAACTCTAGTTGCTTTAGCTACCATTCATGATCTTGTTGTGCATCAGATGGATGTTAAAACAACTTTTTTTCAATGGTGACTTAGAAGAAGAGATTTATTTTCACAACCTAAGGGGTGTGAGGTTCCCGGTCAAGAGAACAAGGTATGCAAACTGAGAAAATCCCTTCATGGTTTAAAGCAAGCCCCTAAATAGTGGTACGAAAAGTTTGCAACCTCTTTAGAGAAAAATGGATTTGCTGTTAACAACTTAGATTCTTGTGTTTATTCCAAGATGATTGGATCTGATTATGTGATCATATGCTTATATATGGATGATATGCTTATTTTTTGTACCAACTTACTTGTTATTAATGAGGCTAAAAGACTTTTGTCTTCTCTCTTTGAAATGAAAGACTTAAGAGAAGCAGATGTGATCTTGGGAATTAAAGTTAGAAAAACCAAGAATGGTTTTTCCTTGTGTCAGTCTCATTACATTGAAAAAATATTGAAAAGGTTTAAATCTTTTGATGTAGTGCATGTGAGAACTCCCTATGACTCTAGCCTACATCTTAAGAAGAACAGAGGACCTAGTGTGTCTCAAGTTGAATATACAAAAATAATAGGCAGTAAAATATTTCTCATGAACTACACTCATCCTGACATTGCATATGCCGTTAGTGGATTGAGCAGATACACTCACAACCCTGCTAAGGAACATTGGGATGCACTTCATCGTTTGTTGAGATACCTTAGAGGTACTATGGATTGGTGTTTACATTTTTGTAATTTTCCTACTGTACTAGAAGGTTTTTGTGATGCAAATTAGGTTGCTGATAACGATGAGGTGAGTTCTACTAGTGGCTATGTCTTTACATTGGAAGGAGGAGCTATTTCATGGAAGTCTGCAAAACAGACATGTATAGCTCACTTAACCATGGAATCTGAATTTATTACTCTTGAGTTGGCAGGTCAAGAAGCAGAATGGCTTAAGGGTCTCCTAACAGACATACCATTGTGGGGGAAACAATCAACACCTATCTCCTTGCATTGTGACTCGCAAGCAGCAATTGGATTTGCGCACAACAGTGTCTACTGCGGAAAAAAGAGACATATCCGTATTAGACATGATGTGGTAAAGCAATTACTGAAGTATGGTGTTATCTCCTTGGAGTATGTGAGATCCAAGAAGAACTTGGCAGACCCTCTCACAAAGGGATTGCCAAGAAGAGTCGTTCTTGAATCATCGAGGGGGATGGGGCTAAAGCCCATGGAATGAAGAGGTATCATGGATACCCATTGGTGGTCAAACGAAGCCATACTAATCTTCTAATTGCACTACTTCCCATCCCTATGATGTGTGGTAGTGCTTGTGCTATAGATAAGCACATCAAATGAATCCATAGTCTATTATAGTGGTGCTATAGAGAAGTATTTGGTGGATTCATTATCACTCTACAAGAAGTTAAGCTAACATATGCTCTTGATAATTCCAAGCCATGATATGATGGTTCTAAGTAGAGGAAGACTGATGGAATTACCCAAGTAAGTGTGAAGGTTTGGCCGCCTTCTATGGGAGACTAGGGCTGTCTCTCTAGAGCACCAATGAGACCCGAGGTATACGCATGGGCCTAAAAGCATAAGTGATTATCTCGGAGTATACATCTTTTAGGGTTGATATGTGTCGAGAGGGCCTCATTCAAAGTCTAACAGTTCAAAACTAAGTTCACTTGTCAGACTTAGATATTGCCTCTCTTCACTACGTATCAATTCAATCGAAAGACATTGATACTTAAGTATCTGACCCTTCTTGCCCAGAAAATCTTTCTTATTCTTCTTTTCCTTTTGTGTGCCATTAGTGGGGGATTATTGGAGTAATAGCACCCCAAAAGGGTGTTCACTTACTTACTTTCTCTATTTCTTTTGTTGTCCCACATGGAACTTTTGGGAGTGGTTTGAAGAGTTTATATATCCCACTCTTCTTGCGCTTATTGAATAACTAGAAGCCATTTTTTAAGGGGGTTGAGAGGTCTTGGGCTGCCACACACGCGCGTGCACCGCCGCCCGCCCTTTCGGTCCGGGCTGGACGGGCCGCGGGTTGTGGGCCTTACTGACTATAATTTTTGGATGAATTCTCATTGGACTGATTGTGTATGAGCTGTCGTAATCGTAACGACTAGTTGACTGAGTCTTCCTCTATCTCTGCCTCAATCAACATGATTCTCTCCCCGATTACTGCTTCAATTACATAATTCTCTCCCTCTCCTACTTTTCCACCCCCTTTTTCCTCCTCTAATTATGGCTATTCAACAGCTCCCTTACTTCATCAGACTACTATATAAAGAGCTCTTCTGCAGCTCTAAATGACGCAGAAACATAGAAAATCTTCTCTCCTCTTCTCTTTCTTCTTCTCTTCCTGGGCAACATACTGTTATACTCCATAGCTTCTCCCTGAGTGCACGAGTGAGAAGCTCGCTGTGTTAAACGTTGGGGAGCTTTTTTGCCTTATCGATTTGCACCTGAGTCGGGCGAATTTAGCTTTCAGGTCAGTGGTCTCATCTACGGCGCGGTTTTTCCTCTGTCCTCACAGCAGTCATTACACCAATTATTCCAACATTCTCTATTTGAGGTTTTACTAGGCTACGACCCAATGCTTGTTCAGTGTTGATTTCTACCCGCATCATTTGTTAAGGGATGTTAAATTTTAATCTAATCATGCCTCAAAATGTGACCCGACCTAGCATCTTCATATCTTTTAGGAATTATTTCCCTTGAACTGTGAGTTATTAAGACTTTAAGAGCTTTCTCAGGGGTACTTTTCCGTACCCTCTTTTGATTTGGTCTCTTTCTTGAAGAGACTTAGCTAAGGTTTTTTCAATGAATTTTTATCCAATTTTTGGGAAACATTTTCTTTTAACCAGATTTCAAATCTCTTACTTTGAAATTCCAAATCTTAACCGAATTTCACTTTCTGTTCCCCAAGAAATAACTTCAACATTCACTTAATGACAATTTAAACTTGTTTTACTTAAGTGTCTTTTTTGCCTTCTCTCCAATTTTCCATGCCAATAATGATAGTTGGTTCAATTTCAGGAATGTTCTTAATCGAATTTCGCATCTCTTAAGTTCTATCCCTCCAATCTTGTAACACTTTCTACCCTAATCTTAGCATAAATTTTGCTATTCAGAGCTCAATTTCTTTAAGAAATTTCGTAACCCCTTGCAAGCTTTTTAAAGAAGTGTCTGTCTTTTTCACTTTTCAACCTTCATAAAGCTTTCAAGCCTTTTTTCAACCTCGTTCTTCTCCCTGTACTATTTCTATGCATTAGTGTCTTATAATTATAGGGACTAAGGTTGCCAAAAGTTAACCTGATACGGTTATCAACCTGAATCGAACACGAAATCAAGTGGATTTGGGTAAAGGTTTTTAACCTATTTAATTAAATGGATTGATACGTTTAACCCGTTTGATCAATTGGGTTTGGTTCAGGTCAAGAATTTTGACACAAAAAAATACCTATTGAACCCGTTTAATTAAATCGGTTAAATAAGTCAACCACTAGGCGTAATTACCATTTATTTTTTGGGAAAATTGTGAAAAATGGCATTTAATCAGTCGATTTGTGTTTTGGTGTTGCAATTCTTGTGGATCATGGGCAATGTGTGCATTCTGATGATATATTAACCTCAAATGATTGAATTCTAATGTTTCATAATTATACTTTAGCCGAAATGTTAAATGGGTAAATAGGTAACCGGATACCTTGAACCTGACCCATTTATATGAAATAGGTTAACAGGTAAATTGCGGGTCAACCCGTTAAAAGATAAATGAGTACAGGTTAAAATGGTCAAGTCGTTTAATAAATGGGTTAGGTTTACGTCGAGAATTTATCAATTCATTTAAGTTCAACACGAACACGAACTCAACCCAACCTGACCTGTTTGACAACCTTAAAAATTAGAGACTAGAGGTCTACTAGACCCGCCAAGGCATGCCTTCCATCCCTTCCCACCTTTATAAAAGAATGTTAACTAATTCTATTCCTAAGGATAATATAGAGGAAGTTTATAGGGAAAAGGAGATGAGGAAAAATGTGGAGCATCTCTTTTGGATATGTTCCCTCAATGACTAATACCTATTTGATTTTGCGATAAAAGTAATATTTATAACCACTTAAGGGCCAGCATAATGGGAGACTAGTCCTACTTCAGGGTATGGTATGCCCAGGTCATATAGGGCATCTTGAGGGGAAAATCTTCAAAGATGTTGTGGGATATCTTGATCGGTGTTAAATAATTGCTGTTAGAGAAAGGGTTGGGGGTTCCATTGGGACTAACTACCTCTATATGTATTAGGGCCCTATAGGAACTTAGGGGGTTTGGTTGACCTTCCATCGCCTCCTCTTAGTTATCCTTCTCGCCTTTGTCACCGTCCCCCAATCGCCCCTGCAACACCCTCCAGATATATCTCTCCAGGGGCAATTCTTGCTTTGAATGAGGTAGGAGCCTCTATGGTTCCTGCTAAAGAAGGCTCCAGTAACATAGTGATGGATGGGGGGTATTGTCCTTATCAACCATTTGGAGAAAGAACCAGTAGGTTCGCTTGTAAAATTCTATGAGTGGCTTAAAAGATTTTAAGTGACTATGCATATCACTAATGGTGCACCTTTTTTTTGGAGAGCCCACTCTTAAGAACTCCATAATTAAGCATTCTTGCTTTGAAGAAATCTTGTGTTGCATGACCTCAAAAGCATGTGAGCGAGGACAAATCATGTTGGAAAGATTCGTGGTGACTTGTGGGGTAAGTCATTGATTTTTGAAGCCATTATTAGCAACTGTCTGTGATCCGAAAAAGGGTCGACGCATTACAAATGGTATAAAAGCCGACCAGCTGCTATGAGTTACATTAGTGTAAGGGAGAGCCCTCGGCTGCCATTTACCAGATCAAAGACACTGGGAATGGACCATCGTTTAAGAAGACTAGTTAGTCGGTTGGTTGGCAAAGGACAATGAGGGCATTGTTCTCTTCAAATAAAGGTGACTGTAACACCCTAGTTATGCTTACAAGTCTGGCTTAAGATGGTCAAAGAGACTACTTATTTCACCAAAGCTATACTTTCCTTTTCGGTGAGCCCACCCTCAAGAACTCCACAGTTAAGCATGATTGCTATAGAGAAAAATGTTGAAATTGATGACCTCATGGGAAGTTTCCTAGGAAGCGTATGAGACAGGACAAAGCACGTTGAAAAGGCTTGTGGTCATTTGTGGAGTCAGCCCGATGCTCCTTGACTGTCCCCGACCTAGGAAGGGGTTGGGGTGTTAAAAATGGTATCAAAGCTAACCTATGGCTGTGAGTTCAGCCAATGAATGGAAGAGTCCTGGGAAAAGATACTAGAAATGGGCCATCGATCCAAGGTACTATGATGCATAATGCAGATGTTGTGCTCTTCAAATAGGGGTGAATGTAACACTCGGGTGCAGCTTAAAGGATATGAAGTAACTACCTATATCACCAAAGATGCACCTTCTTTTTTAGGGAGTTCACTCTTAAGAACTCCATAGTTAAACATGCTTGTTGTGGAGAAATCTTGAGATGGGTGATATCCTGGGAAGTTTCCCAAGCAGTGTTTAAGCAATAACAAAGCATACTAGAATGACTTGTGGTGATTTGTAGGTCCAATCGACCGCCATTCTCAATGGCTATATGCAGCCTGAGAAGGGTTGATGGCCCCCTCTTATTGTATATCCTAGTTATCCTAACTTTGTATAGCTCAATCCTCATTGCAGCTTCTTCCCTTACCTTTGGCAATAAGTCAAAGCTTTAATCTGTACCTGTTGAGCAAAAATTTAATAAAAATAAATAATATGCACAACATAACCTTCTGACGTATAAAAATGTACATTAGTTTATTTTGAGTACAACCTTATTCAAGAGGATATACCTCTTTAATTACATTCCCCCTCGATGAGACCACCTTTTGATTCCAACTCATTCTGTTTTTATTTTCTTACTTGGTTTCGTTTTACATAAATAATTTGGGTCAATAATTAACGTATTTTTAATGTCGAATTGCCCATATACAAAACTTAATTGCATCAAATAGTGATTGTATAAACACCTTCTAGGAAGGGTACTATACGTACACATCCTTCATGTGCAGGTTAAGAAACGGATAATTTTATTTAATTTGAAATTTGAGTTGTACTCACTTTTTATTGGGAGCTGGCTACGTACCTCTTTTATAGAGGATCAAACCAGTTGCAGTTTTTAAAATTTGATTTGATTTAATTTATCTTTTATTTTGGTTAAGTTAATAACCACTTGACGTGATTTTAATATTTATGTTGGTCTAAAAAAAAGACCGTAATTTTGATTTAATTTTGATATTTAGATTTTTTAACTCATGGCTAAGTTGCATTTTTAGCAATTTTACGATTTTTATTTACCGACATGGGCTTGATTGGAGTTGGTCTATTAGTATCTTTAACTTGTGATTGCACTCAAAATTTATTTGTGGGTTTCCTACATACCCTTAATGGGATCAAATCGACGTAGTTCTTGAACCAAATTTTATTTAGGCTTACATCTGGGCAGGGGGGAATTTTAGTTAGCTTCCTTATATGTTTGGCTTGGGTCTGGTCTATTTTGCCATACTTATTATTTGAACAAGGCATTGACTTTTTGAAAAGCTCTTTTTTTTTATTTGTTTTGGTTACATAACATGTAACAAAAAGCCACAGAACTGTAACTTTAGCCTTTTATTAAAGGAGGAGAATAAATAAGGCTTTTTTTTTGGATCCATTTCATAGACTTGGAAATTTGACATCAGTTTCTGTATTGGGAGGCTTGACTTTTAAGCATTTGAACGGGTAAGGTCCAATCGACTTTGGAAAAATTAATTTTTTGTGAAGAGAGAGGTATCAGTTTGAGTTTGTTTTTGAGGACTTCTATTTAGATTGAACCCGACTATTTTATATCGAGCTTCCTACGTATCCTTATTGGAATCAAGTAACTGTAGTTCTAGTTAATACTAGAATTAGGTATACTTTATTGTTTTTTTTTTTTGTGATAAATTTTATTCGAGTAGAAGCAAAAAGCTTATTTATACCCAATGATAACTTATAAGTTCAGTTCTTTGGGCTTAATTTGATGTAGTCACATTAATTAATAAAATACTGAACTTACAATAATGATCAGAGGTTGTGACCTTATTTATTTCTTTTCCGCTTCAACCTTTTTTAAAAAAAAAAAACCCAAAGAACAAAACATTGGCGGAAGCATCTGGTTTATTGGCAAACCAGAACCTGAGGTATGCTTGAGGCCATATATTGAGGTACACCTGAGACTGAACTCCACTTGAAGAATACGGCAAACGGCAAACAAAAATTCCAAAAAACAAAATATTGAGGCATACTTGAGGCCATATACCTGTATGTATAACTAATTTGCTTATTGATTCATGATACTTCCCTCATTTTATTTAGCCCTCCGGTATAATACAATTCTAATTTTGTAGACTTCTCAAACCAAAGCCCCCTTTTGTTTTAGTATTGTAATTTAATGATGTAATTGGTTCGGAATATCCATTTTTATTTATTTGGATTTTTTATCCAAACTATATATATACATATTTTTGTGAAGTTAATCGATAAATTGTTTCTTTACAGGATAATGAAATCCCCAAAATGAAGGCCTATTCGAAATCCGTGACCTTTTATTGTTAGGTTTCGACTTCACGATTTATAATCATCCCCCCCCCCAACTTTGTCATCTCGTTTCCATCTTGCCTTGTAACCATACTACTACTCTCATCCTTGGTTTTGCCATTTAGCGAAAAGGTATGATGGCAGTGAAAAATTATCATTCAAATTATTCATTTTCCCTCTCCCTCCTTTCAATATAATGCAAATCAATTCTTTAGGAGATTGAGAAGATTTTTTTTATAGGCCTATTAATGACCCTTTTCTTCCTCCAGTCGAAAAGTATAGTTTCCCACATGAAGGTTTGCTATGGTAACTGTCAGAATTGAAGTTCTCTGGTCCTTGTTGCCAAAGCTAGATAATTACACTACAAAAAAAAGTGTCTTTTACCAACAGATATCTACTAACAAAAAATAATATCTGTTGGTAAAAATAGTTATTTGCAACATATTCAACTATTTATGGGTATTAAAGTTTTGAGGTAGGGAAGGAAGGAGGGGTCCGAATATTTCCAACAAATAGAAATGAATTTGTTGGTATTATTACCACATTACCGACATTCAGTTTATTTGTTGCTATTGTGGTAACGTTACCAAACATATCATTTCTTTTAAAAACTTATGTTGGTATTACGCAAATATATTGTCGTGGGAAAAACATAACAACAATTGAAAACTATGTTGTGCACTTACAATCCTGTAAAAAAAAAAAAAAAGAAAAGAAGCCCTACTAGTGAAATTGAAATTTCGATACTTATAACCAAGCCCTACTGTTTCAGTTTAGTTGAAGCTCCCACTGCCCTGAAGCCCTGCTATTTCAGTTTATTGGAAGCTCCCACTGCCCTTTGAAATTGACCCATCTTCGAAATCCACCTCCGAAATCCCAGTTGTATGCCTTTACTCTCAATTGCTTCGACAGTACCGGTGAATTCGATTCTCTGACATCGCCATCTTCCATCCCTGAAGAGTCGAATTAAACTAGATATAGGGGTGTAAAATCCCATATTCGAAGTCGCTCATCTCTCAATTCGCTTCTCAATTTGCCCATCTCCTGTCTCTCAATTCACCCAAAACTAGTAAAATCCTATCAAACACCATTGTTGTTGAGTTGTTGTGTTACTTGATCGTCAATTACCATAGGTATGGTGCTCTGTCTTCTTCACACTATATTCCACGTAGATAATGAGTTGTTGCTCAGTCGAATTTTGTTAGTTGTTCATTTGTCATCTCTCTCAGTGTCACCAAACCTTCTAATATGTTGTCAATTACCTATTTGCATCCTATCGCTGGCACTGTTGGCATGAAAGAATGGGTCTTGTCTGACAAATTGATAATACACGCAACAAAGATGAAAATCTAGGGTTAAATTTGGAACTCCCTTGTGGTAATGTTTTTGCAATTTCCTTGACTTTGTTGGATTTGAATGTGAAATCAGACAGTAATGTATAGGGTTCGCACACTAAAACTTCTTTGATTAATTAATTTTTTTAATTGCATCTAAATTGAGTTGAATTCGGGTAATATCATGTTGGGGTGAATGACATTCTAGTTGGGGTCAAAGTTAGGTCGATTCTTTCTTCTTGCATGTAGTTTTATAAAAGGGTTTAAAGGGTATTTTGACATTTTGGTTGATTCTGTTTTTGCCTGTATTTTCTTAGGAGGTTTTGAATCTCATAATACTTGAAAATCTTGCAAACTATGAATGCATTTGCTTACAATGATGGATATTTATAGGGCAAATGTATTGACTACATGAACCTAGGTAAAAGATTTGTTTATTTTATGTTAAAAGTTTCAAAGCTCAGGTGCTTGTTGGTTAAAATTAGGATTGAACGAAGGTTAAAGATTTGCTTACAATGTGTTGACTACATGAGCCTAGGTGAAAGATTTGTTTGATCTTGTAAGTTAGGTTGATTCTTTCTTATCTCAATTTATAAGATGCAATGATGCCAATGTTTTTCTCCTTTTCATTGCAGATGATTAGTGTTTAAGAAATTTTAAGACACGCTTATCTGCTGCGTCCTTTTTTTTTTTTATGTTGTGTTAGAGTATTGAACGAAGTGGTTTACAGATTATTTGTAAGGACAAATTTTGTGATTGCTTGAACCTGTTCTCTTGTATATAGCTTATGCAAAATACATTTGTAATTGTAAACAACTATTCATGAAGGCATCCTGGAAAAGTATGAGTGCATATAGTACCTTGTGAATGTTTGGTGTAACTGCTATCATATTATTTTTGCCAACAATGGTGATATGTTTTATGAGAAGGCAACGACATAAAAAAAAATTGTGTCAAATCATTTAAGTCGTAGTCTTGCTGGTGCTGCAGTTCACTTCTAATTTGAAAGTAGTTTATTTGTCTGAAGTGAAAACACCCAAAAGCTTTATTCCTTTGGATTATCTGTCTACATCGGCTTAAATTTTCAAGCTAACATCAGCCCTATCAATGGGCTATAAGTAGTAAGAATTCAACCAAAAACTAGACTTCTGTTATAATGAAGCCTCTAGCTTAGAGAATCTTTAGACATTGGGTGTGCTCTGTCCATTTGTGTGCCAGATACAAGAATTCACTGACAGCAATGGCTATTGTAATGACCACCAAAAAACAAAATTGGGTGCATAATTATTAAGAAGATCATAATCTTGAATTCATCATAACTGTCAAGAACCACCACTCTAGGGGGGAAAGTATGTACATTTACACAGTTTTTCTTCAGGTATCGTTGAGTTCCCAAAACAAAAGAAAAAACCTAACCCCTAAGAATTAGTATCAAGTCAAACATTGCTGATTTGTCCCTCATCTCCTATTTAGAGCAGAAGTTAGACTAAAGAATGCTTCTTCAGTGCAAGGAATCGTAAGACCGGCCATAGGATGATGGAAGCCAAACTCTTCTCCAGCGCATAATAGCAAGTCTTGAAATATGGGGTGGCTTAAGTAAGAAAGGGGCATAAAATATCTTTCCTTATCAGTTTCTTCCCCTACATAGACTGGGATGTGCCCTTTTGGAACTACTTCCTGCTTTTTGGTGTGGAGAGATTGTGTCCTTAGAATTGAATGCATGTTGTTTCTGGAGCCAGTTGCTTAAGTCTTTCCTTCCAAATTCATGCGTGTGGCTCACGTTCAATAAGGCACTTGTTGCTTGACCTTCTTCTTGATCATAGAAATGCTTTGAACTCATCATCCAAACCAAAAGCCTTGCCGATTCTCAACAAGATAAGAGCTAGAAATATATTGACCTTCTTCTTGATCATAGAAATGAGTTATCTCGCTTTGAAGAAGATTCATGTGATGATGCTACTTGAGATGAAATTTTCAAAAAAGTTGTTGGAGAAGACAAGTATGGTTATGCTAAAACCTTTGGCATTTGGGTCAAAGTTCCTTGTTTTACTGCTAAAAGGTGCGCTTTAGAGGAAGAACGAACTAAAAGAAGAAAAATCGAGCAAGAGCAACAAGAAAGTCAAGAGAAGATTGAACGTTTGGAGAATAAACTTGGATATATCACCAATTTGGTGAAAGTGCTTTTGAAGCACTAGGTATTCCTATATGAGATATTTTATTATTTGTTTCATTGCTGAGATTTTTGTGGTACTTAATTGTTTTTTAAGCTAGTCGCCAGAGTCATGGTCTTTGTCTCAGAAAGTCTTATTTGTGATGTGCATGTCTTTTAATAGTCAATGACTTGTGTTATATATTTTCTTAATGTGATGCAGATGTTCTTGATGAGCTGGACATATCTTGAAGTTGGGGAACTTTCTTTGGCTTCATGCATTTTCTTGATGAACTAGACATAGTGTCCATATATAAAGCTTATATATGGTATGCTTAGATTTAGATCTTCGACCTGGCATAATTTGGCTTTGAGTTGTATCTTATATTTCCTTCTTTATTATTAAACTTTAATGTTTGGTATACTCCGGGTGAGTGGCTCGTAGAGTTGTGGACTCCGACGTGTAGCCGTTGAGCTTATTTCTATGTTCTTTTATATTTCTATTCGATGCAGGGAGTTAATGTAAAGCTTTAAGTTTAGAAAATGGTCAGTTTTCAGGCAAAACTCTGTCTATTTCACCCCAGAATTTAAGTAGGAATTTAACGAATTGTTGATATTACTGTAGTTTTTATAGAGTATACAAATTTATGCATTTTATATCTCAAGTTCTATAATAAGTGAGTGCAGAGTAGTTAATTTGACTATCTTGCTGGTAAACTTTTTCAATTTAAGATGGTCTTGTACATTTCATTTCTATTGAAATTAATTTGTTGCGATGCAATTTATTGGATCTCTTGCCATGAGGGGGTGGGGGGAAGAGAGTGTGATTAGAGGTTTACATGAAAAGTTAATTTGGTTGGAATGTGTTTGATAACCTGTATATTTTTGTTTATTTTTAATGATAAATTTGACATCATGTTATTAAGGGACAATGCCATTAGATGATTATAAATATTCTTTATTAACTCTTCTTAAGATTTACGCTTTTGTGTTGTTTAATAAGGAATATTTGAGGGTGTTCTTTCTTCATTTGAGGATATTGATGGTGGCAATGAAAATGATCATGCATTTGAATTAGAAAATGTCGAAGAAGTTGATGATCAAGAACAAAATGATGAGTCATAGTTTGAGTTCGTTATGTGGTTAACTATTGTCATGACTTATCTTTTAGGTAGACCAAATAATGTTTATGAGTTTGCACTTATAGTTTGGACTTTAATTTCAATGGAAGCAATTGTTGGAGTTATGTACTTATCAGTTATGAACTTTTAGCAAATGTATAGAACTTTTGAAAACTTTTAAATAATATTATACTTTGATTTGGGTTGATTCTTTTATTGTGGATAAATATTGTGCCCACAGGTTTTATTTTGTGTAGATGTATTTGTTGGAAAAAATAGTTTCCACTTGAATGGATAGACTATTGGCAGTAGATGTTTCAAATCATGAGGTGTGTGAAGGAACTGAATTACCAACATATTGCAGCTTGATAAAAATTCTTTTTTGGCGGTATACAGTAGTACCAACAGATTTTTCCTGTTGGACAAGATTAAAAAGGCGGAAAAAAGAAAGAATTAACAGATACAGTACGTTGGTGAATAATTTATGCCGCCTGTTGATTTAGTACCAACAGAAGCATATGATGATAATACTTGCCATCACCAACATATTATGCCTCTGTTGGTAACACGATGACATTCACCCATGGATTCATTCTGTTGGTATTAAGGTGCAATTGCGTCAGATTATAATATCTGTTGATAAAACTAATACCATCACCTCTTTTTACGAATAGTCTAGCAACATACCAATATCTGTTGGTGTAAGGTTTTACCAACAGTAAACGTACTTATTGCAATAGAACTATTCATGTTGGTAAAAACTACTTTTTTGTAGTGTTAGGTGATATGGAAATCCAGTTTTAAGCCTTTGTATATTATCCAGAACAAATGGGGGGCTTTCTTGGTTTAATGCATTCATCCCTTTAGTTAATTTTTTTGTCTGGCTTGGACGTGGCAAGGACTTTCTTTTGCGACATCTCCATGGCAATGACAAAGGACTATTAAAGCTACACGAAACAAGAACTATGAAACTTATAGTCTCCATACTCTACTTCCTTTCCTTTTTAAAAGGTCCAGTAGGACTTGGGATCCGTCGGGATCCAAGTTTATGAATCTACCAGGATTTGAGATTCTGCAGAATTCATGGGCATTATGCGTGACCTGGTTTGATCTTTCGATTGCCTGACAGTTAATTTCCTTGCACTTAGCCATAAAAAAAAAAATCTGCTAGAGATGGAGGTGGATGACAAGCAAGGATGAGCTTCAGTTCATGGTCTTCTTCCCCTGTAATGAGAAAAGATTATTATGTTGATGTTGAATATCTTCTATCTCTTTCCAAATCCGGAGCTTAAATCCTTGATTCTTTTTCCTCTGTTTTTTTTTTTTTTTTTGTGTTGTGTTCTTCTTCTCTGTTTTTTTTTCGTCACTGTTGTTAGCTTTTTTAAAAGCTCACATTGAATTTTTTAATATGTTTTGATGAAAGACAAAAAAGAATTATCATGTTATAATTAATGATCTTAATAATTGTTATTGTTTAAATGTGCTATATTTTTGAAGTGGATGCTGGAATATTAATATTACTTAGATTGATTTTATATTAGATGTCACAATATCTTTGACATTGTTTAATATTCAAATTTGAATATGTTATCTTTATTATATTATATTGTGTGATTCAAATTTGAATTTAAGATTGTAGAGCTATATTTGAACATGTCAAAGATTTGCTCTTAATATGATAATATCTTGTGATAGAATATCTTGGAAGATTATGCTGCAAATTATGAATGGTTTTAGAAGATTCTCAGCCAAGATTCAGCCCAAATCAAGAAAAGTAGCCGTTGGAAGTACTTGAGCAAAAGCAGAAAAAATCAAGGGCTTGGAATGTCAATTCAAGGCCTTGAAATCAGGCATAGAGATTGAATTTTCACAAGATGTGCAACGGTCACTTGCCATATTTTTCTCCACTTTTCTTTACACCTCTCATCTATAAAAGGGGAAGAGATTGGCAACAAGAGAATACAAGAGAGAGCAAGCACTCATTGGCATATGCATTACTCGAGAGCTTATTGGCATACCTTAAGCTTGAATTTGCTTCTTTATGTATATGTTACATTTCATTGTATTGTTCAAATTATAATTTGGGTGGGATTATAGAGTTGAAGGGTCAACTCTACCAACGACTTGTTGAAGGGTCAACTTAGGTCTTGGAACTTAGAGCAGGTGTATTCTAGAGTTGTAATAATCTCTCCTAATAAAATTGGGTTAATCCTAGAGTTAGGGAACTTTACGCGGGGACTAAGCTTGGTTGATGCTAACCTCGTAAAAAAAATACTCGTGTCTTGTCCATGTTCATCTTTTCACTCTTTACTTGATTAATTTATGATATTGATCATCACCCTATTCAACCCTTTCCTCTAGGGTGATTTAACTAGCCAAATCGGGCCAACAACTGTCTTCTTCCTTATTTTGCGCCCCTTCCCTTAAAAAAAAAAAAGGCCCCTACCCTTACTCGTCTGCCAGCATTTGTAGTATTTGGATGATAAGCTTTGCAAAGAAACATGGGCAACTTCCCATCTCAACACCTATCAATAATGGAGAAAGTGGGCTGATGCAATTGCCTTGGTCAACTTCCTCTTTTCATTTATTTTTTGTTTCCTTTTGGTTTGCAGTTTTCCCGTAACGACCAAGTGCCAGCTTTATATCTCCATGCTTCTAGTATCAACAATTTATATTTAATCTTAATGATCCCAATATTAATTAATGGTGAAGATGGTCAGTTTGAAAACTGTAGTGAGAGGGAAATGCCAATAATCCTGTTGGGGTATAATCCATTCAATGGATGATCCAATTTTAACTATAAAGGAAATTGCCGCTTTCTGCATGCACTATTCTTATTTGTGCATATTTTAATAGGTGGGATCATTCATTGAATGAACCCCCTCCCTTTTAAATTATTGTCTTCTTTTTTAGTTTGACAATAACATAATATTTAGATATATTTAAGATAATTAGGAATAGACAATTGGGGAGTGAGGTCATCCATCCTTTATTTTTTATATACTTAAGTTAGTACGATACTTACTAATATATAAAGGGCCTTAATTCAAAAGTCCCCATTTTATTTTGCATGTATAAAATTTTTTTTCCTTCTTTGTGATAGACACTTATTAATTTTATGAGTGTTAATTTTGAAAAATTCATATCCATCAACAATTTACGTTCAACAGTTGCCCCCGTGCATTATTTATGTTAAGACATTGATAACACAAACGATGCATGTATTTCATGAACTTCGTTATCATTTATTAATTAGACATCTCTTTTATTTGGGTAGAGGATAATTAATGAACATGGACGGGACACTTGGCAATGAAAGAGCTCCGCTTCAAGATGGATGAGAATGTGACTACGGGCCTTATTATCGGCGTTCAGACTCCTTGCAAAGTCTGAACGTGATTCCTTCCGCCACTTTAACATCTATCTTGGTCAGAAATGTTAGAGTCAAGCAAGTGACACTTCACTATCGTCGGAATGACGAGAACAAATGTGTCGATGTAACCAAGGATTATGAGAACTATATTAATGTCACTGTTCTTCAGAAAGTTAATAATGAATGTCGTGGCCCCGAAATATACCTGATGAGGTGGAATTTTACCCAGCCCCACACAGGCTTCTTAGTGGAAAGAGGAATTGGGGATTAACCTTTCAATTTCGAGGTCGCTCAACCTTTATGATAGGAGTAATCAAATGAACCAAACGAATACTTACCCGTTTTGAAGAACCTTTGAAACAGGTTAGCAAATTTGGTGCCGTTGGTGTATCCCAGTTTCCATATCACTTTGACACTAATGTATGGCAGGCTTTCTGTGAACTTAGGGGTCTACTAACCAATACCCTTCACCATGGTGCGGGTGAAGTTGGCATTTCACTTTATGACTTGGAGTGGATTGGAGGTTTATCCATTCTTGGAGCTATATATGAGAAATTTTTGCCACCAAATAAAGATTTGGCAGGCTATAATAAATATCCTGCCATAGTTGCTGAGCTGCTGTGTATTCATGCTGAACTATATGAGTTTCATAAAGTTAAGCATACTTATTATGACCCCTGGTTGGATCATTTTTACAGAGAATACTTGGTCTACTTTGCATATGGGGAACAAACAAACCCTACGAAAAAGAAAGTTGAGACCAAGAAAAGGAGCCCCCTTCGTATCTCGCATCAAGAACAAATAGCAGACTTGAATGTTATAGTTGAGGGTGAACTTGCTGCTTTCTTAACCTTTTGGTTGAGTCACTTTGTCTTAACTCATGGTAAAGAAGTCATAAGACCAAAAACATTTGTAATGGCTGCATTGATGGCTTCTGGACAACGAATTTCTTTGGCCCCAATGGTGCTTGGCTATATCTATCACATCTTAAGGGAGGCAGCAAGTCATCCATACCATCCTGGTAAAGCTAAAGCAATTTTTCCCAACCACTATGTAATAGGTTGGTTAGTGGAGTTATTTCCTTGTTTATACCGTCATCACCCAGATAGCAACTGTCCTAGTGACTTTCCCACTCTTGTTCGTTATCCTAAATTACTTGGCAGTAAACTTTCCTTGCCCAAAGCTAGACACATTTTTAAGGATGAGAGATATCTTTCTCTAAGAGCTAGTGTTTATTGTGAGGACCCTCGTAATGGGCGAGACGTGATTGATATGGGGCTACCAAAGGAGGATTCTAAATTTCTCTTGTCTATTTGATTTGCTGTACTTCCTATACGTGTTGGAGTCAAATTGCTTTTGGAACCCTATTATCCCAACCGATTTGCTCACCAATTTGGATTTGGTCAAGGAGTTCCATCTAATCACTTAAGCTTTATCAGAGCCCTCCGACAGTAAAGGATAGATCTTGCATAAGCCTATGCTGATCTTCAAAGGTGAGATACGGGGGTTAAATTGTATGTCCCTCCTTCCTATTATGAAGGAGTTTGTTCTTGGGATTACTATAATTAGTGGACCAAAATCAGCCTCCTTATTTAAGCCAGTCAGTTAAAAAGGTTCACTAGACTATAATGAATTACAACGAGCTTTTTAGGGAAACTGTTTACATTATTAATCACCTATGCCCTCTCTGTGACTTTGTTCCTGGAGCTTTTGAAATTTCAGGAATTATGGGCGATAGTTATACCAAGGAGAAACCTTCGATATTATCCACTGAAAAAGGGAAAACGAAGGTTTCTGGAGGCAACAAAAGGCCACAGAAGAAGAAGAATAAAAGGACCCCCAGCGATGAATCGCCTGCTATGAAAAATTCTTGTGATCAATCACCCATCGAAGTAAACCTCAATAGGGCTCGTTATGACCGCCCCACTTAATCTGATGATTCTGATATAGGAGATGGTACAGGGTTTGAAGATTTGCCTATCATGGACTTAGACACTTTTACTAAATAGAAAACTTTGAATCAACAAGATGCCCCCACAGAAAAAGTAGGAGTACCTCTACATGAAGCACCTCTTGCTGTAGTAGAGCACCCTGATGCAATAGTGACTGCTATATTTCCTATGCCGGACACTTTTGATGGCTTGGTTGAAGCTGTGCCTATTTAAAGCATCCCTACTTCCTTAGCGAGTCTTTTTTGCAACTTGAAGGAAGATTGGATCCGAGAAAGCATTCTCAAAAGAGTGGAGGTGATCATTGGTATTATTTCTAACCACGGCTATGCCAGGAACTTATTAGCTAGCAGAGCACAAGTTTCTCAATCCTTGAGTGCACTTCGCTCCATGATTGATATCTATAAGCTTAGTACAATAGAGATTAGTTGGCTTCCCTCTAAAGTGGAGGAGATATTTGGCGTAGTTGAGGCTGCTGCAAAGATCGAAGAATTAGTGGAGGTCGATCGAGTTGAAGCTTCGTTTGACCAAGATTTCACTTGTTCTTCTAAAATTGCTCACATTAAAGGTCAGCTCAATAACCTATCTAGTGAAGCTTCAAAACTTAAGGTTAAGGAGCAGCAGATAGCGGATTCACAAAAAGCGAGAGGATTTAACCATCCGGCAGTAGGGTTTAATTGAAGCAGAAAGCAAGTTGAAATCCTCTCTAGATTCGAAGAAAAGGGAAGTAGAACAGATGAAAGCGGACTTGGCTAAAGCTGGATTCCTCAAGCTGCAGGATTTGGAGAAGGAGAAGAACCATCTCAAGAGTCTAATTGGCTCTGTAATCTCTTTAATAGTGTTTAGACTTGATTTGTTTTCTTTAATTCTTTTGCATTTATATTTCCAACCGTCAGTCCATTTTATGCTTATTTATGCTATTGCAATAAAGCCTAAATGTCTCTTCCATTTTCTTTTTTTTTCCTTCTTTCTTTTGGGTTTTTTAGTTCTTTTACCCCCAAAAGAAAATCAAGACAATTACACAATAAAGAGTAATTAATAAATAATCCTCACTATAAACATCACATGACCATTCCATACATCACATGAAAAAAATTTTAACATGCAAGGGAAGAGGGGATTTATTTATTTTTGTGGCTGGATCCAGTTTGAAGTTGGAATGCCTACGTAACCCCTTTTTAAGGGATCAAGTCGTTCATAGTTCAATGCAATTCAACTATCTAGAAACTTCAAGTAAAGAATTTCTTTACAAATTTGCCATTGATGCAAGCATATATTGTTTATCCATCATGATTTGGGAGCTCATAAGCCCCTATAGGAAAGACCTTGGTAATTACATAGAGGCCCTCCCATTTGGACTCAAATTTTCCTCTTTCGATTGATGACAATAGGTCTCCTTATTGTTAAGACCGAATCACCAACGCCAAATAAGCGAAACTTTACTCGCCTGTTAAATGCACCAGCTATTTGAGCTTGGTAAATTTCAAGCCTTTGTTGGGCCATTAACCGATGCTCATCTAATGCTTCCAGTTTGGCCAATCTGACTTGAGTATGTTCATCTAGATCAGTGAATTGCATGGCCACTCTGAGGGAGGGTAGTTGCACCTCAAGGGACAGCACGGCTTCTGAATCGAACACCAAGTTGTAAGGCGTACAACCAGTTGCAGTTCGAACTGTGGTTCGATAGGCCCATAAAGCTTCTGGTAATCATTCATGCCAATCCTTTCTCAATCTTGAAACCATTTTCTTAAGAATCTTGCAAAGCACTTTATTGAATGCTTCAGCTTAACCATTTGATGATGGATTGTAACTTGATGAGAACCTATGTTTGAACTTGTGTTTCTTTGCAAGTATTATCATCACTTAATTTTTAAAGTAGAGGGCATTGTCTAAAATAATTTTATATAGGACTCCATATCTGTAAATGAGATAGGTCCTGATGAAGTTAGCGACTTGCTTTGCCCCCACTTCTCTTAACGGAATGGCTTCAGCCCACTTTGAAAAGTAATTTGTGGCTGCTAAAATAAATACATGGTCATGGGAGGAGGAAGGCTTGAAAGTGCCTATGACATCTAGTCCCTATGTATGGAAGGGCCAAGACAATATGATTAGATGAAGTAACGGTGGTGGCTGATGAATGAAATCACCATGTATTTGAAATGCTTGGCATGCTTTGGTAAATTTTATTGCATCTTGGACCATGGTTAGCCAATAATAGCCCAATCGTTTGATTTGGTCAGCAAGTTTTAGACCTACCTGGTGAGCACCACATACCCCAACGTGAATTTCATTTAGGACATAAGTAGCCTCCTTCATTGACAAGCACCTAAGTAACACCTCATCGAAAGCCTTTTGATATAAAGTGTAATTTTTAAATGTGAATCTTAGTGCTCGTCGTTTTACATCTACCCTTTTCTTTGAGTCAGTGGGTAAGATGTCATACTGGATGCACTCAATGGGAAGTTGTCTCCAATCTGCTTCTTCTTCGACCTCAAAAACTGAGACCATATTTATTTCTTATGTTTCATTAAAACAGTCTAAGGTTGAGGCCAATAAATGACGTTCCCCGATTGTTATTTGAATTTCCTTTTCATTAAGGAGTGTTAGTGAAGCAGCCAACTTTGCTAAGGCATGTACTTCACCATTTTCGGACCTTGGCACATGCCTAACCTCTACCTATAGGAATTGGTTCATGAGACACCTTGTCCTTTAGTAAAGAGGTACCAATTTGGCAATTCTTACATCGTACTGATCATCTTTTTGTCGGATGATTAACTAAGAATCACTGAATACTTCGAGCTAGTCAATACTCATTTCAAGGGCCAATTCGAGGCCAATGATGATTGACTCATATTCAGCCATATTATTTGAACAGATCTCGAGGAGACAGAATGAATAAGGGATAAGTCCTCCTGATGGTGCAATGAACACAATCCCTACTCCAGCTCCCCGATTCCTTGCTGCCCCATCAAAATATAACTGCCAAGCTTTAATTTCAGCAAGCATAACTTCATCATCTGGCATATTATTGGGTAGTTCCTTATTATCTGGACACGGGTGTGCTGCTAGAAAATAGGCTATAGCTTGTCCCTTTACCACTTTTGAGGCATGAACTTGATGTCGAAAGGCGCCAAAAGCATAGCCATTAGCCAATCGCCCTGAAAGCATTTGCTTACATAATATATATTTTAACGGGTCTGCCTTTCAGATTAGAATGATCTGATGGGACATGAGCTATTGTCGTAACTTTTGAATGGCGAAAACCAAGACAAGGCAAATTTTTTCCAAAGAAAAGTAACTCACTTCTGCACCCCCCATTGTCCGGCTTATATAGTACAGGGCATTTTCTTTCCCTTCATCATTACATTGAGCAAACATAGGCCCTAAACACCGTTCGAGGGTTACTATGTATAATATTAAGGGTCTTCCTTGTACTAGAACCATTAGGACTGGTGGCTTTATTAGGTATTGTTTGATGCTTTCAAAAACGTTTTGACAAGTTTGATCCCAAATAAAGGGCTTGTCCTTTTTCAGGAGTCATGTGAAAGGTTAATACCTTCCTGACAAATTTGAGATGAAGCACCTTATGTAAACCAACTTCCTTGTAACCCTCACAATTCCCTTAAATTTCTCGGAGGGGGCATTTGAATTATGGCTTTGACTTTGTCAGGATCAATTTCTATTCCTTCTTTTTAAACGACAAAGCCACGAAACTTCCCTAAGATGACTCCAAATGCACATTTTAAGGGGTTCATCTTAAGCTGATGTTGACGAAGCTTTTCAAAGACCTTTCTCAGGTCATGAGGGTGATTTTCTCTGTCTTTTGTTTTTAGAACCAAGTCATCGACATAACATTCAATGAGGTTGTGGAGAAAATCATGAAAAATAATCGTCATGGCTCTCTCATAGGTGGCCCTGGCATTTTTAAACCAAACGGCATTACTGTATAGTAGTATATGCCTTGTGGTGTCTGAAAGGCCGTTAAGTCCTCCACTTCGGGGTCCATTTTGATTTGATTGTACCCCGAAAAACCATCCATGAAAGACAGAGCCCCAAACCTCATAGTGGCATCCACTAGGAGTTCGGTGATTGGTAGTGGGAACTCATCCTTGGGACATGCATTGGTTAAATCTCTGAAATCCACACATATACGGAGTTGATCATTCTTTTTCTGAACAGGGACAATGTCAGCCAGCCAAGTTGCATAATGAACTTCACGAATGAAGTTAGCCTTAATGAGCATATCCACCTCTACATTTACTTGGACTGCCAACTCAAGACGAAAGCGCCGCTAAGGCTGCTTTATTAGCTTTCCACCTTCAGAAACAGCCAACTTATGAACAGCGACATTTGGATCCAAGCTCGACACTTGATAACACCAAGCAAATACATCTTTGTAGTCTTGGAGGAGTTGTTGATATTGTCCTACTTCTTCATCATTTAGCATGGTACTAACAAAAATTGGCTTGGGATCATCAGTTGTTCCCAAATTTATCTCCCAAAACTGGTAAATTATTGCTTGACCACCAATCCTTCATTTTTGGAGGTGCAGGTGAATTAACTTGAGAGGGCTCTTGTTCAGGAGTTAAGTCGTCATTTAAGTTTTTAGGTGAATTAACTTGAACTTCACCACACATTTCATGGCCTGTTATGGCAATCTGATGATGTTTAAAAGCTGCTTGACAAGGAAATTCAAAATTTTGAGCATCATTTTCCTCACCTGTAATATAGATGACATTAACCTATTCTGCTTCCCCGACTTGGCTAACGTCATTTTGTTCACAAACCCATACTAGACTCCTAGGTTGTTGCTTTTCTTCTTCAGCTCCTATTTTTTCTGCTTTCTGACCTGGAAATTCTTTTGCTTGGGTTCATTGACTTTCCCAAGTCGCTAAAAAACCAAGATTTGAGGTTGGACTTGCTCATTTTGAAAGAACATCTCCTACTCTTGGGGTGTGAAAACCGCATCATTCGCAGTATGAGCCTTGAGAACTCCCCCATCATGTGATACCTGGAGTGCTTCAGAGGCATCCCCCTGAAATGATGCTTTTAGGACCCACCTTCATGAGAAATGTTTATTTGTTTGTTGGCTTTAGCAAGGCCTCCCTTATTGTTGTCCTTCTTCTTCCCTTGAGATTGTGATTATTCTCTTGGAGGTGGACTGCTCGAAGAAGATGCTTCTGTCGGAAAGTTTGATGAGTTTCCTCTTAAACTACTCTTTTGTTGTCGAGTGATGTTCTTATGACCAAGTTTTCTTTAGGCATTGATTGGTCAATTCGTCAAAGGCGAAAAGTGTAACTCGCGATAAGAGAGTTCATAATTTTCCTTACTGGGCTTAAGGCCTTCTGTCCAGCCTTTCTTTTCTCCTTGGGCTTGTATTTGAACAACACCTTTGATTATGGGGATTGATATTTCTTGGCTTCATTAACATAACTGTTGACAACTCAAATGACCTTATGAGGTAAAGTAAGAGCTGTGGGCTTTTCTCTTTGGTTGCCCTCTTTTAGGTCTAAAGGCAATTGAGAGGTTTCAGAATCTAATGATTTGTAAAACTCGATATCAACGTAGTTAACATCTTCCCTATGAAAAGGATTTCTTCTCCTCGAATTATCCTTTCATTGCCATATTTGTCAGTGTATTTCAGACACTGGTGAAGAGTCAAGGCAATAGCTTTGCTAGTATGAAGCCATGGTTGCCCAAGTAGGGCATTGTAAGAAGTATCGACATCTATCACATGAAAGAGAGCATTTGTATAGAGGTTATCTAACTCAACTTTCAAAGCAATAGTGCCTAAGGCTTTTTGCCCTACCTGATTAAATCCTTGTATTGTAAGTAAAGTTGGGGATAACTGATTTGGTGTTATCACTATTGCTTTCAAAACCCTTAAAGGAAGAAGGTTGACTGCAGAACCACAATCAAGTAAAATACGATTTATCCTTCTGTCCTCGATCATACCGGTGACATACAAGGGCCTGTTGTGATTTGCATACCCCAACTGGAGGTTCTCATCAGAGAATGTTATACAAGCCATGCATGCAGCACACCTGTTTAAAGGAGAGGATAACACCTCATCCACCTCAATAGGGTCAACTTGATCCTTGTAGTCGTCAGGATCCGTTAACACCTAAATAAGTGTTCTTCTTAGCTCTTTGGACATTTGTGAAGCATCGTAGACACTTCGATGCACTGGAATTCGCTTGAGATGAGAAATGACATCATAACTAACTTTTTCCTTATGAGACCCTTGACGAACTTGAAATGATACTGAGACAGGAAGATCCTTCGTAGACTCCTTAGTTGACTGACTGTTCTCAGCGGTGCTTTTCCTATTTGAGCTTGAGGGAATTACTTCATCTTCACCCTTTTCTTTAGCATTTGCTATTATTAGTGGTATGTCTGGTGTCGTTTCTTTCTTCTTCTCTTTCCCCACTGATTCTGATGGCTGGAGTTGACGATTGGATCGAAGAATTATTTGGTCCACTTCTTGAGTGGTGTTTGTGGGCTAAACGTTCACTTCTTCACATTCATCAGCCCATGAAACCGTACAATAGTGGGCTCCTTCCCCTTCTGCAGGGTCATCATCCGAGGAGTCACTGCCGAAAAAACCCTTAGGGATGTGATCACCTAAAGTGAAAGGGGTTATTATCGGCAGTACATACTCCTCTTTGGAAGTTATCTCTGGCTTCTTTTTTACCCTCGATTTCTTCTTCTTATTTTTCTTGTTTTTCTTTGGTGGCGACTTCTGTCCTATCATTTTGACTCATGGGGATTGAGAAGCTCGGACCACTCCCTGCCGAAATGATCTTCTGCTAAAGTAGGTTTGCCACCCAAAGCCATCATCATCATCATCTTTTGATGTTGCCTATGCCTCAAAACTTGTGTCTAGGTAGAAATCGTATAAGGTTGGAGCTCCAAATGAAAGAGAAGGCATATCTAGATATGCCCACACTATTGCTACATCATCATCAGTAATGAACTTGATGGGAGCGCATGAGGTGGTAATGATACCATTGGGATCCCTTCATTAGTTTATGAGGATGATAGATAAGATTCATCCTTCTGTTCAATCGTTGAGGTTGCATTTGACGATACAGTAGGTCCTTTAGCTGGAGCTCCTTCTATCTCAATTTCTGCCCTTCTGATCATGTCTTCGATTATGTCTTTGAAGGCATAACAATCTTTTATGGGGTGCCTAATAATCCTGTGGTATAAGCAATACTTAGGATCATTTGTCATATTGACCTCGGCAGGTCGTTTTGGCTCTGGAACAGAAATGGCTTTCGCAACCATCAACTCATCAAATATCCCTTGAACATCATCATCATCGAAGGGATACTTCTTTTCTTTTCTTTTCTTTCCTGGAGAGTGAGTCGCTGGCCTTCTTCTTTTTGCTTGCCTTTCCCGTTTTTGCTGAAATTTTCGGTTTTGGGCTTGTTCTAACAAAGGTAACCATTGACTCTCCCTTCTTAGTCCACCTTTTGATTTCTTCCCTCTTAGGTTGTGTAGTTTTCTAGTGGGCAAGTTGTCTTTCTACATTGCTTGCCTTAGACACGAGGGCATCAAAGTTTTAAGGCTCAGAAGTGCCCACGTATGTAGCAATTTGAGGGTCTAAATTGTTAGCTCACATTTGAACTACTGATTGCTTACTTAGGTTTTCTGGGCATTGCAAGCTTAGAATCCTCCACCTCGTAATGAAATCATTCACACTCTCATTTGGCCTCTGGCGTGTGTCAGCAAGGTCTATTATGGATACCTCGTATTTTGAACTCACGAATTGAGCTAGGAATGCCCTTTGGAGGTCAACCTAAGTGTGCAATGATCGAGGTTGAAGCTGCATATACCATGTAAAGGCTATCCCTTTGAGGGACTGTACGAACTGGCAATGCATCATTCAAGGCAATTTCACCATATGCTGAGTGAAAATGGGCCAAATGCTCATGCGGTGACCCCTTTATCCTGTCAAACTTTTCAAAGTTTAGCTTTTGATAACCTTTTGAGAACAGAATAGAGTCATAATGACTTGGATACGGGTTCCTGTACCCCAACACTGGAGGATTCATGGATGCTTGGTGCTCTTTGATCCCTTGGGCTATTAACTCCTTGATATTTTCCAGAGTGATAACTGTGTTGCAACTGTCAACCTCATTATTTTTTTCACGCTCTCTGTTTTCAAGGTGGGTAGTGAGATTAGCAATTTCAGCCTCTTTTTCTGCAAGACTCCTTTCCAGCTCTTGCATTTGTTCCTTGAGGGTTGGACTGCTGGTCATTGAGACCAGCATGTTGTCGGCCTGATCATCCTGGCTAATTAGGCCTTATGGAATAAAAGCCGACAATTCCTCTTCATAGAAAAGAGCTCTGAGATCATAACAGGTAGGAGTTGTAACCTCATCTTGTTCTTCGGGTTGGTCCCTTCCTTGGCTGAGGTGGTGACGGAAGATTGCAAAGTCACCTCAGCATATGTTAATGCTTTGGCCCTTGATCTTGTGATCGGGCCACTGTAGACTTGTGATTCAATCCTTTCTGAGGTCAAGTCACTTTGACTCTATGATTTAGGAGGCAACACCCTCCTGCCTTTTGTAGGAACTCAAGGAACGATAGCCTCGTTGACTTGCAAAGGTGTTGGTACCAGGTGGGGGTGCTTGAGGTCGAAGGCTTAACAAATTTAACCTTCGAAATTTCAGCTATTGTTCCCTCCTCTAAATAGGAGGTCATCATTATCTCAGCTACGGGAATATCAATGGGGATAGTTCCAATGAAAATCTACCTCGTAGGGCGAACTTGAGGAGCTTTTCTAACTCTTGAGGTTCCTTCCCCAAATAGCTTATTGGGGTTCTTCAAGGTTGGGGCTTTTTTGCTTGACTTTGCCCCCTTCCTGGTGGATGTAGGAGCCTAGGTCTACATCGGGCCTGAGAAAAGAACTCGATCTTGCCTCAAGGGTAGATTAGGGACCCTAAGTTGCCTTGGTCGGGTTGCCCAGGTTGCTGGTGCCTCCTTCGTTAGAGGTACCCTTCGAGCTGGGATAGGCTTTGGGCGATGAGCTATCATTAGGTTAAGCAGCATAACCATTGAGAGGCATGTCGTAAGGGATGGCCTTTATTGAGAAGCCTTCTTCAAAGTTGTTTTGGCTAGTTCCAAGGCTGGTGATGGAGCTAGCTTGGGTGTACCGGACTTAGCGTGATGCTTGTCACTTCTACACTTGTTGTGCTTCAGGTTCTTGACCGCTTTCCTGGTTAGCAGTCTTTCAGTCTTAGGGCAGGTCTGCTTGCCTTTTCAAGGCCTCGTAGTGGTTTCATTGAATTTCCCAATGGAAATTCAGCGAGTATGGATCGTGGTCCTACCATAAAGGCCATTTGGACATTCCTCTTTGCCTGGAACATCCCGCGTTTGATCACGAAAGTGACAGAAAGCTCGTTGATGTTAATGGTGACTTAAGATGCCATTGTTCCTTCATAGGAAAACCACTAAAAAAATAAAAACAAAAGAAAGAAAAATAATAACATTAGTCAAATATAAACAAATCGGAGATGAAAAGGAAAATAGGATCCCATCGGGCGTGCCAAATTATGTTGAGCAACAATTTAATAAAAATAAATAATATGCACAGTATAACTTTCCGATGTACAAAAATGTACATCGGTTTATTTGGAGTACGATCCTATTCAAGAGGATATACCTCCTTAATTACATTCCCCTCTCAGGGAGACCATCTTTTGATTCCGACTCATTCTGTTTTTATTTTCTTTCTTGGTTTCGTTTTGCATATATAATTTGGGTCAATAATTAACGTGTTTTTAATGTTGAATTGGCCATATCCAAAGCTTAATTACATTAGATAGTGGCTATATAGGCACCTTCTAGGAAGGGTACAATATATGCATATTCATGTGCAAGTTATGGAACGGATAATTTTATTTGATTTGGAATTTGGGTTGCACTCACTTTTTGTTGGAAGCTGCCTACGTACTGCCTTTATAGAGGATCAAATCATTCATAGTTCTTTAAAATTTTATTTGATTTAATTTATCTTTTATTTTGGTTAAGTTAATAACCATTTGTAATAACCATTTGAAGTGATTTTAATATTTATGTTGGTCTTAAAAAAACACCGTAATTTTGACTTAATTTTGATATTTAGATTTTTTAACTCATGGCTAAATTGCATTTTTAGCCATTTCACGATTTTTATTTACTGACACGGCCTTGATTGGGGTCGGTCTATTAATATCTTCAACTTGGGATTGCACCCGAAATTTATTTGTGGGTTTTCTATGTACCCTTAATGGGATCAAATCGACGTAGTTCTTGAACCAAATTTTATTTAGGCTTACGTCTTGACAGGGGGAAATTTGGCAAGCTTCGTTGTATGTTTGGCTCGGGTTTGGTCTATTTTGCAAAACTTATTATTTGAACAAGGCATCGACTTTTTGAAGAGCTCATTTTTTCAATTTATTTTGGTTATGTAACATGTAAAACAAGTTACAGAATTGTAACTTTAGCCTTTTATTAAAGAGGAGTGAATAAATAAGGCTTTTTTTTTGTCCATTTCGTAGACTTGGAAATTTGGGGGTGTCAGTTTCTGTATTGGAAGGCTTGAATTTTTGGCGTTTGAACGGGTAAGGTCCAATCGACTTTGAAAAAATTAATTTTTTGTGAGGAGAGGGGTATCAGTTTGAGCCTATTTTTGAGGACTTCGATTTAGATTGAACTCGAATATTTTATATCGAGCTTCCTGCGTATCCTTGTTGGAATCAAGTCTCCGTAGTTCTAGTTAATACTAGAATTGGGTATACTTTATTGTTTTTTTTGATAAATTTTGTTCGAGTAGAAGCGAAAAGTTTATTTATACCAAGTGATAACTTATGAGTCTAGTTCTTTGGGTTTAATTTGATGTAGTCCCATTAATTAATAAACTACTGAACTTATAATAATGATCAAAGGTTGTGACCTTATTTATTTCTTTTGGGCTTCAACCTTTTTTTTAAAAAAAAACCCAAAGAACAAAATATTGGCAGAAGCGTCTGGTTTGTTGGCAAACCAGAATATGCGGTATACTTGAGGCCATATATTGAGGTACACTTGAGACTGAACTTCACTTGAAGAAGACGGCAAACAACAAACGAAAAGTTCAAAAAACAAAATATTAAGGCATACTTGAGGCCATATACCTGTATGTATGGCTAATTTGTTTTTTTTTTTTTTTGGGGTCCGTAGGGGCCACAAAGGGCAATACAATACAATGGAGGAAGAGGGAATCAAACTTAGAACCTAATGTACCCAGTACCTCAGTCTTTGACACTAGGCTAAAACCTCATTGGTATAGCTAATTTGCTTATTGACCCATGGTACTTCCCTCATTCAATTCAGCCCTCGGTATAATACGATTCTAATTTTGCTAGACATCTCACACCAAAGCCTCCTTTTTTTTAGTATTAAAATTTAGTGATGCAATTGGCTTGGAATATCCATTTTTATTTATTTGGATTTTTATCCAATCTATATATGCATATTTTTTTGAAGTTAATGGATAAAATGTATCTTTACCGGATAACGAAATCTCCAAAACGGAGTCCTATTCGGAATCAGTGACCTTTTATTGTTAGGTTTCGATTTCACGATTTACAAATATTCCCCCTCCACTTTGTTAGCTCATTTCCATCTTGCCTTTTAACCATACTACTACTCTCATTCTTGGTTTTGCCATTTAGCAAAAACGTATGATGACAGTGAAAAATTATCACTCAAATTATTCCTTTTCCCTCGCCCCCCTTTAAATATAATGCAAATCAATTCTTTAGGAGATTGAGAAGATTTTTTTGAATAAGCCTATTAGTGACCCTTTTCTTCCTCCAGTCGAAAAGTATAGTTTCCTACATGAAGGTTTGCTATAGTAACTATCAGAATTTGAAGTTCTCTGGTCCTTGTTGCCAAAGCTAGATAATTAGGTGATACGAAAATCCAATTTTAAGCCGTTGTATATTATCCAAAACAAATGGGGGGCTTTCTTGTTTTAATGCGTTCATCCCCTTAGTTATTTTTTTTTTTTTTTGGGTCTGGCTTGGACGTGGCAAGCACTTTCTTTTACGACATCTCCATGGCAATGACAAAGGAGTATTAAAGCTACACGAAACAGAGAACTATGAACTTATAGTCTTCATACTCTACTTCCTTTCCTTTCTAAGAGGTCCAATAGGACTTGGGATCCATCGGGATCCGAGTTTATGAATCCGGAAGGATTCAAGATTCAGCAGAATTCATGGGCTTTGTGAGTCTGGCAAGACTTAGGATTCAGCAGAATCCTTTAAATCATGGGCTCAAGAAAACCCGGGATCCAACAGGATCTAATTTTTCATTGAGAGGTCGACCAGGCAAAGACTTTGCCAAGTACGCTCAATACTTTCGTGACCTGGTTTGATCTTTCGATTGCCTGACAGTTAATTTCCTTGCACTTAGCCATAAAAAAATTTGACAGTGATGGAAGTGGATGAGCAGCAAGGATGAGCTTCTGTTCATGGTCTTCTTACCCTGTAATGAGAAAAGATTATTCCATTGATGTTGAATATCTTCTATCTCTTTCCCAATCTGGAGCTTAGATCCTTGATTCTTTTTCCTCTGTTTTTTTTTCTTTTTTTGTTATGCTCTGTTCTTCTTCTCTTTTTTTTTTTACGTCTATATCTTCTTCCTTATTTCGTGCCCTTTCCCTCGAAAAAAGAAGGCCCCATACCTTTACTTGTCTCTCAGCATTTATAGTATTGAGATGATAAGCTTTGCAAAGAAATGTGGGTAACTTCCCATCTCAACACCTATCAATGATGGAGAAAGTGGGCTGATGCAATTGCCTTGGTCAACTTCCTCTTTTCATTTTTTTTTTTTAGTTTCCTTTTGGTTTGCGGTTTTCTCATAACTACCAAGTGCTAGCTTTAATATCTCCATGCTTCTAGTATCAATAATTTATATTTGATCTGAATGATCCCAATATTAATTAATGGTGAAGATGATCTAGTTTGAAAACTACAGTGAGAGGGAAATGCCAATTATCCAGTTTGGGGTATAGTCCACTCAATGGATGATCCAATTTTAACTATAAAGGGAATTGCCGCTTTCTACATGCACTATTCTTATTTGTGCATATTTTCATAGGTGGGATCATTCATTAAATGAACCCCCTCCCTTTTAAATTATTGCTTCTTTTTAGTTTGATAATAACATAATATTTAGACATATTTAAGATAATTAGGAATAGATAATTGGGGAGTGAGGTCATCTATCCTTTTTTTCATACTTAAGTTAGTATGATACTTATTAACATATAAAGGGTCTTAATTCAAAAGTCCTAATTTTATTTACATGTATAAAATTTTGGATCCTTCTTTGTGATAGACTCTCATTAATTTTATGAGTGTTAATTTTGAAAAATTCATATCTATCAACAATTTACGTTCAATAGTACCTTTTCAATATGTGATGGCTCATAACCTTTAATCCTCAAAATGATTTCACCAACTTCTATGCATATTAGGGCTTTTACACCATATGTAAGCATGAACGATGTGTGACATGTGGAAGCCTTCATAGTTGTACTCGAAGACCATCGGATCCCTCGTAGTTCATCTATCTAAGTTCCTTTTACATCTCAATCTTCTTTGTCAAGGTATGGATTACTTGCTTGTTAGTAGCTTTTGTTTTTCCATTAGCCTTAGGTCTTGCAAGTAAAGCATTATGAAAGGAAATCCCTAAATCCTCACAGTATTCCTTTATCCTTTTCCTAATGAGTTTCCCTCTATTGTCTATCGTTATGGATCTAGGAAGTCCATACCTTGTTATCACATCTAGTCATAAGAGTTTATGACTTTCTATTCTATGATATTAGCCACTAGCTCAGCTTCTACCCACTTTATAAAGTAGTCCACTTCTACCACTAGGTATTTCATTTGCCATGTCGCTTGAGAAAAGGGTTTAAGGATGCTTATGCCCCACTTAGAAAAGGGAAAAGGCTCTATAATTATAGAGAGATTAGTGGCTGATAATGCATTTTTAGGGAGTAGGGTTGGCATTTGTTACAACTTCTAACATAGTGTAGTGCATCTCTAAGTAAGGTGAGTTAATAGAATCATGTTCCCAGCACTTAACCTGTGAGCACTCTACGCCATATGGATGACCCACAATCTTTTATGGATATCTTCAAGGATGTAGACTTTTCTTTTGTACCCTTCAATATAGGTTTTGTGTACCCTCTTTTGTATGGTTCCCCTTGAAATAGACAGTACATATTGTACTTCTTTTTAGATTTTTAGCTTCTTCAAGGTCATCTGGAAGCTTTTCACTTTCTAAATAGTCTGTGATTCTTGCTATCCAAGAGTTATCCACATTTGTCACATATATTGTAACGCCCTAGCCTCTTCCCACACCATGGACAGTTACTATAGGAACAACTTCAAGAATCATTGACTAGCTGACGCCGGAGGTCACATATTCTAAGACTTCTGTATTGCAAGCACCAAAACACTCTTAATTGTGGAGTTATGAAGAGTGGTGTCAGCAAAAAAAATGGTGCACTTTTGGTGACATAGTTAATCAATTTGAATCTTGTAAGCATACTCGGGGTGTTACATTCACCCCCACTTGAAGAGCACAATGTCCGTGTTGTGCCCCATTAATTGACCAACGTACTTGTCTTCTTGACTGGTGGTCCATAACTAGAATCTTTTCCCCTTTAGGTGACTGCCAAGGGCTCTTCCTCCCATTAGTGTAGCTCATGGGTCGACTCTAATACCATCTGTAACACCCCAACCCCTTTCCCGACCATGGACAGTTACTAGGAACGGTTTCAAGAATTGTTGATTGGCCCTATAACTCACAACAATCGTTTCCAGCCTACTTCAACTTTGCTCACACGCTGACTGAAATACTTCATAGGTGGTCGTCATCCCAAGACTTCAACAGCAAACATGCTTAATATATCTGCAAGATGATATAGGTAGTTACTTCAAATTCTTTAAACCTCGATTTTAACCACACTCAGGGTGGTACATAGACCTCTTATGGGTTTATGATTGTGTTTCATAACTCCCCAAAAAGACTGATATGCCAAAGTCAGTTTTTACTGAACTGGCCAATTTGCTCAATATGTCTACATAGTGGTTGTTTGATATTGATATGTGAGTTATATCAAACTATAGGAAGTTTAATGGATTCTTTGACCCTGGTGGGTATTTAACCGTATGTTTTCCTTTAGCTTTAAACTCTCCTCTGATTGAACTATCACTAGTTACAAGTCACTGAAAATCCTAACACTATTAGCCTCTAGGGTCTTATATATCTTCCCCCTGCTATAATGGCTTCTTATTTTGCTCATTATTTATGGTTGGGAATGCAAACCTCTGGGCATACTTAAATTTCTCCCCTTTTGGAGAGTTAGGATTAATCCAACCCCTGACCCACTTTGTGTGGAGGATCCATCTGCATAGACCGTCCACCAATGTGGTTCCGGCTATAAGCCTTTATCTTTAAACCTGCACTTTGTAAGAAAATCTGGTAACGCTTGTGCTTTGATTGTTATCCTTGGTCTATATTCTATGTCCTAAACAATAATATTTTCTCATCATCATCTTCAGTGGTTAATCAGTTAAAATCTTAACTAGATGTACTTCAAATGAGGGTTTCAACTTCCCTACTACGTGATCAGGGCTAAGACTAGCTTTTCTATACCTGGATAATTGACTTCTGGACCTGTTAGGACATGACTGACAAAGTATACAGATGCTTCCTGTCTTCCTCTCTTACTAAGATTGCACTTACAACCACTTTTTATTCCAAGAGTTATATGCAAAAGTCCTCCCTTGGGCTTGGGCTAGATAGGGAATGTATCCGAAACAAATAATATTTGAGTTGCTTAAAGGCTTCCTCTGCCTTTTTAGTCTATTTAAAGTCTTTGATTGACCTCAGTCACTTAAAGAAGGGGAGACACTTTTGTGTAGAGTTGGCAAATAATCTTCCAAGGGTTGTCATGCAACTGGTCAGTTTCTGAACCCTTTTCATAGTTTAAGGGTTAGCTTGTTTAGAATTATGTTTACTTTCTAGTAATTTGCTTCTATCCCTTTTTCATGGATTATAAAGCTCAAAAACTTTCTAGTGGATACCCTAGAAGAACACTTTTTGGGATTCAGGTTTATACCAAACCTTCTCAAAGTATTGAATGTCTCTTCTAGATCTAGAAAGTGTTGATCTAACTTCTTGCACTCGAGAAACATATTATCAATGTACATTTTCATGCTCCTGCTAATATGTCCTTTAAAGAGCTTGTTCACTAACCTCTAGTACATAGGACTATTGTTTCTTCAACCCAAATGGCATGTCCTTATAACAGTGCAACCCTTGGTATGTGATGAAGATTGTATACCACTGACCTTGCTTCCATATGGGTATTTGGTGAGAACCAAAGCAGGCATCTGTGAAAGTGAAATATCCATGACCACTGGATAAGTCCGCTAATTTATCAATTTTGGTAAGTGGAAATAATATTTAACACATGCCACATTTAGATCTGTGTAATCCACACATATTCTCCATGAACCATTAGGCTTCTTTACCATCACTACATTTGCTAACCAGTCAGGATAGTAACATTCCTTGATGAATCCTATATATAGTAAATTCCTTAGTTCTTTTGATACGACTTGATTTCTATTAGGGCCAGGGTGTCTTCTTTTCTACTTCAATGGGTTTCCTAGGAGTTATAGCCAGCTTATGAACCATAAACACAGGATTTCTCCCTAACATTTCATATGTTGCACAAGTAATACATCTGCATACGGTTTGTGTAGAGAAGTTGGTGTTTCCTAGAAGGCTGCTAATATATCTGCACCAATATGCATTGCCATGGACTGATCATAGGCTCAAGGTACATCCTGTAGTTGGCCTTTAGGCCCTGGCCTAGGGTTCTTACTATCGCTATCGTCAAGCTCAGTGACTAGGATGATATTAACCTCTAACTGACTCTAGCTAGTCTTTTGTTGCGCTTTGAGGCTTCTCCCACCCTATATTCTAAGTGTAGGATTGCAAACTTTAGGGTGGCTATGTAGAATTCCCTTGCACTCTTTTGATCTCCTACAATCCTTCCTTTAAAGCCATTATCTGCTAGGTATTGCATCTTTTAGTTGTAGGTAGAGAATGTTGCTCTTAAAGAGTTTAGGATTGGTCTTCCTACAATTATATTGTAAGCAAAAGGCATATCCTTGATGATGTAATCAACCATTATCTAGTGAGTCTTTCCCTTTTTGGGTTCCCAGCTTTGTAGGCAGTTTGATTATTCCTTTTGGGCATATGGTGTGGCTTGTAAAACACATGATAGGAAAAGGTGCTGAGGACATATCTTTTCCTGTAAGCCAAGCTTGAGAAAGCAATCATAGAACATGACATTTTATGAAACTCCCAATGTCTACCAGTACCTACTAATTTTATAGCTGGTTACGTTATAATTAACTTGATGACAATTAGGTCATCATAGGGCTTAGATATAGGTTTGGTGCCTTCATAGACCTTTTGTGGAGAGAGTTCACAGTTACTTGGTTTACCCCAGGTCGCTTAACCTTAAGTTCTTAGATGACTTTTTAAGACACTATTCAATAGTCCAGCTAGGGGTGCCCCTCTTGAGATGACCTGAATATTACCCCTTGGGGAAGTTAGTTGTGAATTCTCTTCTTTTGAACCCCTTTCATTTGGTCGCCTCCTCCTTTGCTAAGGCCAATTTTGGAGGTACTTGTCAAGCTTCCCCTTATTACCTAATCCATGGAGCACTATTTTCTAAATCCCAGGAGTATTCTGTGTCATACCTATAATCATTGTGGCAGGCAAACCACTCATCCTTGTTTTTGAGCCTCTATTTAAGAGAAGTGGGATCATCCATGAGTACATGACCCCTAATTTCCATCAAGATCCCACCCCTCAAGGTGTTAAAGAGAGATTCTATCTTAAAGACCATTTTTTATCTTTTCTTTTTGGTTACGCTTGATAGGCTTTTTTTATCCCTCCCAGACATCTCCTTTGGAGCTCTAGTTCCTCTTATGCAGCCTTTGCTTGTTTGTATCTTTATGCCATTATTAGGGCCTCTGCTAGAGTGATTGTCACCACATGATGAACTTTTCACTAAGGACTTTTTGCCTAATCCCATTAGTAAAGGACACTAAGGTCACATATGGCTTAAGGTCTTCCATGAAAACTTTCTCATAATTGAATCTTTCTCCTCATCCAGCTAAAGATTCCTAGTCACTTTAGGCCAGATTCATTAGTTCTGCAGCTAATTTTGGTGTTCTCTTACTTCTAATGAAATAACTTCTGAAACTATGAAAGAGATCTTTATGAGATTTTATAGATCTTGAGGATTGTTTAAGACTTGGTGTACTCCCTTTAGGGTAGCAAAGAGTATCCATATACCATTGCCTCTGAAGGAGATAGTTGCAAATAAATTTGAATCAAATAAGCATCAAGGTGTTCTTAAGGGTCATTGGTCTCATCAAACTATTTTATCTTTGGTAGCCTGATCTTCTCTGGGACTTTAGCCTCCCAAATCTCTATGTCAAAGGGTGCTTTGATGAAGCATCCTAGTTGAGGGCTTTCCTAGCATTTTCCCTTAAAAGTTGTTGAGATGACAAAGTTTAATAGAGCTTGAGCTCTACTACTATGAATGCTCCTTACATACTTCTTCGTGATAGGTCCTATCTTGACTAAGCCTCTTCTGTAAGGATTTCTCTTACTCAGCTCCTTCATGGTTCAAGATCTCCCTTAAGTCATCATCTTTGTTCTCATAATACCTTGTAGATCTACACTCAAGATCCATTTCCACTAGGCCATTAGGGGAAAGTTCTTTGAGTTCTAGTTATTTATGTCATGTCTTTGATAGACAATCTCTTAGGGGCAACCTTTCTTGTCTTTCCTTTGTAGGCCAAGAATTCATCTGACTTCTTTATATGGGGCATGGCTTCGCCTACCTTTAACTTGGTGAACTCCTCTACTATCTTGGGAACATTTATCTGTTTGTGTGTGCTCTTAGTAGATAAGTGTCTTTCCGGGGAAGTTATATACTCCTCATTTGAGGCAACCTCTCCAACGAAATCTTCTTTCCCAACAGTATGGGGATTAGGATTTTGATTCACGAGATTTTGGGTCTAGGAATGCCAATGTCTTTTCCCGTATCACCCTCCTTGGATGATGTCTTGCTCAAATCTAGGTCATCACAAACAACACCAAATGTTTCAGCATAGTTTAGAGCTTTTGTGATGCTTCTAGGAACTTTAAGGAACGTATGTTACCGTTAAAGGATTACCTGCAAAAATAACTCTCAAAGGTGTTGGGCTTCTCCTCTTTAGAAGCCTCTAAAGGCTCAAATTGGGGAGAATTTCAGAGTGTGTAGTAAGCACAAAGGAGCTTGTGAAAATCTTGTTGGCCTGCCTTTGATGTCTACCATGATTTGTTTAGATAGGTTTTTTTATGACAGTTCTCTCTAAATGAATTTTACTAGGATTATACGTCTTTTTAGATGTAGATTATTTCTTAATTTTATTTAGACTTTAAGAACTTTATCGATTCCATGTAGATTTGGAAGCTCTTGATTAGAATCATTAAATCTTTCATTCCTTATCAAGTCATGTGGATGAGAATTATTTTCAATTTAGAAAGCTTGTGTTCGAGCCGAGATTACTCAATCCAGGTGTCTTGATCCAATCTATTTTCTTTCTTGGCCATTTACTAGCCTACAGCCTAGTGAATCTTTGGAGTTAAAAACTACCGAAATCAGATTCAATAAATCATATTTATATGACTTTTAAAATAATCTTTTCTTTATATGCCATAATCATATTTTCGCCCAAAAAAATCCCATCATTATATATTTTTTTGTGTTTAGGACTCTTAAAACCCTAACTACATTTATTTGCTAACATAATTATTAGTTATGCATAGTAAAATAAAGGGTTTTCGCTATGTGCTTTTTGTTTAGGGATATCCTTGTGAAATGTTTTCCTTTTTTTTAGGGGTACGGGGTGTGTTCTAAGCTCTTTATTTTGTTTTGTTAATGTGAATAAGTTGTTGCATTTTTATTTCTAAACTTTTTTTTCTTGATCGTATACTTTGGATTATCTATGTAATAAATTGCATAGATTAAAGTTTCTATTGTGAGTTGTCTCTCGTCCATTGTATAATCATGTCAATCAAATTATTAGTACCATTAGTATCTAAATAAGTCAAACATATTTACTAATACTTTAACAATGATGGCCATCCTTTTGGATTGCATTATTAGATTTTTTTTCTGATGTTTATGAAGAGATTAGTTTAATAATTCATCTGTATAAAAAAAATGATAATAGTATTTTTCATTAATCTTTATACAAGAACAAGGGTGATATTCAAAACTGTCATGGCTATAGAGATATGAAATTACTTAGCCACACAATGAAGTTGTGGGAAACGGTAATTGAGAGAAGAATGAGGGAGGATATAAGAATTTTAGAGAATCAATTTGGTTTCATGCTAGGTAGGTTAATGAAGGAAGCTATCTATCTAGTATGGAGGTTCATGGAGTTTTACAGGGATAAGAAAAAAGACATCTACATGGTGCTCATCGACATAGAGAAAGCATTTGATAGAGTACATAGGGAAATATTCTGGATGTGCTTGGAGAAGAAAGACATGTCAATTGAGCATATTTGAGCTATTGAAGATATGTATGAGGGGGTGAGGATTTGAGTCAGGACCTTAGGTGGAGACACAAATGACTTCCCTATAGTCATTGGACTTCATTAAGGGTCAACACTAAGGCCTTTTTTTTAAAAAAAAAACTATAGTCATAGATGAGCTCACTGAAGGATTTCAAGAGGAGGTACCATGATGTATGCTATTTACAGATGACATAATTCTTATCGATGAGTCTAGGGATGGGGTTAACAAGAGGTTGGAGCAGTGGAGAGGCACCCTAGAGGTTAAAGGTTTTAGGCTGAGTAGGTAAAAGATTGAGTATTTACGTTGTCATTTCAGTGAGGAAGAAGGTGGTATGGAGGACGAGGTGACCATTGGGGCTTTAGCAAGGTTAAGAAGTTTAGATATCTAGGTTCGATTATTCAAGATAGAGGGGATATTGATGAGGACATTAACCAACGAATAAAGACAGGATGACAAAATGGAAGAGTGCCTTAGGGATGTTGTGTGACAAGAAGATCCCGCTAAGATTGAAGGGAAGGATCTACCATATGGTTGTTAGACCATCGTTATTACATGGAGTAGAGTATTCACCTATCAAGAAGTATCAAGTCCAGAGGATGAAGGTTTAAGAGATGAGGATGCTTCGTTAGATGTGTGACCACACGAGATTAGATAAGATCAGAAATGAAGCGACTAGGAACAAAGTAGAAGTGGCACATATGGAATATAAGATAAGAGATGTTAGACTTAGATGGTTTGATCCTATTAGGAGGAGGAGAATGGATGCACCAGTGATAAGATATGAGAGGATTGCTCTTCTAGAGTGTACAAGAGGTCGAGGTAGACTTAAGAAGAGTTGAAACAAAGTGATTAGATATCATTTGAGGACTTTAAGACTAATAGAGGACATGACTCAAGATAGAATATTGTGAAGGTCTAGGATTAAGGTTACAAACTTTAGGTAGTAGATTACTTACCCTTCCATAGGACGTCAGAGATCATGTACAGCTGGTACACGGTTTGGTTCGAAACTCATCTTGATTAGTGGTTAATACTTACATGGGTTTCCAGCACTTGTGTAGGCTAGTAATTTTTTACTTTTGGTCGTAGTGGTCACTTTATGTCTTATTGTTTTTTGTGGTTCTGAGCAGATTCCATTATGCATTTTCTTGGTACATCTTGCAAGTTTTGTTCTTTTGTTTAGTTTTCTTTTTTTTTTTATCAAAAGATTTTTAACTCCAAGTGTTTTCTCAAATGTTTTGTGGCTCTATTGGAATCGACCTATTTTTAAGTAGTGATACCTGCAAAGATAAGATCGGTTACATTTGAATCTCCTTAAATTCCGTGTAAG
>JAKOGI010000070.1:462500-522500 GCA_029747015.1 Carnegiea gigantea
CTATTAATGTAATTGCTCTAATTGATAGTGGAGCAGATCAGAATTGCATTAAAGAAGGAATTGTCCCAACCAAGTATTGTGAACGCACAAGTGAACAACTAGTTAGTGCTAGTGGTGATCCCTTGTGTATTCGCTACAAATTAGAAAAAGGACATATCCAAAATAACAATTACTGTTTTAAAAATGTTTTTCTCATTATTAACAATATTACAAATGATTTAATATTAGGCACCCCCTTTCTAACTCAAATTTACCCCTTTACTGTTTCTGAAAGTGGTATTCATACAAAAATTATGGGAAATCCTATCACTTTTCAATTTTTAACCTCCACTTATCAAAAGAAGGTTATGGAATTACAGTCTTCGTCTATTTTTAAGCAAATCAATTGTCTTCAATTAAAGCAAAATCAAATTTCTCATTTACAAGAAGAACTATCTTATAAAAAGATTGACGAACAATTACTCAACCCCTCTACACAATCAAAAATTTCTGATCTTGAAAAAGTTTTTAAAGAAAAGGTGTGTGCTGATCTTCCCAATGCTTTCTGGGAAAGGAAGCAACATGTCATTTCTTTACCCTATGAGCCTGGGTTCGATGAAAGAAATATTCCTACCGAGGCTCGTCCCACTCAAATGAATTTCGAACTACTTGAACATTGCAAAAAAGAAATTCAAACTTTACTCGACAAAAAATTAATTCGACCTTCGAAATCTCCTTGGAGTTGTGCAGTCTTTTGTGTCAATAATGCTGCTGAAAAAGAACGAGGAGTTCCTCGCCTTGTTATCAACTACAAACCTTTAAACAAAGTTTTACAATGGATTCGTTATCCCATTCCTAACAAAAGAGATTTGTTAAATCGACTTCACACAGCGAAAATATTTTCTAAGTTTGATATGAAGTCTGGATTTTGGCAAATTCAAATTAGAGAAAAAGATAGATACAAAACAGCTTTTACAGTTCCATTTGGGCATTACGAATGGAATGTTATGCCATTTGGTCTCAAAAATGCCCCCTCTGAATTTCAAAATATAATGAAGGACATTTTTACTCCTTATACGAACTTTATCATAGTTTATATTGATGACGTGTTAGTATTTTCAAACTCCATTGACCAACATTTCAAACATTTACAGCATTTCCTTCGCATCATAGAAAGAAATGGTTTAGCGCTCTCTGCATCAAAAATGATTTTATTTCAAACAAAAATTCGCTTTTTAGGGTATGATATTTATCAAGGTACCATTAAGCCCATTCAAAGATCCTTAGCCTTTGCTGACAAATTTCCAGATAAAATTAAAAATAAAACCCAATTGCAACGTTTCCTAGGATGTCTGAATTACATGTCAGATTTCTTTCCTCATTTAAAACAATTATGTGCTCCCCTTTATCGTAGGCTTAGGAAGAAGCCCCAGCCTTGGTCACATGAGCACACAGCCATTGTTAAACAAATTAAGGAACGCATTAAGTCTTTGCCATGCTTGCATATTCCCAGTCCCTTTGCATACATGATTGTAGAAACGAATGCATCTGACATAGGATATGGAGGCATATTAAAACAAAAACCACCATCACATGACCATGAACAATTAGTTAGATATCATTCAGGTTTATGGATTGGTGCACAAAATAATTATTCTACAATTAAAAAAGAAATTTTAGCTATTGTTCTCTGTGTTACCAAATTTCAAGATGATTTGTATTTCAAGAAATTTCTCATCAGAATTGATTGCAAATCTGCTAAAGAGATTTTACAAAAAGATGTTAAAAATCTTGTTTCAAAATAAATTCTTGCCAGATGGCAAGCAAATCTTTCAGCATTTGATTTGGATATTGAATTCATCAAAGGAAATACCAATTCTTTACCTGATTTCCTTACAAGAGAGTTTTTGCAAGGAAAGAGTGACACAAAATTCCTTTTGCAGGATTCAAAATGAGTGGAAACAAACCGAAAGGCAAAGACAAAGGCAAAAGCATTCGACGGGCAGAAGATTATCAGATTGCTGCCCCTACAAAATTACCACTTCAAAATCAATTCCAAACCCTAGCCAATTTTCCACCTTTACCATACAAAACCGTGGTCTCTAGACCAACCACTAAGCCAACCAGTGACAATTCCTACACCGTTCGGTACACAGAACATTTATGTCTTACTACTCACAAAACTGTACCAACCACTGACATTTTAAAACCTTTAGTCAAAAAGATCTTTGGCAATCTTCATTTCGCCACTGACCATACACAAAAGACCCAACAATTCTATGAGCTAATTTTAGTAGACACTCATTCTGCTGATATTAGCCATACCCATGACAAATCCAACCCAAATCACATACTCTTCTCCAAATGTATTATTCGCCAGGTTCTCAGTGCTCAGCATTGAAAAGATCCATTTGAGGAACGACTCTTTTCTATGCCATTTGCCCCTCAAACCTACAATTATAACGATTATAGAATGGCTTGGTTTCGAGCCTTTCTATATTTACCTGAAACCCATTCTTGGTTCTTTAACTTTCATGACAATTGCCCCTTACAATTTCCCATTTGGTTCTACTTTTGGTGGACCTGGTTCGGATGTTCACTATCTGTCTTACCATCAGAAGCCCAAGGTGGTTGGGAGTTTTGGGAGAAGAATATGTCTTCTCTTGAAGCCTATACAAAAGAACTACAATTCTTTAGAATTTTCAAGATCGCCTGGATTTTCAGCTGGGAATACAGACTTCAAAATTATTTGAAAAATTCATTTCCTCTGTCCCTGGTCCGGGTTTACAAAGTCAAATGGTGGCCTGAATTCAAAACTAAGTTATGTGGCAGTGAAAATGTAGAGCACTACTGTCGCAACAAAACTAAGAAGTTTACACTCCACAATCTCCGTACATTTGAAGCAAAAACAAGCATTGGACCTTCTACCCCTCAGAAGAAAGAAAGTCCATCGTCCTCGACAAAAAAGAAGTCCTTGAATATCTCAAAGATGACCCTCAAATGCGACAGATCTTTTTACAAAAAATTCTTGATAAGGCTGATGACTCTGATAAAATCAGTTCAACAGCCTCGAACAACAAGAATGATGACATGTACCAGGACTCACAGGACCCATATGACCTGTGATTCGACAAAGGCTGGCAAAGGTTAAATGACCTTTGGCAAAATGCAAAAACCAATTGACGCAAAAGAGCCTGCAAGGGTCATTTGGCCCTTGGCAAAAATAAAGGCCATTCGTACTAACGAATCTTTTTCTTTTGCAGGTACTGACAAATATAACTATTCATCAATAGGACCCCCACTAAAACAAAATGATGACACACCCTCAATTATGCACCGACAGTCAGAATCTACTTTCGGCGCATCTTTACAAAAAATTACATCACAGTGGACACGTAGCATCCACTTGCAAAAGCCTCAATTATTGAAGCCCCTTCACCTGTCTATATAAGGAGCTTTCAGCAAGAGAAGAAGGCAGAGTTTGAAAATGAGTTTTAAAAGCTTTCTGAAATCTTCTCTTTGTAAACAAAGCTTTCTTTAAGTGTTTAAATTTCTAAGCATCTCAATTTTCAACATTTGTGTAAGTATCTTGTACTATATTTACAATTGAGCAATCAAAAGTGTTTTTCCCGATCCTGTTGCCCCCTCTAGTATCAGAGCCAGGTGATTGCATATTGTTGGTAATCAAAATCTGTGCTTGTGTTTGCATATTCATCCTTGTGTTCATAGAGCTGTGTCTTGCATACAGTGGTGTCCCTAACGTTGGTCAGCCAGGAAACTCCATTGGTCAGCCGTGTAGGTGGTCCCGGTGGTGGTCCCGTTATACATCTGTCTACACATAAGGGTTTAGATGCATACATAATCATGGCATTAAGATTACGGCGTATGTTATCATTTAGGGATGATAGCAGCCATAGCAACATTGTTAATTCAAATGAACAAAGAACTGGACCTATTTTTAAGGCTCCTAACCCAGACAATTATGCAAACTGGTCTCTTCCAAGGATAGAATTAAATACCATTTACAAAATTGGTACCTTTGATTTTATCAAAGCCTATTCTTGCAAAACTCATGAAGAAGTCATTAGTTTGCAAAATGGTTTACAAACAATTGACATGATTAAACAAGATGCTATTGATAGTCATTTACAACCTAAGTATAGATTTATGCATATTGGTTTAGTTCAAGTAGCCATTAAACCTTTATTAAGAAAAGGTATTAATGCTCCCATTTATATGGCTTTACATGACAAACGATTACGAAAATACAAATCTTCATTACTTGCTGTTATTCAAACTAACATTTGCAAAGGTCCCATATTTTTCAATTGTTACGCAGATTTCATGGTTGATCTAACATGTCCCATGACTACAGAAGCTCTTAAACTTGATGTTCATATTTAAGGAAACGAGTTTTTGGATTTCAAAAACTTTGTTGTTATGTATCGTATTTATTTTCGACTTATGAATACAAATTTAAATACAAGGTTTTTAAACCCTCTTCCTTCCAATTCTCAAGAAACAATTCTACTTCAGATTGAAGACGAAAAATCCACTGTCTTCACTTCAATTGCTCAAACGGGAAGAAATAACTCTCCCAGATGAGATTGAACTTCATGAACCTCAACCTTCCTCTCAAATAGAAAGAAGAGATATTGATGAAATTATAGAAGAATCTGATGGCAGGATTCTTCTTAAATTTCGATCTTTATCCATTAGAGAAACTTCTGACAACTCTCATCCGTCTAACTATAGACGATCCTTTTCAGATGTTGCCTCTTGTTCTGAACCTTTAGACCATTCTACTCGCTATCAATTTCGTAATCCAATTCCTGAACCAATAATTGATCTGCCTTCTCCAACAACATCTGGAATTGGAGCTTCAATTAATATTCTTACTTCTTGTCATTTCCAAATAGACTGGGATATGATCAAAGCTGATTATTACTCAGTTCAAAATACAACTTTTCGTACTTGGTTTGAACAAATGAACCCGACCCTCCTTGAATACATTAAAAAGGAATGGATTTCAGATATGGAACGTCTCCGTACAAATATTCCTTTCTTCCTTTGGTTTCCCACATTTGCTTCTAAACATGGTCTTCATAATGTTTACCAAATCCCCAGTCTTAATGTCCAAACTTCTCCCTTCAAAGTTTGGCATTTTTAAAATGGATCCAGTGTCTCCTCCGTTCATCCCCCAGCAGATGACCTCAAGCTTCTTCTCAAAGGTGACACCATTCTGGCGACACCTTTTCGAAAGGGCCGGGAGGGGAATGAGGCTGTCAAACTTGATGAAGGCATTTATGAATTGGTGAAAGTTTTTACAAGGTACTAGATGTTAGGTAATTGATTAGTGAGAATTTGGAGAATATTATGTGAGAACTAATTAATTGGGCGCAACTTGTGATGCAAATGCCAACTTGGTAGAACCTTTTGTTCTAAGATATTATTATAGGGAAAATTACTTGAGAGTGTTGCTTTACTTTTAATATTAGTCAAATGTGTTATTTTTATTTAAAGGTGTTGTTTTAATGAGACAAAGGAGTCAGGTGCTCTTGTGCTGGCAATGTCCTTGTCCATGTTATTTTACTCATGTGCTCTTATAGTGAGAGGAAGAGCAAGTGGGACTAATAAGGGGTTGCGGTCACTGTACGGATGCCTAACTTTAGCTACAACTCTATCTCTATCAACCTCTCTTTCTCTGTCAATAACTCTGTGTACTAGAGTTAGTAATAGTGGACTGAGTTTGTGGCGTGCACAGCTGGCCGAGTTGGTGAGGAAGTGGCCGAATGGAAGGGTGTGTGTGATGCCATCGCAGGAAATCAGTGTGGACTGAGAAACAGCAAAGAAGAGGTAAGTGTTTTCCAGTTAAAGTAAGTTGTATATTCAATTGAAGTTGGGATTGTCAATGTCAGTAACTGAGTGTGTAGATTGGTATGTCCTTGGCATGTGATTACCCAATTTCAGTGAGTGAGGAAAACTGTTCATGGTTGTGGGTGAAGTTAGGAGGTTGGATAGTCGAATGTGTTGGTATTGATTCGTAGTAATTTAATTTACTTTAATTTAATAAAATGTTATATACTGTAAGTAGGTAAAGGTTGTAGGATGGTAACATCTGGGTGAGTGAATGTGCGTAAGTGAATGAGGGGGGTATATCCCAAGATAACAGTAAGTGTCATCCTTATGTATGAAGGTTATTTATAAGCAGAATGTAAGATGGTAACCGGTTAAGGTATGGATATGTTGAAGAGGGTAGTGGTGATATGTAGGGCTACAGATACATGTGTGAATGTGGGAAATATACTATTCTTATTGAGAAGTATAGTTGGTGACACTTGATTGTTGTGTGCAGGTGGGGTCGTCGATTTTCTGAAGCAGTTGAAGTTAGGTACAAGCAGTAACGATGATGCAAAGCAATTCAGTGGGGGACATGGTTGTACATATGAGAGAGATTGATGTGTATGTTTGTTGGGGTGGGGTGTTGGATGAAGGGGTGAATGGGTTAATGACATATGTGGGTGCGAGGAATGCATCTATGTGGATTTCACCGAGCATGGGAGTTGGTGATGTGTTGAAGTTATTGGAGATAGAGATGGGGGAGAGTGTAAGAGGACGGCACGTGTGGTATAGTTTGAAGTTTGACCGGAGATTGTTAATGCCACTGGAGAAAGATGAGGATGTTGTCAAGTTAGTCAGAGGCAATGATGGGCATGCATACGTTTACATTGCTGGGAATGATGGCCCCCGTGCTGGTCCAATGGGGGAATATCAGCAAGTAGAAGTTAGTGATGGGGGTGCATTAGAGGCAGGTGTGGGGGGCTGTAGGGGCAGGTGGGGGTGTGGGGGATGAGGAACGACGGAATGTTGGTGGTGTTGCCTGTTTGCGGACTGTTGCAAGGTAATTTCTGTGATATGTAAATTTATTTGAGGTAAACTGTGATATATTGTCGACATAGGATTAGGGTATTTAAATATGATACTTGATGTGGATGCATTAATGCGATGTGAATGCAGGGCTGATGGGTTCAGGGAATCGAAGGAGGCCGCTCAAGCAGGGGGGGACTGAGATGGGAAGGGTGGCGCAAGTGAATGTCATGGCAGATGATATTTTCGCTGACTCGGACTCAGCGTCTGAGTCCGATGAAGACGAAGAAAGAGTCGTGTGGGCACGATCTGGAGTGGAAGCGGAGGCGTACTTAAGGAGGAGGTCAATTTGGAAGAATGTCATAAAGGGAAAAGGGCAGTTGTTCCCTTCCGCCGACGCACTCAGGTGTACGATATGGAAGTACGCGATAGCAAACAAATTTGAGTATGTGTTCGAGCGGAACTGCTTGCAACGAATTGTAATTAGGTGTACCGCAGAAGGATATCCTTCTTACATGTGCATTAGGGGTCACCGAAAGATGGATGGAATGATTGTGAAGGACTTTGCAGGAGACCATGTGTATAGTGTTGGTGTGCAATGTCAAATGGGGAGGTGGGGCCATAGAAGGATGAGGGCGAAGCTGCTGGCGCGAGTGATTGATGGGAAGGTACGACTGTCTATAGATTACTCACCGACTGAGCTCATGAAGGACTTATAGCTAGAGCTGGGGATGAAAATGACATATATGCAAGCGTGGAGGGTGCGGGAGTACGTGCGTATGCTTGTGATAGGAAGGCCGGAGGATCACTACAAGGTGTTGCCATGGATGTGTGCAGCGATTGTGAGAGCCAATTCTGATTCCAGAGCGTTCTGTGAGGTAGAAGGTAGTAAGTTCAAGCGAATGTTTGTCGCATATGGGGCGTCACCGAATGGATTTATATTGGGATGTCGGAAGATGTTGTTTATGGATGGCACGCATCTAAGTGGGCCGGACGAAGGGACGTTAATGGCCGTAACTGCGTTGGATGCTGATAACCATCTGTTTGATGTAGCGTACGCAGTTGTTGCAAGGGAGAATAAAGAGGACTGGTTGTGGTTTTTGACAGTCGTGCATAAGTGTATAGGAGGCCTGAAGCCTGTCATAATGTCTTATAGGAATGAGGGACTTCTATATGCAGTGGCTAAAGTGTTTGGAATGGAGAACTACAGTTACTATGTTCGACATTTAAGGGAAAATTTTTTGGGAAGAGCAGCTAAACTTGGCATCAGGAGGGACGCATCGAAAGATCTACTGAAGGAAATGTTCAATCGGGTGGCATATACTCCAACGGCAGCCGAGTATGAGTTGGCCTTAGCTAAGCTAAGGAAGTACAAGTGGGAGTTGGCGTGCTGGGTGGAGGAGAATGAACCAGAGCGGTGGGTGCAGTCGAAGTTCTCGAAGGAGAGGTGGGGGAAACTGAACAACAACCCCATAGAAAGTTGGAACAATTGGATGTGTGGGCTGCGACAGATGTCCATCCCGAGCCTGATGAGTGGGCATCTACAGAAGTTGGGGTGTAAGATGGACAACCACAAGTTTGGTGTTGACAAGTGCACAACCTGTAATTGCACTTGTAAACTGGGGTACATTAAAGGATGTAATAAATAGCATTCAAGGGACTTCACACATGCGTGGTGCACAATGGCACACAATCCAACCACCACCTGAGACAATCATCGTTTCACTTTTGCAGCCACACAACGACATTTAATAATGGGAGGTTAGGAGCAGTAGTTTCCCCGGGATCATTGCAGTGTCCATCCGCACCTGAACCAAATGTCATCTCGGGTTGTGCAACATGGTAAGTTGGGTTAGCACTGTCAGTCCCCAAATTACCTGCTGCCTGCAACCAGAACACACATACAATGTGTACAAATTACACAGCAGAAGACATTGGGGCCCACTGCAACGACTCCCACACTTGGCACGCCATCAACATGTCCTCCCGTACACATTCAGCAAATTCAACCACAGCATTATCAAACAAGATGACTAGCATTACATGGTATATATAACATATATACATAACCATCAACTTTAACAACAGAAACATTACATGTGAATGACATAGATACGATTACATGTACTGCTGTCAACCTTTTCCAAAATCACCGTGCACCGTAGTCAAACAACTGAACCTCGGGACGTAAGTATTGCGCTGTGTGGCACTGAGAAGTGCACATGAACACCTCAGTTACTACCCAGACCCACATTTAGCACAGCAACTCAATGTGGGTGGTTGCCACTGAACTCCACCGAGACGATATCACCGGGGTAATCAGCATCAAAATCCGCACGCGGGTTGCGGCAAGTGTTCTTATAGTGCCCAAGGTCACCACATTTAGAACACCTACGAGGTTTCAACCCTTGGGTTTGAGATTCAACCTTCTCTTTCTTGGCCTCCCTACTCCCCGTGGATTCTTAGGTGGCAGTATGCACCTGTTGAAGTCTTCATCTAGGTCATCGCCTCCAACGACGAGCCTTGTATCACCATCAACAACTCCCGTATCATGTGTCTCCATCGGATGTATTGCATTCATATAAATAGTCCTCTGCGTAGGGGCCTTGTGACAAGGGTTGACGTAGTCATACACGTACAACTTCTCTCGCTCAATGACAGTCATGGCATGCTCGCACGGAAGGCCACGAAGCTGCCACTACTTGCAACTACATGTCCTGTCTCTTAGTCTCACAACCAAGCAGCGGTCATTTGTTAACCGCACACTATACTCCCCAATGCTACGGTTGAACTGCTGCAGCTCAACAACGGACCCCATGTTCTCATAAGTTTTCTTGAGCTTCTTCTCTATCCTTTCACCCATACCATTCTTCCCCCAACTTCTGTAGATGCCCACTCATCAGGCTCGGGATGGACATCTGTTGCAGCCAACACATCCAATTATTCCAACTTTCTATGGGGTTGTTGTTCAGTTTCCCCCACCTCTCCTTCGAGAACTTCGACTGCACCTACCGCTCTGGTTCATTCTCCTCCACCCAGCACGCCAACTCCGACTTGTACTTCCTTAGCTCAGCTAAGGCCAACTCATACTCAACCGCCGTTGGAGCATATGCCACCCGATTGAACATTTCCTTCAGTAGATCCTTCGATGCGTCCCTCCTGATGCCAAGTTTAGCTGCTCTTCCCAAAAAATTTTCCCTTAAATGTCGAACACAGTAACAGTGGTTCTCCATTCCAAACACTTTAGCCACTGCATATAGAAGTCCCTCATTCCTATCAGATATTATGACAGGCTTCAGGCCTCCTATACACTCATGCACGACTGTCAAAAACCACAACCAGTCCTCTTTGTTCTCCCCTGCAACAACTGCGTACGCTACATCAAACAGATGGTTATCAGCATCCAACGCAGTTACGGCCATCAACGTCCCTTCGTCCGGCCCACTTAGATGTGTGCCATCCATAAACAACATCTTCCGACATCCCAATATAAATCCATTCAGTGACGCCCCATATGCGACAAACATTCGCTTGAACTTACTACCTTCTACCTCACAGAACGCTCTGGAATCAGATTGGCTTTCACAATCGCTGCACACATCCATGGCAACACCTTGTAGTGATCCTCCGGCCTTCCTATCACAAGCATACGCACGTCTCCCGCGCCCTCCACGCTTGCATATATGTCATTTTCATCCCCAGCTCTAGCTATAAGTCCTTCATGAGCTCAGTCCGTGAGTAATCCATAGATAGTCGTACCTTCCCATCAATCACTCGCGCCAGCAGCTTCGCCCTCATCCTTCTATGGCCCCACCTCCCCATTTGACATTGCACACCAACACTATACACATGTTCTCCTGCAAAGTCCTTCACAATCATTCCATCCATCTTTCGGTGACCCCTAATGCACATGTAAGAAGGACATCCTTCTGCGGTACACCTAATTACAATTCGTTGCAAGCAGTTCCGCTCGAACACATACTCAAATCTGTTTGCTATCGCGTACTTCCATATCGTACACCTGAATGCGTCGGCGGAAGGGAACAACTGCCCTTTTCCCTTTATGACATTCTTCCAAATTGACCTCCTCCTTAAGTACGCCTCCGCTTCCACTCCAGATCGTGCCCACACGACTCTTTCCTCGTCTTCATCGGACTCAGACGCTGAGTCCGAGTCAGCGAAAATATCATCTGCCGTGACATTCACTTGCGCCACCCTTCCCATCTCAGTCCCCCCTGCTTGAGCGGCCTCCTTCGATTCCCTGAACCCATCAGCCCTGCATACATATCGCATTAATGCATCCGCATCAAGTATCATATTTAAATACCCTAATCCTATGTCGACAACATATCACAGTTTATCCCAAATAAATTCACATATCACAGAAATTACCTTGCAACAGTCCGCAAACAGGCAACACCACCAACATTCCGTCGTTCCTCATCCCCTACGCCCCCACCTGCCCCTACAGCCCCCCACACCTGCCTCTGACGCACCCCCATCACTAACTTCTACTTGCTGATATTCCCCCACTGGACTAGCATGGGGGCCATCATTCCCAGCAATGTAAACGTATGCATGTCCATCATTGCCTCTGACTAACTTGACAGCATCCTCATCTTTATCCAGTGGCATTAACAATCTCCGGTCAAACTTCAAACTATACCACACGTGCCGCCCTCTTACACTCTCCCCCATCTCTCTCTCCAACAACTTTAACACATCACCAACTCCCATGCTCGGTGAAATCTACATACATGCATTCCTCCCACCCACATATGTCATTAACCCATTCACCCCCTCATCCAACACCCCACCCCAATAGACATACACAGCAATCTCTCTCACATACACAACCATGTCCCCCACTAAATTGCTTTGCATCATCGTTACTGCTTGTACCTAACTTCAACTGCTTCAGAAAATCGACGACCCCACCTGCACACAACAATCAAGTGTCACCAACTATACTTCTCAATAAGAACAGCATATTTCCCACATTCACACATACATCTGTAGCCCTACATATCACCACTACCCTCTTTAACATATCCATACCTTAACCGGTTATCATCTTACATTTTGCCTACAAACAACCTTCATACATAACATTGTTATCCCAGGATGACACCTACTGTTATCCTGGAATATACCCCCCTCATTCACTTATGCACATTCACTCACCCACATATTACTACCCTACAACCTTTACCTACTTACAGCATATAACATTTCATTAAATTAAAGTAAATTAAATTACTATAAATCAATACCCACACATTCAACCATCCAACCCCCCTAACTTCACACACAACAGTGAGCACTCTTCCTCACTCACTGAAATTGGGCAATCACATGCCAAGGATATACCAATCTACACACTTAGTTACTGACACTGACAATTCCAGCTTCAATTGAACATACAACTTACTTTAACTGGAAAATACTTACCTCTTCTTTGCTGTTTCTCGGTCCACACTAATTTCCGCTGATGACATCACACACACCCTTTCCTTCGGCCACTTCCTCACCAACTCGGCCAGCTGTGCATGCCATAAACTCAGTCCACCATTACTAACTCTGGTACACATAATTATTGACAGAGAAAGAGATGTTGATAGAGACAGAGCATGAGAGAGACAAAGTTATAGCTGAAGTTGGACATCCGCACAGTGACCGCAACCCCTTATTAGTCCCACTTGCTCTTCCTCTCATCATAAGGGCACATGAGTAAAATAACGTGGACAGAGATATTGCCAGCACAAAAGCACCTATCTTCTTTGTCTCATTAAAGGGGCACGTTCAAGGGGAAAGGATACCTTTGAATAATATTAAAAGTAAAGCAACACTCTCAAGTAATTTTTCCATTATTATATGTGGAAATTAGTCAACTAAGGTCCTGTTCTTTTCGTGGGTCAATCCACATTTACCAACTTCAACCTACTTCAACCTACTTCAACTTATTTCAACCAACTTGAAAAAAAAATACCAACTTCAACCAACTTCAACGTACCTTAACCTACTTCAACCCACTTCAACCAACTTCAACCCACCCCCTTCATAATTTTAATAATTTTAAAGTATCATATGGGATTTAGGGCCTATTGTTTTCGTGAGTACATTGGGTGGGAAAAAGGGTGAAGTCGGTTGAAGTAGGTTGAGGTAGATTGAGGTAGACTGAAGTTGGTATTTTTTTTGAGGTGGGTTGAAATAGATTGAACTAGATTGAAATGGGTTGATGTAGGTTGAAGTGCGTTGAAGTTGGTATATTTTGTATGTGGTGGATTGAAGTGGGTTAAAATAATGAGAAAGAAACTAATGTGTAATAATTTATGAAGTTATCGAAATTTTGTGAAATTTTTGTTCATTCTTTTTCATTTTTTATTTTTTATTTTTATTTTTTATTTTTTATTTTTTATTTTTTACTTTTTATTTTTTATTTTTTATTTTTCTTTTTTCTTTTTTCTTTTTTTCTTTTTTCTTTTTTCTTTTTTATTTTTTATTTATTATTTTTTATTTTGTATTTTTTACGTTGTTTGTTTTATTTTTTACTTTTTTTTTTTATTTTTTAATTTTAATTTTTATTTTTTGAATAAAAATTAAAAATTAAAAATTAAAAATTAAAAAATAATAAATTACAAATTAATAAATTAAAAAATAAAAAATAAAAAAATAAAAAATAAAAAATAAAAAATAAGAACCAAAAAATTTAAAAAATAAAAAATTAAAAATAAAAAATAAAAAAAAGAAATAAAATATTAAAATTAAAAATTAAAAAATAAAAATAAAAAATACAAACAAAAATAAAAAATAAAGATAAAAAATAAAAATAAAAATTAAAAAATACAATCGAAATTAAAAAATAAAAAATAAAAAAATGAAAAATAAAAAATAAAAATAAAAAATTAAAAAATTAAAATATGAAAAATAAAAAATGAAAAATGAAAAATGAAAAATAAAAAAATAAAAAATAAAAAATAAAAAATAAAAAACTAAAAATAAAAGCTAAAAAATAAAAAATAACAAATAGAAAAATAAAAAATGAAAAATGAAAAATGAAAAATGAAAAATAAAAAATAAAAAAAATAAAAAAATAAAAAAATAAAAAATAAAAAATAAAAAAATAAAAAGTAAAAAAAAAGAATAAACAAAAATTTCACAAAATTTCGATAACTTCATAAATTATCACACATTGGTTACATGCTTATTATTTTAATCCACTTCAACCCACCGCATAAAAAATATACCAATTTCAATCCACTTCAACCAACATCAATCCACTTCAATCTATTTCAACCTATTTCAATCCATCTAAAAAAAATACCAACTTTAACCTACCTTAATTCACCTCAATCTACTTTAATCTACTTCACTCTTTTATCTATCCTATTTACCTACGAAAAAACAGGCCAGAAGTATTGGTAATTTCATTTTTATGACTGCTGTTAACTCCTGTTGTGTCTACTGAACAGTGTATTGTGGCTCCGCTTCGATCAAATTCTGGATCCGCCACTGCGGCGCCTGAGAAGGGTAAGAAGACAGAGAAAATGTCGACGGGTAGCGATAATTCATCTTCATGGGTTGGGAGGAAGCCGTTGAGACGCGTTGGTGGCATGTCTGATGCCCTTTCCATTGCTTCTGATCTGGGCTTCCATGTCTCTGCTCCTCTTCAGGTTCCTTTTTTGTAGATAATTTTTCCTCTTTTTAACTGCCCCTGTTGATTTAAAGAGTTTCCATTTACCATGTCAAGTAGTGGTTCAGTTGATTTTCTTTTGCCTTGAGGGTGTTTTGATCTGCGTCGATTTTGAGGTAATGTTGTCTGTATCTTTAGTAACAATTGTTAACTATTGAATGAAATGTTATATATAATCGCCTGATAACTATGATAGGATTGTAGTAATGTGTTCAATGTGGGGTGTATGTGTTTGTGTTCTCTGGCGGAATTAGCGTTCTCGAAGAAGATTGCCTGCTTACTGTTCTTGGCCCCCATTGATCTCTGAGTTTCATTCAATTTTGATGTTTCAGAGAAATCTCCGCTGTCTACTCACCCACCAAAAAAAAAAAAAAAAAACTGTGGAATTGTGCGAGTGATTAACGCGTACTCTTAATACAAAATCTGTCGTTGGAATTTAATAAGTAGGTCATTGAACAATTTCTGATGTGGGGTTTTCTGGAGAAGTTTGATGTTACATGTGCTTTAACACATCGTTACAAGGTTTTTATTCTTTGAACATGCTTACAGTTTGCATGCTAATTTAGTTTAGCAAATTCATGGAAGAGGGGCTCTATTCAATCAAACATTCTATATAATATGCATTTGCAGATTCTTTTTTTCTTTTTAGTTTGATTTGAAATGCTTGCATCTTCCATAAATTTATGATTTGTAAACAAGATTGTGGCCCAAAGGCTAATGATATGTATCGTTGGAACATGCAATCACGGAATGCAACCATGCAATGCGACATTGAATTCACAATTTCTTGTTTTTACATAGGTAAACAATGACTGTTCACATGTGTAAGCTTTGTCCCCCCTCCCCCTTCTGCCCATTGAATTCAACACCAGGTTATAAGGTCTAAAGTTTACTATCTATCCATGTTGTCAGGTGGACAACCAGTGCAGTTCTGATGCAAAAAGTAGAAGTCTTTCAAGTTAGTTATATGACCTAGCTTTAATGTACTATACTGTTAACATGCGACCTTGCTGATATTTTTTTTCTTCTTTGTGGGTGGGGGGTAATGGCAAGTTTTAGAAGAGTCCAATCTAATTATGAACTCTTGGATGATTCTTTCTTATTGATGTTTTTGAGATAGTTAACATGCTAGTTCATCTTCACTTTTTTTCTGATTATTGCTCTGGCACTTTGTCTCTGCTATTATCACCATCTACGGTGAAACAAAACATTCTTTGATATGCATCAACTATTTTTTTCTTGCTCGCATCCCTTTGTTCAGGAGGAGCTGCAAAATTCACCTGTTAGTGGGGAAAAAGGTGATGATCTAGTAAAGGTTTTAAGAGAACTTACAGCAGTTCAGAGGAAAATTGCAGACTTGGAAGTTGAACTGCGAGGCAGAAAGGTAGGTGTTTTACATGTACTCTTTATGTAAATGACACTTGTTGACCTAAGTATTTGATAATTGCTTGGTGCTACTTGTGTCTATGGAATCATGATTCTGATTTCTGATGTTAGTCCTCACATTTCCATCTCTAGCTTAATGTAAGCAATGGTAATGTAATAAATGGTCTGGCTTGATAACAACTTTAACTCTGATTTTGTTTTCCACCATTAATGTAGATCAACAAAACGGTGTCATGGCTCCAACTAGAAGTTATTTCTTCTTGTCTCTCTTTTGGATGGTCATTTCTTATAAAATCACTGGTATTTGAGAACCAGAAATTGAATAGCAGATATTTATTGCATTCCTTTACACAAAACCTTTGTGTCTGTGTGAACATTTGTTGTCGGTTATTACTTTTTCCTGTTTTCTTAAATGAGTTGTCAATGCTCCCTCAACTTCTTTTCTGTATGAGTAAACTATAACAGTGCCTCCCTCTAGAGCATTTAATTTGATAGTTAACAAGTCGTGTTTGTATCTTGAGCAGGATGATAAAAATGTTGCTTATTTGACACATGTGAGTGAAATGCAGAAGAAGATTGAGACTTTAGCTAGAATTACTACTATATTGAAAGATGTAATTCAAAATAAGGTACGTTATGTGCTTCTATTTTGTCCTCACTTTGTCTTGAAACAGTTTGATCCTTTCTCCATTCTAGAGCAGCATTAATTCAAGGGGAACATCATTGTCCTTGTGAGAAATGTGAGCTGAAATTCAGTGAATTATCATGTCGCATCAGTGCTGTAAAGCTCCCAATCTTTCCAGTTTATGTGTTCTGCAAATTACGTAGACTGTACGCACAATTGCATGTCAAATCAATGACCATTGGTATGAAGACTTCCTAGGATTTTGACATTTCAAATTTGAAATTAGTGGCATAGTTTCTCATCTTAAGCTGTGTTGATATCTCTGATTGGACTATATTTTGGCGTGGGTATGTGGGACTACATCTATCTATGAGTCACCTTGTCCTTCTTTTCATCATTTTAAGGGACTACAAGAAGCGTATTGTTTGATGCTTCTAGAAAAAGGTTAGATAGGATTCCCAAGATTATATAATGAGGCATTTAGGGAAACTCATCATGGATTGGTTGATGCTATTTTTGTTATTGTTGCTGAATAAAATTAGATGTGCTTTGATTCTTTGGTAATTGCCCCCTTTTGTACATGGGTAGCGGCCCTTTGGTGTCTATCTAGTACATCTTCTAATTACTCATGAAAAATGTGCTTTGATTCCTTAATCTTGTTAAAGGTCGATCCCAGTTACAACTATGAACATCACAACTACGAACATCGTTCTGTACCACCAGTAGTATCTTAGTGGTACGTGCCGAATCGGACACAAAATGGTACAAGGATGTGTTGGAAATGTACGACGTGATCTCACTTACTATTGGAGGATACCAGGCGTACTGACCATTTTTCTTATATGGGCTGGAACTTGGAGCTCCAATGCCCTGTTCCTTTCCACTCCTTGCTTGGCAGTGATGAAGATCATACGAGGTAGTGCTACGGCTGGGTTGTGGTGAATCTTTTTAGGTAGTCACAACCCCTGGCAGCGGAGAGATTTGGGTTTGTGCGTACTGTTCGAAGCGAAAATCAGAGCATAGTTGGTGAAGAGGAGAGAAGGCTTTAGGGATTTGCTTTTTTGCCTTTGTGCCATGAATAAGAGAGAAGGTTTGTTGGGGTTGTGAGCTGTGAGAGTGCCATGACTTCCGGGGAAGAGACTGAAATATGTGAGAAAATCATTGGCCAAAAAGGCAATAAATTCTTGTTGATGAGCCCCCAAATGATTGAAGATCAAACCTCCATAAGAAAACCCAACAAAGAGAAGCAAACCCACAATTCTACCTCTTGATTTGATTCAAACATGCGCAATAATAAAACCAAATAAAATCAAAGGGAATATATCTAGGATAAAGGCTAAACTACCACCTAGATTAATCAACCTAATATTCAACTTTCTAAAGTCAAAGCACCAAAGATTGAATTAAAGGAAATACTCAATTTCACCACTCTACTAGAGAGATATAGAAATTTGAGATTTTGATAAGATACTAAGTATCAAGCTTTCATTTCATTAATCCAAGTATGAGAAATATTACAAGGATCAAGCAAATAAATAGGAGAGTACCGCATTCCCCAAGTCAGGTACTAACCAATAGGATTACAAGGAAATTAACTAATGAAATTGTAAGTAGTGGTATAATTTTGAAGGAGACTGCAAGAATGTAAGCTAAGCTGGAATTGACTCCGTTACTGCTGGATTGAATGAGTTATCCACTACCTCAAATGGATGGGTCATGGGGATATTTTTTTTTGTGGGTGGTTCTAGAAAAGTTAACCAGCTGTCCAAGAAATATTAGGCCCCTAATTCATCTATTTGCTAGCCCAATTAATTCCTTAATAAAAAATGTGCAATTCCAGATCCTGCACTGGCCGTTGTTCAGTTTATGCCCCATATCTTCCGTGATACTTGGAATCTAAAGGCGTTCTATGGCTTTATGGAAACTAGATATCCGGGCTACCCATATGTATGTAATTTGTTTAAAGTGGAGCCCATTTTCCTTTCCAAAATTGAGCTAGAACTCAGTTAAGATGTTCTGCTTAGAAATTAAAAATAAGCTAATGAAGCGGTTTTGGAGAATAAAGTAGTTACGCTCCTTATTTAAGGCTACTAATTATACAACCGTCTTTCCTAAGCTTAATTGGGTCCCTTCAAGGTCCCAAATTAACATTGACCTAGGAGGATTAAGACCTTGATCTCTACCTCCAAAGGTCAACATTGTGCCCACTTGGTTCATAACCCTTACTTGGAGGAGTAATTTCATCTTTGGGGTTTGTTCTGCCTCAACCTCTCCCTCCTTGAAGAGGATTTGCCCTCAAATCTTCATTGTGGTCAACTTCATCCTCAATGTAAGGGGTAAGATCCCCACACAGATATTTACATATCTCTCAAAAGTTTGATTTTGTGGGCATTCTCCCCCATACCACCTTGTAAGGACCATCTTTCCTAGCCATAACCTTGTTCTTCCTCCTTGATGGGAACTTTTTTTTCCTCAAGTGCAGCTACATAAGATCTCTCTGCTTAAACCCAAGATGTGTGCAGTTCTTGTTGGCCTTAAGCTTGTATTGCTTATTCACTTTCTTAATTTGGCCTCTTACTTGCTCATATAGGCTTTTCATTTGGGTAACTCTTACTTGTACCACAAAACCTATCTTTGATTCGTGTCAAATGGGAATAAGATCAATAGGAGTAAGAGGGTTAAGGCCATAGCACACTTCAAAGAGAGAATGAGAGGCAGCATAGGATGGAGCTCAATTGTAAGCAAACTCGATATGAGAAGTTTGGTATCCTAATCCCTCAAACTCTTACTCTCCTTTCTTTTCAGTAAGGTTGTGAGTTCGATTTGTCCTTCAAATAAATCACCACCATCATGAGAGGGTATTGGAGTTATAGGGCATAAAGGGTTCAATTTCTCTCTTGTATTAGGCTTGACCATTAGTAAGATAATATGAGGTCTGCTCTTAATAGGGACACACTTACCCTGTATTTCACTCTTGTGAAGGTTTTTCTCACCTTCCTTCTCCGATTTGATTTTGTGAGGTTTGGGTGGAGGTAAAGGACTCAATGTAAAACTACATCTATTGTGCTTAAGGGAATAAGTGCTAGCATCCCCATCATAGGTCACATGGTTATCATATAACTAATGCCTACCAAGTCGTTATCATATAACCAAGGCATACCAAGTAATAAGTGACATGCATTCATAGGGAAGACATCACACAACACTTCCCCACAACACGGACCAATTGAGAATGAAATAAGAGCTTGCCTCGAAGCGGTTACCTTATTGCGTGGCCCTAGCCATTCAAGATAGTATGAAGTAGGATTCTCCTTGGTGGGGATTTGAAGTTTGTCAATGAGTGTCTTGGAGGCTACATTGGTGCAACTTCCATAATATATGATAAAGCCACAAACCTTACCTCTAATGGTGCATAATGAGTTGGACATTTACTCCCTTTGGCAATCTTCATAAGGAGCTTTTGTGACACGTAGGGACCTCTTGATCAACGACAATTCTCCCACATCTAGAGTGACCAAAGTAGAATTGTCATTTTCCTCCTCTTCTTCACTAGATTCTTCCTGAATGACTCGAGTCTCTTCTACCTCCTTGATGGTACGGTCTTTCTTTCGTGACAATCTACTTGGAAATGCCCAAAACCATGACACTTAAACATTTCCTCCCTTCCAACCTTTTAGGGGCTCCCTAGTAATTCCCTTACCTTTGTCAAGAGTTTTGATTTGTGGGGGTGGGGTTTCAATTTTAGGCTGAGTAGGGGGGACTTTTAGTGAGGGAGTTGTGAAAGGACTGTCTACCCTTAAGTTGCTTTTCAACTTTAATAGCTAGGTGATACACATCATCAAAGGATAAATAAGGTTGTAAATCTATCTTGTTGGCAACGCTAGGAGATAATTCCTTAATGAGCCTAGTAATTTTGAGCTCAGACTCTTCATTCAAGCCAATCTTCATTTGGAATTGTTCAAACTTCCTAATATACTCTTCCACTTTAAGATTCTTTTGGTTAAGAGAGGTAATTTTGAAAAGAGCTCTTGTTTATAGGAGGATGGTAGGAACCTCTTGTTCATATGCCTCTGGAGCGTGGATCATGTTTTGATTTTGGATTTAACTTTTCTAGCCCTATTCTTCTTCAAATGCTCATACCAAAGAAAAGTATACCCTTTCAAATTGAAGATACTCAACTTGAAGGACGTTTCATCATTATACTCTTTGAGTTCGAAGATCCTTTAAATGGTTTGCATCTAATCAAGATAATTCTCTGGTTAAAATTACCGTCAAACTCCATGCCTTAGCTTTGAGATCCCTGAGGTCATCTCTTGGATGCCTTTTTTTTCTAGCTCATCTTTCTTCATCATCAAAGCTTTCATGAGAGGATGAATATACAATATCAATAGGATTAACATCATATGCCTGATGGTAAGGGTTTCGTTGTTCGGATTCCTTCACTTGTTCAAGCTCCCTAGTGAGCTTTCTCACTTGCTCTTGTAGGTCAATAATGGCGCTATCTTTCCTTATCTAATGGGCTTGTTCAAAAGGAATGCCTCTAGAGTGAGAACCATCTCCTTCATTGGCCATGATTGGTAGTGGTTGTATGCAAAAATAGGGATAAAAAGTCAAAAATAGGGGATGCACGGTCGTGCTGAGGGTAGTACGGGTAAAAGATGAGATTCAGGAAGGTGGCACAGGCATGTTGGGTGGCATGGTGTGGTCGTACCTGATTTCTGGGTCAAAATTCAAAAGTGCACGATTTTGACATGGGCGTAGCAAGTGCCACGGGTTGCCAGTGCCAAATTTCTGCTTTTGTATTTTTGATGGTTTTTGGCTTTTGTTGTAAATTTTAGGGTTGTTTTTGGGTTAGGGATTGTATTTGGGCTATTTTAGGGTTCTTTGTGGACTAAATAAGAAGATTTAGAGAGGAAAACCTAAAGGTAAAAATAGTAAAGAAAATGGAAGAAGCAAATCAAAACACAAATATTGAAAGTTTTGATGCTTAGTCTGATACCAATTGAACTATGTGAGAAAACCCTTGGCCAAACAAATCTAATAAATGCTTGTTGTTGAGCCCCTAAATGATTGAAAATCAAACTTCCATAAGAAAACCCAAGAGAGAGAAGCAAACCGACAATTCTACCTTTTGATTTGATTCAAACCTGCATAATGATAAAACCAAATAAAATCAAAGGGGATATATTTAGGATAAAGGCTAAACCACAACCTAGATTAATCAACCCATTCTTCGACCTTCTAGAGCCAAAGCACCAAATGTTGAATTAAAGGAAAGACTCAATTTCGCCACTCTACTAGGGAAATATAGAAATTTGACATTTTGATGAGATACTAAGCATCAAGCTTTCATTTTATTAATCTAAGTATGAGAAATATTACAAGGATCAAGCAAATAAATAGGAGAGTGCCCCCTTCCCTGAGTCATGTACTAACCCATAGAATTATAAGAAAATTAACCAATGAAATTCTAACTAGTTGTATAATTTTGAAGGAGACCAGAAACGTATAAGCAAAGCTGGAATTGGCTTCATTAGTGTGGAATTGGCTTCATTAGTGCTAGGTTGGATGAGTCATCTACTACCTTAAATGGATGAGTCGTGGGGAGATTTTTCTGCTAGTGGCTTCTAGAAGAGTTCACCAGTTGTCTAAAAATATTAGCCCTTAATTCGTCCATTTGCTAGCCCAGTTAGTTTCTTAATAAAAAAACGTGCAATTCCAGACCCTACACTGACCCTTGCTTGGTTTACACTCATATCTTCCATGATACTTGGAATCTGCAGACGTTCTATAACTTTATGAAAACTAGACATCTGGGGCTACCCATGTCTATGTAACTTGTCTAAATTGAAGCCCGGTTGCCCTTCCAAAACTGAGCTAGAAGTAAGGGAAGATGTTCTGCTAGAAAATGAAAATAAGCTAATGAAATGGTTTTGGGGAAAAAAGTAGCTACGCTTTTTATTTAAGGCTACTAATTGCCCAACCACCTTTTCTAAGCTTAATTGAGCCTCCTCAAGGGTTCTAAGTCAACATTGACATAGGAGGATCAAGACCTTGACCTTCACCTCTAAGGGTCAACATTGTGCTCACTTGGTTCATAACCCTTTACTTGGAGGAGTAAGTCCACCTTGGGGTTTGCTCTGCATCAAAGACTAAGGGCGGAGTTAGGTTTTTATTGTTTATATGTGGGAAGAGAGAGAATAGGGTTTATTTTAGTGGGTTTGGAATTTTGGGTTTGGATCTTGTTACGTGGGATAAATAGTCTTTGGGAGGTAGAATGGAAGGTCTTTGAATGGACTATGCCAATAGAATGTTCTGTTTTCAATGTTTTTAAATTTTTCTAGGCATGGTACATAAAATTTGCTGTGATACATTGAGTAGAATGCTTGTACAAGGTGCGATAAAGTCCTAAGGGTTGGATGTTGCCTAGTTAGATGCACAACTTTATCTTTACAATCGAATAGTTATTGCTGTTTCTATTAGAGCTCATATTTGAAAAGGCATTGACATATGCCACGCCATGAGAAAAGTAGAAGATAATTCAGTTGACGCTTTACTAAAGTCGAAAATTCTCTGGTAGTGACTCCTGAAATGACATGCTGAAGAATCCAACCTGAAGAGTTTCCTTTGGAAGTCTTCGCATCTTATCGAACCACGCATTGAACATTTGGTGCATGTTGCTCTTGTCTCTTTACTCTATTGTTCTTTGTACGACTTAAATGCATCTATTTATCTTGTTAAAACTCTTAACTGTTTCTATCAGCTAGTAATGTGCCCAGGGGACGGGGCTGTTCTTTTTAGCTTTTATTTAATCTCCATCCTGACCATTCTCAGGATCGTATCATTGCCCGTCTTCAGCAACCATATTCATTGGACTGCATTCCAGTGGAAGCAGAATACCAGGTTGGTAGCTATCAATGTTTGTCCGCTTTATGATGTCTTTCAGGGAGTTCTATATTATGCTAATGGTGCAAATCACTTCTGTTGGTGATGTGTCCACGCATTTATTGTCACAACATTACCTTTATCTAAAGTGTGAGATTAAAGATAAAACAATTTGCATTCATCTCACTCTAACTACGCTGCTGTCATAATGTACCATTCGCCAGCTTGATTAATGACCAATGCTTTAAGTTTGTGGTGGCCTCAGATTAGGTATACTCCGTCCTACGATTAAACTAAATCTGACGGAATGTAGTCCAACTGGATTTAATCTGGACTTGGAACCTCTAGGCCCCTTAAAATTGTAAGGTGAAACTTCTATGTTTCCTTTTCTGATTGTAGATGGATGTTTCAAGGTGAAAGTAAATCAGTTTCAAGGTTTGCTCATTTTCCTTCGAACAATTTAAGATGACTTGTCACACTACCAAACATGCTGCTTTGCTGAGCTCCATGACATTTTCTGAGTTTCCTTCTCTTGATTCAGTCAATTGCAATTGCTTGTCGAGCATTAGCTATCGCCTTGGAAGCTTTCCTATTTCTGTTACTGCGCTAGAACCAGCTTCCTTGAGTAGTTGTGAACTGAGTGGCATGACTAAATCTGATTAAGCCGTCTAGAATTCCCTCAAGGACACAAATTATATATGCAGGCACAAATATGTGAATATTAGCCATCAACTTTTAAATGCCGGCAAACTTATGTTGGAATCTTACTTGGAAACAATCATCAGATAATTGTTTTATATTTTTTTCGGTGTTTCTGGTGGCAGCAGTAGAATATTATTTTTTTTGTCTGTTGGTTATCTTTCGCAAATGATGCTCCCTAGAAGTTTCTCCTGTGTAAACCATGCGAAGTCATCAACCAAATCCCTTTCACAAGACAGAGGCAGGTGTAGGGCTCCTAATGGAATGAATAAAGCTGATGGATCTAAACATTTGCTTCACTAGTATTCTTCTGATCTTAGCTTCATGTCTTCAACCTGCAAATCATCCCCAAGGGCCTTTTAGGAAGTTACTTGTTGGCTTTTCTCTTACCGGTTTGAGACATGACAGCCAAATAACTTAACGTGCATGGCTTTACTTAACTCTATAGTTTTGCCATGGGCACACTTAGGAGAGAATTATTTTCCAAGGGTTGGCTGGATTGATTAACAAGTGATCTGCAAGGAAACCAGAACGAGGGCTAAATGTCCATTAATATGCATCCTCAACATCTTTCTAGAATCAGCCTAACCCTAGTTTGTCACAAAAATGCTTAATCATAACTCTCACTTTGAGCCTCTAACGTTCCTTTCAGTCCATCATTTTACTCTGACCCTGAAAATTGTCTTCGTGCTTTGGCATGTCCAACATAATTCTTTTTCCTTTCCTTTTGATTAATGAAGTGCACATTTACTTTATTATTTTTGACATTATGCATGATAGCAGTGGAACTGGAAAGGGAGATTCATTTGAAAAAAATTGGCACTTGGAAATTTGAACGTGGAGGAGTGAAGACATTGAACTTTCTGTCTAGTAATGCAGCCAGATTGACTAACTAATAATGTTTTAAAATTCCCTCCTTGGGCAAGTTATATGCTCCTTATATGTCTTGGTTAGCATATGATAGTGGCGGCTACTTATGCCTTTCAATTTCTGTTGATGGTTACAGAAACAATTTTCAGAACTATTAATGAAGGCTGCGAGTGATTATGGTGCTTTGACTGCATCAGTTGCAGATCTTCAATGGAGCCAGAACTTCAAGGAACCACCGTCAGTGTGGGCTGTATGTCCCTGGGAACCTTTCTTTTGTTTTCCTTTTTATCCTATTACATGAACGTACATCTATAATCACATGCTACTTTAATATAACCTCAAATGTGACTGCCTTTTCTATGCCAGCATATGGTTTTATGCTTTCTATTTGGACTGTTCCAAAATATAATTTAGCCTTGCTCTCCTCCTGTCTTTTCCCAAGGCTGTTTGGATGGGCGAGATTTAGTGTAGGACTGAGATGTAGTTTCTCTTTTTTCCCCTTGTTTTTCCTTTTTGACAGTTCTTTTTCTCGGGGGGGGGGGGGGGGGCGCATTCGTTCTGCCCTTGTGGATTGCCTATGTATTTGGTGGATCAAAGAATATAGCTCCACGAACTTGATTGCAGATTGTAATAACATATATTGGCTTAATGTTAAAACTGACTGTCAAGTCTTTTTGCTCTACTTTTTCCTTGAAGTAATAGAATGAGAAATGCCAGATGGGATACATGCAATTTTGAGGTTAGGTTTAATTCCAGATTATGAACCTGTGGACATGTTTCGTAATCTTATTCTTCTTTTAAGGTGGAGTCCTAGATGTAATAGGAGTAGACTTTAGTATTTTACTTTAGTATTTTAATGTCCATAGTTTCCATGCCTTTTTAGGGTTATTATAATTTCTAGGGTCTGTAGTTTCCAAGGTGCTTAAGTTTTGTTTCTGAGGTAATTTATGAAATTTAAGGATTATTTGTATTTGTATGAGCTCGCTATTTGTTTGTTAGGGAATAAAGGCGTCTGTATCCTCCTAGTATGCCACGTTGGGCAATTTCTTTGGATTTTATCTTATAGTAGCCTAAAGTAGTGAAATATCGCACTGTGTTGTGACTCAGCATTTTCCAGAACATCTGCCAATCAACGTAGCATCCTTGGGAAATTGACTGTGGGGATGAGGTTGAGTTAATCTGATCCCCACAGAACGTTCCCACTTGGTGGATTTCCAGGGTAGAGCTTCAGTTTAGTTTGGTTCATGGGGGAATTATGGGACGAATTTTCAGTATTGGTACAATTTTCAAGGCGTCAGTATTGGAATTCATTTGTACTTTCACGGGGGACAACAGAGCTAACCGATGGCTTTGCATTTATTTAGTTTTGGCTCGTTATTGGTTTCTCTCTCTCTTCTCTATTGATGTAGGAGATGCTACGCCCAATTCCTGTTGCTTTAGCCTCCTGTACTCGGTTTTTCGAAGCCATGTCTGCTATGAGGGAATCGTTTGCCACCCTGCAAAGACTGAGGGTGGGGGATTCCACTACCTCGCCGCCATCAACACCTGCGAAGGATCCCTCTGAGACTGTAGCAGGGGATCCTGAGTGTGTGACTCCCCCTCCTTGGAGAAGCGAGTCAGGCTTTGATGATTTAGCTATCAAGAGCACAAGGCGACATGGAGTGGATCTGCATAAAGGGCAGGGCTATGGTGACGCAACTGGTGTTGATCTGGTTGATGGTTCTAACCATAGGAGGTTGTCATGGCCTCCTGGTAAAACGAATGGTTTGTAATGCGACTAGTTGGATACACTTGCTTATTTTCTGTATTCGTTTGTGCGTGGCTTGGCACCTGTATTGATTCAGCTCCACGGGTTTAAACCCATTCTCATTTGATCAGTAATGGTGGAGGCAGGCGTAATTTTTTGCATGTGTGCGGGTTTTTTTTTTTTGGGGGGGGGGGGGGCGGTGTGGCTCTGTGCACTATGACAGTGAAGCCTGCATCTACTCAAAGCTGGAAAATCTATACCATGTTGAACCCAACTTAGGTGGTAAAAATGGGTTTTATAATTTATATGAGCTGGGTGCGGGTAATGGCAGAAGGGTACGGGTATGGGTGTAGGCTTAGTGCCCTCAATACACTCACCCATATCCCTTTTACAATAATATGACACAAGTAATTCGGCTTTTTTTCGGGTTGAAGAAGCCTAGGCCCACCTAGCAAAATTTAATCCAACAATTTGTTTAGTTCAACCCTTCTAAATAAACATTGGATTCCTAAAGTATAACAATTTTATTATTTTCCAATGAATTGAATGCATGTTGTACGTCAAAATGAGTTTTATATAGGTATTAATTTTTAGGATTTTCAAAATATAACAATTTTACAATCTTCCAATGAATCGAATGCATATTGTACTTTAGTATAAGTTATATATGAGTATTAATTTTTAGGGTTTTGGATGCTAATACTAAAAACTTGGGGGGTGCTAGATAATAATAATACAAAACTTGTTTGTTGGCCATAGACAGTCTTAATTCTGACCTAATTTGCGACCTTGAGGTATCTACTATTTTACATAAGTAATTTTTAGGGATGACTTTTTTAGAATGCATTTCTAGGTACATGTTCTTCTAGGTACCTGTTCTTCTAGGTAAACTATTTGTAGGGCTCAATGTTGTACAGGAAAATGAATTTTAGAGGTTTTTTTCTTTCAAATCAACACAACTTTCTAAAATTTTTGTTATTGACCTAGAACGGAGTTAAAGTGTAAATACCCATTTTTTTTTAGTAAGAAACTATGCTTGTACTATTATTTAAACTTCTTATATTGACTTTACTGATACTAGTAATCACTATCTACTACTTACATCATAAATATTATATTTTCCATGATTATAGGTCCACTATGTTTATCAAAATAATTAAAACACAATTAGAGAATTTTGACCATTACCTAAATTTGTCGGCGTTAGATGCTGGAGTTCCTCTAACTTCTAATTTATAAAGATTGCTAATTTCAACTATACCTTTATTAGATCAGACACAACATAAATCCGTTTCGTTTCCTATCTTGGATCCTAATTACTAATCAAGTTTTTATATTTTTAAGGATAGTGAAACCTTAATCAAGAAATTATAATATTTAAGATACAAGATTCGATTGAATTACGTTCCCTATGGGGAAACTTAAATGAAAAGATTAGAAGAGGGACTTAAACAACTAAGATCATTAGAGATACTTGCTCATAGAGAAAAAGAGATACTCGACTTTTCTTTTCCTCAAGTATGCTCAAGTATGCTCAAATGACTGTATTCCTTCACAAAACTCAATTCTTTTATAGAGGAGATGAAATATACAGGATGCCCTAATGACTATAGTATACATACTGTACTTTTACAAAGCTACAGTAGACTGCATTATTTTATTGACTTGACAATAATACACAATCGTACAATAACTTTTTTGAGTATGCCATACTGAAAAAACTAATCATCCATATTGAAATTCTACATGCCTTCATATCCAATAATGTTTTCAAGTCCATTATTATCCATATAATCATCAAAATTTTTATCAAGTTCTAGATGCTCTGGATCCCATTTTACAAATAGATCATGTAGGTATCTCTTTTCTTTCTCTGATAGAATTTTTCCAGCTCCAACATCAAAGAGATAATCAAAGACATCTTTTGAAATAGCTCATTCTACCTTCATATATCTGCTGAAATTACTATGGTAAACAAAAGTAATATTCCTGTAATGCATTGGTATTTTTCTTGTTCTATCAGTGCTCACGTTTCATGATAAATGTTATAAAAATCAATGACTCTTATTAAAACAAAATCACTAACTACATTTTCTCGCTCTAGAAACCATTCTTTTCGTTGATCATTGAGATCACTTAGATCAATTAATTGAACAAGATAATGGTCTGGTTTGACATTTCTATTTTCATACTGAACCAATGCGTAATGTATTCAATATGCACACTTTTATTATATGAGAATCTTGTTAGACTATCAGGAGATGTGTGAATACAATGGATCCTTTTTGAACATATACTTTTGAAACTTAACTAGATTTGAGAAGAATAGGTACTTCGGATCAGAGATTTCTATGACATAAGCTGCCATGCCATATTCCCAAGCTTTTATGATGGAGTCATTTAGAAGGACTAAATTTGCTGGAAATGTAACACCTCGAACTCCAGATCTATCAGGGAAGATCGTAGTACTCCACGATTCCCAAATATCATAGGAATAATTATGATAGTAGTCGATGCATGCCCCATACCAGTCGTTAAACCATTTTTCTTGAACATAGGAATTATTTTTGCTTCAATGCCATAAGGACACCTTAAGTAATTCATTTGTAACTCTAAAAGGTTGAATCCCTGTACTATGAAATAGATAGGAGACAACAAACCAAGATGTGGTCTACTTTTTGTATGAAATTTCAAAATATCCATTAGAATTGTACTAGAAGAAGAAACTTGTTCTAGCAATAATAACACTTTATTTTGAATTTTCCCTTTTCCGGCAGAAGTTTTGCTCTGATAATCATCATTTGCGAGTTCCCAAGTTAAACTACATACCAGAGAATTTTTCGATTCCTGTATATGTTCAATGGAGAAAGAAATCTAGGTAAGTCACAATTGCTAATGCAAGAGTTGCCCTAGCGCTTACATATTTGATAAATTCTTTTGCACAAAATTAAGTATTCATGTGCAATCAGTTCAAATAAGAAAAAGTTTTGGGGCTACATAGTATTAAGAACTTTTCAATTCCCCTTATGACTGCAAGAATTTCTTTTTCATTGTGGGATATTTACATTCGGCTTTTATTAAAACTTTCATTGCATTAACCAATAGTAATTAACTAACGAGTGGAAGAAAAATCGAAAGAGAAAATTCTTTCCTCTTCTAGGCGACAAAACCCTAGAGTGTGAGAGTTCTTTGCCTTCGATTTACTCGTAAGGCTTTTGTTGATTGGTGTTACCTCTCAGTAGGCCATAGCGATCAAGTTCTTATGATTTATTCTCTATCGTTTGGATACCATGGACCCTAAGGCTGCACTAACTTAGTGCAGGACAAAAAATTTGGATTTTCGCGAATTTCTTCTGGACGAAGTTAGTATCCTTATCGATGGTGTGGGGATTAAAGGATGCGTGGAGCCAATTGAAACTGACAGAGGAGGAAGAACAAGTCATTGTGTGTGAAGAGGATGAATCTGAGGAGCGGCTAGAACAAATTTCCCTATGCCTTTGGGAAAAACTATTAACGGATAATTATTTCAATGGAGGAGCCATGAAAATGGTCTTAAAGAATGTTTGGAAGCTAGTAAAGGGAGTCGTAATCTGGGATCTGGATAAAAATCTATTTTCGCCCCATTTTTTCTCCGAGGCCGACAAACGATATGTGCTAGATGAGGACCCCTGGGCTTTCGATGGTCATATCTTACTTTTACGAGAGATTGCTGGCATGGAGGAAACAACAGACATTGAATTTGATACTGCTCGATTGTGGGTAAAGGCATAAAAAGTTCCCCCTTGAGGCAAACCTATACTTTTGCCCAATTCTTGGTTGCGTAGGTGGGCACTTTCTACGCTTACGACGAGGTAAATTTATACTGTGGTCTCTACAAATCTATAAATTTTCAAGTGGACATTGACATTAACAAACCTCTTAGGTGTGAGGTTAAAATAGTGGTGAAAGGGAAAGCTATATGGATAGATATAGGTTACGTAAAATTACCGGATTTTTGCTATTGGTATGGTAAAGTGGGGCATACCCTCAAGGGGTGTGACATGGTTGATGGAGAGGTCGATGAGTCAAAACTCCAATATGGGGAATAGTTATGAGCGTCCCCTATTAAATCTAAATGCAGGAATGCAGAGGCTAAAAAACAAGAGGAGAAAAAACTGTTCTTGGCTTTTCGAAAGCACAAGGAAGCGTCAAAAGCAAAGACGAGATTGTCATTCTCGGAGGGGCATTATCCGTGGTTGATGGTGCAGAAAATATATAGCACATGCTTGTAGATGACAAAGCCGTCGTACAGGCGGGGAACGAGTTATGTAAAAGGAAAGAGAGTGAAGGAGAAAACTTTGGGGCGACACCTGCGACAAGGTATGTGTTGGCTCAAGCCAGAAAGAGCACCCATAATGATGAGAAGGCGGAGCAACCCCACCTGCAGCTATGAGTTTACTATCTCTAAACTGCCAGGGGCTTGGCGATCCCCATGCAGGAAAAGACCTCCGAGGGCTGTTACAGAGGGTAAAGCTGCGTTTAGTGTTCCTTTCTGAAACCAAACTGAGTAGCGTGGAAATGCAATGACTAACACAAAGCACGTTATCTGCGAATGGGCATGAACACAATGGTATTTATGTTGAGTCAAGAGGTCGACCAGGAGGACTAGCTTTGTATGTCCAAGTAACACTATTATCCCAATCACTCCACCATATTGACGTGAGTGTTAAGTGGAAGAATGAGGATCCTCAATGGTGTTTTACTGGCATATATGGGTGGCCTGAGATACAATAGAAGCTACTTACATACGAACTGATAAGCGAATTAAAGGGGCAGTCGCCTTTGCTGTGGCTTGTGGGCGGATATGTAAATGAAATCATGTATAATCATGGGAAGGTACGTGGCCCACCAGAATCACAACATACGCTAGATGCTTTCCAACAAGTTTTGGCGGATTGTGCGTTATTAGACCTTGGTTTTAATGGATATGACTTTACGTGGTTGAATGGTCACGATGGGGCAGCCTCAGTGGAAGGGATATTGGATAGGATGTGTGCAGATCTGGAGTGGATAAGGCTTTTTCGAAGTTATAAAGTAACTCACTTAGATGAGCAAGTCTTTGACCATTTGCCACTTTTGGTAGAGACTAACCCTATATAGTACTATCATAAGGCACAAAGGGGAAGGCGATTTGAGGTTATGTGGGCCGAGGATAACCAGTGTGAGGAGGTGATAAAGGAGGCATGGAGAAGGGGAGGCTCGAGTGTTATAATCCCGAGGTGCGTGGTGAAGATTGACCGTTGTATAAGTACATTACAACGTTGGAATAAAACTGAATTTGGGCATGTGCACGATGAGATCAACAGGAGAAAGGATTAACTGGACGGGACTCACAATGTAGGGCATGTGAGCGTCTTATTGGAGGAAATTAGTGAATGGCAAAGGAAAGAGGAGATATTATAGTAGCAACGCTCCCATGTGGATTTCCTACGGTTCGAGGACAAAAATTCGAGTTGGTTTCATACAAAATCCAGCATCAGGAAAGCCACCAACACAATCTCGAGCTTAATAGGACCAGATGGCATGTTATATACCGATATTCGAGTGATGGAGGACATAATTGTCAATTATTTCAACAAGTTATTCTCATCTAGTGAACCATCGAATATCGATGTTGTTATCGACCTCATTCCAACTAAAGTTATGGACAACATGTGACCTATTTTGGAAAGATCGTACATGAAGAGGAAGTTTATACAGCACTGAAACCAATGCACCCGGGGAAGGCGCCGAAGCCTAACGATATGAACCCTTTCTTTTTTTAGAAGTACTGGGCTATATTGGGAGAGGATGCCTGCATTGCAATGATGGATATTCTGAATGAGGGGGCCTTCCTAGAAGGTTTTAACCGCACTTTTATGCTTTGATTCCTAAAAAACATAAGCCAGTCGAGATTAGTGACTTTAGGCCGATAAGCCTACGTAATTTGGTGTATAAGCTTGTCACTAATGTTACTACTAATCAGCTAAGGGCAATAATTCCTTTAATTATCTTTGATTACCAGAGTGCATTTACATCTGGGAGGCTGACAACTGATAATGTTCTCATGGCCTTCGAAGTGTTCCACTCTGTGCGTTGTCACTCTAGATGAAATGGGAGTATGACCATCAACTTGGATATGTTGAAGGCGTGCGATAGAGTTGCATGGATTTTTCTACGTAGTGTTACATAGCGTTATGCAGAAACTAGGTTTCAGTCAGGAGTGGATTGACCTGGTGATGAGATGTGTAGAATCTGCCACGTTCTCATTTTTGCTAAATGGTGAGCTAAGGGGTTTTGTAAAACTCTCGAGGGGCCTGCGTCAAAGGCGACCCTGTTTCACCCTACCTGTTCTTATTTTGTGCGGAGGGCTATCATATTTATTATCTAGTGCTGTGGAGAGGGGACTGTTATTGAGACATCGTATTTGTCGGGAAGCTCCTATTATCTCACACCTTTTGTTCGCGGATGATACTATTATTTTTTCCAAAGCAGATGACGAACAGGCCGAAGTGGTGAAGAATATTTCAGACACATACGAGGCGACTTCGGGTCAGCAGATCAATTTTGATAAAGCACATGTAATGTTTAGCAAAGTGACCACTTAGAACATTAAAGATAATTTCTTGATTACTCTCAATATCAAGGAGGTGCTATCCCATGATAAATATTTAGGGCCTCCGACTAGAGTGGGTTGTTTTAAGAGGAAGCCTTTTTTAACCATTAAAGATCGAATAAGTAAACGCTTAAACGAGTGGATGGATCGCCACCTCTTCTGGGCAGGTCGAGAAGTGCTAGTAAAAGCAGTGGCTTAAGCAATCCCGACATATTTAATTAGCATATTTAAGTTCCCAAAGGCGCTATGTAATGCGATTCAATCCTTATTCAATTTTGGTGGGGCCATACAAAGGACTCTAGGAAAATCCATCTTATTAGCAAGGACCAATTGTGCCGAGGAAAGCTTGATGGCAAACTGGATTCTCGAAATCTGGAAGACTTCAATCTAGCGCTCTTAGCTCGTCAATTATGGAGGTCATTGCAAGACCCAGATGCCTTGGTAAGTAGGCTCTTTAAAACTATCTACTTCCCCCAATGTTCCTTACTGGATGCAGAGCTTAGGCATCGATCAAGCTACGTCTGGCGAAGTTTATGCAGTGCAAGATGGATTATTCAGGAAGGCACTAAATAGCAGGGAGTCCAAGTAGATTCCAAGACCAAGTTCGTTTAAGGTGATTACTGCTATTAATCCAAACTACTCTTTACTACGTGTGGGTGATTTCATTGATAAAGATAAAGGGGAATGGCGAGTGGATGTGCTTGAACTGGTTTTCTTACCGGTGGATGTTGAGCTCATCAAAAGTATTCCCTTGAGCTGCTCATGGGCACGTGACCGTATAGTGTGTCATTTTGCTACAAATAGAGAGCTTCCAGTGAAAACGGCGTACCACTTTATTCAACAAAAGAAGACGCAAAATATCCTTGAAGGGAGCGACTCCAAAGGTGGAAAGAGCTGGAGTGTGGCGGTTAACTGTACCTCCCAGAATCAAGTTACTTGCATAGAGATGCTGTTCCTGTGCATTACCTATTACGGACGTTTAGCTAGGAGGATTCTGAATTTTGCTATCAGGTGTAGCGTGTGTGATGCATTTGTAGAAACGGATGTTCATGCACTCTACCATTGCTCGTCAACGAGAGTCATTTAGGGGGAAACTCAATTCAGTGCACTAGTGGCATCGCTTTTGGCTGACACAGTCTGGGATGTATTCTTTCTCGCAAAGGAACAACTCACAGAAGATCAATGGGCTAACTTTGTTGTCATAACATGGAGTGCGTGGAACACTCGCAATAAGTATCTCTTTGAAGAAGGCTTCTCTATGGACACCAAAGTGTGAATTCAAGCGCTGAAGTTTACCCATGATTTCCAAAAGGTTGATGCAACGGACAAGGATGGAGCAAACCGAAAAACGCTTACATGGAAGTGCCCACCCCATGGTTATATGAAAATCAATTTCGATGGTGCAAAATTAGGCAGTTGGGGTCACAGTTTGGGCATGGTAGTATGAGACGGAGAAGTGGATGTTGTGGCCTCGGCGGTGTAGCAAGGCCCAAACTTTCTAGGGCTCGAATTAGAGGAGGCTCAGGATTGCCAGTTTGCTATCCAGGAAGCTCATCATCACAGGTTTCGTAATGTCATCTTTGAGGGGGATTGTCAGGGCTTGATCACGAAGTTAAAGAAGAAACAACATGTTGCCTTGGATATTGGTCTCATTATTGATGATATTATTTAGCCCTAGTAATAAGTTTGATTTTTGTACTTTTCCTTTTGTTGGGAGGGAAGGAAACAAGGTTGCTCATGCTTTAGCACATCTTCATCCCCATGTCTCGGGTCCTGAGTTTGGCTTGAGGATGGACTAGATTGTATTTTCAATTTGGCTCTTAAGGATTGATGTTCTTTGTTGACTTTAATTGAATAAAATTCTTCCTTTGGTGATAAAAAAAGCCTTTTACTGCATTATTTGTAGAGTTTTTCTCCTTTTTTGATTTTGACTACTGCACTCCAATGCTCATTGTTGGAATTTGTCTCAAGAACTAAGTCATCTCCTTTATTAGGAAAATTCAGAACATGAATATTTTTACGCATCTTTTTGACGTTTTGATAATTTTTGAATCGCTAGGAGTCCATGTGCAATTTACTTCTCTCTTGAGCATCTGCTGTAACAATTTAATTAATTTAGGTAAATCTTTAATAAAATGTGAAGTATAGGTAAGACATCCAAGAAATCTTTCTAATTGCTTCCTATCTTCAATCTTCTGAGAGAAATTTTCTATTTGTTCTAAAATATATTTTTGTAGAGTGATTTGTCCATCTTTTATTTCTAAATCTAAAAACTCTATTTTTTGTTTAGCATAAATGTACTTGTTCCTTACCATGGATAGCATCATGATCAATGCATCTTTGGGTAACTGCTAGAACGTCATCTTTGTGTTGCTTCATAGTCTTTGAAAAGACAAGAATATCATTGACGTAAACTAGACAACTATGATTAAGATCTTTGAAAATGTTATACGTTATTCTTTGGAATATTTAAGGAGCATTTTTAAGATCAAATGTCATTACTATCCACTTCTAATGTCCTTAAGAGGCACTAAAAATAGTTAAAGAATTGCTTTCTTTATCCATTTTTATATTGCCAATATCCAATTTTACAATCCATTTTTGAGACCAAGAAACTTTTTGAATTCTATTGAAAAAACTGTTTTGTTAGAAATATAATAACTATCAATGATAATATTATTATTAAGCTTTTTGTAATTGATTACCATTCTAATTTTTCCTTTTTTTTCTTCAGCATGATTTTTTGTCATGAAAGCATGACTAATGTAAGGGATCTTCCTATTTGTGATTAACCCTTTATCCATAAATTTTGACTTACTGCTCAAGTTCTTGGATATCTTGATGTGTATAAAACATTTTTTTAACTTGGATAATAGTGTTAGAATTTAACAAAGTAATCTTCGCAAATATCTATATTTGTCTTATACTTTAAAAGGATTATCGGAGTTAGAGTTCTTTGCATAATGTTTCTTGTTGTTCAACAATATGCTCTTAATAGATAACTCAAGTAGTGAAATTATTAGTACTACTTCACACTGTACCGAGATTTCTCCTCACCACGCAACTTGTATGTAAACTCAGTCTTCTGATGAGTGTATGCTTTATTTAATTTATCAATAAGAACTAGGTGATCATTTATTATGAATATGATTTGGTTTATAGTATGCGTGCATTGAGAATCTAGCTTTTGAAAATTATTTCCAATAATCGTATCATGTGAGAGTTGATCAGTAGCTCGTTGAACTGGTATAATGCATTGGACTTATTCAACTTCGATGGATAACCCTTCTATGACCTCATTGTAGCTCATTATGCTACTATCGGCTATTCTTACTTGTAAGTGATTTTTGCGTGTTTCCACAAGAAAAATAGATATTTTTTTTTCCCCAAAAGAAGCAGAATAACCATTATCGATGTAAGCATACAATTTCATGTCTATTAGCATTGGTGACTTCATAGCATATCTCCATAGTAATATTTTTGACAAAGTCATCCTCATAAATTGGCTCACTTACAGTCCTCGTTTTGTATTTAATGACTTTTCTATCTAAACTCATACTTTCGGCTTACACTGTGTCGTGCGGGCTTAAAACTCACTCTATTCATTTCACTAGTTACACTAATTGCATTATCTTGTTTAAACTCTTCTTTAGTTGTTGAAAATCCTTCTCCTTGTTCTTATCTTGTACTCATATTTCCTAATAGTTGGGGTTTAATTATAATTGTTTCATTTTCATCAATTTTAATTATATTTTGTTAGCGACTTTTGTGCGATTGGCAAAGCTAGATATACTTTATCAATTTTATCTCCTGTAGATTAGATTTTATCCTTTGAATTTTTTGCATTAGAGTACAACTTTCAAATTTTTCTGCCTCTATCATTATTACCTTAGTCTTTGAGTCTATAGTATTATCTAATTTGTGATTTTTTTTTTCCAGAATATTCATAGGGGGTAACCACCTTTTTTATATCTATCCCAACTATTTTATCTTAAGAACACATGAAGTTTTTGGCAAATTCATGTTAAAGGCTCATATGATATCCAAGTCGACCATTAAATCCTATTAAACCATTAGACAAATTAGTCTTGATCCCTATGATAATTTGATTATTAAATTTTGTATGCTTAATATTACAAAGCAAAACATAAATATTCATATCTTTGCCATAATACTATAATGATGTAATTTGAACATGGATACTTCCAACATGGATATACCGGTAGTTTCTATTCTTTTTATGGTTAAGGATATTTTTCCAATTAATGTGATTAACTTATTCCACATCAAATTCACAATATTTTATCTCTAAATCCCCTTCCATCATTTCGCATACATATTCACTCTTTAATTGAAACATAAATTTTTTATAGATCATATCTTTCTGTACTATAGGAAGGATCCAATCTCCTTTGATGTCTTTATTCTCATTATCTACTATAAATTTTTCTCTTAAAGATTGCCAAGACTAATTAAGCTATTTTCCATCATATGAGTGGTTTCTTCATAATCACTTTCTTCACATTTGTCTTCCATTACTATCTCAACAATTCCTTTTTTGTTTTTTAGGGCCAGGTCTAGTGCTTTTTTATTGCTGAGCTTAAAATAGTCTAAACTACCCAGTGTTTCAATGAGCTTGTTGTTCTTCCTATTTTTACATTCGTTTGCATAATGACTTACTTCTCTACATGTCCGACACTTGCAACTAGACCTGTTAATTCGGGTAGACGGATCAAATACGGGTCGGGTGTATTCGGGTTTAGGTAAAATACGGGTCGAGTGTATTTCGAGTTCGAGTAAAATACGGGCGGGCGTATTTCGGTTTTACGGGTTTCGAATCAACCCAACAGGTTTGAAGCCCCTTTTTAGTGAATTATTTCTTTTTTGTCGAAATCAAAAATTTGGCATATTTATTACTTAAAACTGTCTGTATTTAATAAAAAAGCATTATAATTGTAATTTCTTCAAAGAATATCAAAAATATCTAAACTTTTGAACATGATATATGAAATTCATGTGCGGGTGGTCAGAGTCACGTTTGGATAAGTTGGCCTGTATATTAAAAATATTAATAATTGATCGGGTCATTCATGAGTCGGCCCATCTGAAGCATGTCAATGAGTCGGAGTGATTCAACCCGTCAATAGCTCGTTTAATAATTTGATGTTTTGTTAATTAACCTAGCATTACCTAATCAGACATGCTTTATTAGTACGTCGATCCTAACACGAATATAAGTTGGTCCATTCCCAATATTACATCAGATTCGAGACCAATTAAAATGAATCTAAACGAAAGAATATTATATATGCGCAAGATACTATAATAATTTATTAATTATAAAATCAAAATTTTAGGTTATTATAGAATGATCTTATTTAAAATGCGATGAGACGTATTCATTTTACCAAGAATATAATGGTATGCCTCACACATTTTCAATACTTATCTAATTCTAAATTGTTTCTCTTAATATTTGAGTTGTTTCAGGGCCATTTTCTAAAATTGCACCATTTATAATGTGTATACGACGTTGTTTTATGGGTAAAAATGGGAACCAATGTCAAATTTGAGAAGAGATGTGATAATTGTATAATGTCTCTCTAAATGATTCATTATAATGAAAAACTATTATTATTAAGAGGAAAAAAATTAAAGAAAATAAAAAGTAAGTACATAATATTTGGGTCGAACAGGCGGGTTTGGGTTCGGGTCGGTTTTGACCCAAAAATTTAAGGGTTTTTTAGGTTCGTTTATTTCAAATTTGGGTCGAGAAAATCGTGTTCAAAACCCAAAACTTTTGGGCGGGTTCCGGTCGGGTCAATTTTTGCCAGGTCTACGTGCAACTATATTTTTTTTTTTTCCATGCAGGACAAAGCAGCTTTTTTAAAAAATCTTCGCCTTTTGAAACTTGGCTTGTTACAATATTTTCTTTTGTATTTTCTTCCCATTTGCTTGTTAAAGCTCTTTTTCTTATAAATTTTCTTTTTTCTCTTCTCATGTTTATTTCCCCATTGATAAGTAGTATCCCAAAAAGCTGGAATTGTTTCTTCATTTTCTTTCATTTTGATGATTAAGACATTGGTCATTAACCCATTGTCTTAAATAAGAGACCTTGTGCAAATGGTATCAATGACATCTGCTTTTCAAGCCATGTAATGTATTTTTCATTGATTATAGAATCTACCGGATACGGTAATTTGTCATAAAACGTATAAAGATTGGTTTCATTGTGCCTAATTTTGTAATAATAGTGACTAAATTCAATAGTAATTTTTTAGATTCCTCGCATTCTTTGCCGCTCTCTAACTTTTTTTTCGGAATCAAGTTAACTCCGATAAATTCAATTTCGATTTTCTTACATAATTTATTGAATATAGTAGCTGGTGTTTTCATCATTGTTAATACGTTTTTACCTTCATTATCTAATAAATCTATTAATTAGCTACAATGCTAGAAAAACTATATTCAATATAGTTTAGAAAATTTCCAACAATCCGTGTGCCTATTCAAGTTCAAGACACTATTCATCGCCCTCTTTAATGCTCGAAAATTTATTCTTTCTTATGAGCTCCATCGACGTTTCAGATTTTAGTTTGTTTAATTGGGATAAGACTAATCTCTTTAAAGGATGTGGTTTTTCTTGGGATGAACCCAAAAGAAAAGTTGGTTGTTTGTCCTGTTGGAACATATTGAGGTCTTATAAAATGGGTATTTCTTCTAGGCGATTCACCAAACTCTTCAGGTTTCAAAATTACATTGCTAACTAAGTTAGATTCAAATTTGTCTATGCTAAGCTCTCCTTCGACTCTATTAATTTCACTTTCAGCCACCAATTTTCTAATTTTTTTTATCTAGTTTTCTCGTAATTTCCCATAAAAGAACTTCATCCAAAATTTCTAGTTTAATTAGGTTCATCTGTTGATATATTTCTTCTTCTAACTAGATATTATTTGTTTATTTGTTATCAGCAAATATCACGTCTTGTTTGTATATTGTTGCACCCATAATTTTGTTTAATTCTTCTGAATTTTGTTCTTTATCAAACATATTTTGTAACTCTTCTAGATTGCACTATTATATTCCGTCCTTTTTCTCATCTTTTTTCTCTTCCTTGTTTCGATGATTCTTCAGTGATTTTCCTACTTCTTTTTTGATTTTTATATCTTGCAAAGGAGATAGATTTTCGTTTTATAGGTTTTTGGAAAGGATATTTATGCTGAAATTGAATACTAATATCTAAATCAGATTTTCTGTTATGTCTAACTTCGTCGATAAACGAAAGATGGACTACAAACAATTGCTTTTTTACCTCCTCAACTTTAGTCTTAATATTTGCTAATTCAATGTTTAATTCTAAAACTAAATAACTGATATAGATTAATTGCGGTACTATTAAAGTGGGTCCCTCTGGACTATCAGTAATTTTTCATTTTGACCTCATTTATTTATTTTTAGACAAAAGGATAGGAGAAAGTTTATTAATCGATTCTATAAACAAACGCATGTGCTTGTTTGCTAGATCCTTGATGATATATGGCGCCTCCCCTGGCCATAATCGATAGCCAAGCTGATAGAAAGTGGGTGATTGCATAGGTAACCACATTATACACCCTCATTACATGTTTCTAAGAAATAAAGTCCAAAAGCATACTAAAATGCAAAGTATCATAACAATAAGTAAACAAAAGCCAAGCAAATTATTAGGGATAACTTTGCATTGGAGCTTTGAGACCAAATATTAAGCAGTTGCCTTCCAGCACCAGGTTTCGGTATCCATGCTATACCACATTTTTTTATAGCAAAAGAACAAGCTTGTGCTTCCTTTAACTTGGCTCTCACCTAACCTTGCACTTGTTAGGCACCGATGAGTACCACATCGCCCATGTGATATTGTATCACACAACCCCACTTAGCACCCACCTTGCCTAACTTTGTTGCATTGAAGTTTAGCTTGAACAACCCTGAAGTAGCCAGCTTCTGCCTAGTTGACTGAGCCGGCACCCCACCCTCCATTTGGTCCCTCATCTCCTTACAACCCTTCACAAAAGAGGCTATCCTCTTCCCCAAAATAGTAAGGTTCCTATCTGCTTTCCCAAATACAAAGCAATTTCTAGTATTCCGACGCCCCTACGCAACAACCAAGAACTTCCCGAAACAGTCGTAGTCAAGTTTCTCCTTAGCATTCCTCAACCAGCATTCAATAGGAGGAAACTTCTCCACCGAAAAATACTCATCGAAGTCATACCCCTCCCAAATCTCTATTGCTATAGGATAGTGAAGAAGCATATGAAGTTCTATCTCTTCTGCAAATCGAAAGGACATGTTGAAATTCAAAACCTAACGAGCAATATTAGATTTTGTGGCTGAAGCATGAGAATGCACCTTCCAGTCAAAAAGGCGAATGTGTGGGGAATAAGTCGTCTCCACAACTCCAAAATGCTGACTTACTGTCATTACTTGATGATGCCATTTTCAACTTCTTGGTTGATCGAGCAATAAAGTAAGCAAATCGAACTTAAGAATTACTATCATTAGAGGAATTCCAGGTGAGTTTATCTTTGGGTAAAGAATTATAGAGGGCATACCCAATTTACATCGCATTCCAAAACCCATTCCTAAACCAGCTGAACTAGCGAAGTTTCCCCATCCCGATTTATGATATCGGCTACTTAGCATTAGGATGGTCCTCATTGATAGGCTAATAATCTTGAAGGAAAAGGTCTCGGGATTTATATAGATTCCCCTATGCTAAGAGACTCCCCATTAGGAGCGTTCAAAAATATCTGGAACCAATAACCCAAATGAAAGTCCGCTAACTGATCCGAAATGTCGGGTACCTTAACCGAAATATTTGAAAATTTTGATTTGGGTACCCAAACCAATATTTTTTTGGGGTTATTGGTTCAAGTACGGTGCGGAGTGTTGAGGATTCTGGTTCTCGAAAATCCAAAACGTTTTTTAAACTTTTTCGAAACTTTTTGTATATTATCCCTTCCCTAAAGACTTTGTAAGTGAAATATTCCCAAGCTCGAAGAAAACAAGTACTTTTAACTTCATTGCATTGTTTTGTTTGAGTAAGTTGGGCATGAATATGATGTTAATAAGCTTATGCCTTATAGAGGTGTGGAGTAATTGAAATATGAATAGTGGTAAGATATTGGGTGATATTGCCATATTATGTAATACTTTCAAGTGCAACTTGGTGCAATGCGACAACGTTTTATAGGATAAATAGAAATAATTATATTATGGATAGAACACAATTATTAGGCAACGTAGGAAAAAAGATTTTAGAAAAAACGGGTTATTGGGTAACCAAAAACCTAAATAGAAATTATCGAGTACCCGAATTTTAGTTACCCGAATGTTTCGGTTTGGATACGGTTCACTGTTTTGCTGATCCAAAATTTTGGATACCCAAACCGAAATCTCTTTTGGTTTGGATACCTAAACCATGAACACCACTACTCCCCATTACCGGCAAGCTACTGTGAACCCTGCTAAATAAGTTCACGAAACCCCCAAATGCTCCTTCATGAATAGCTAGGCCTTGGCTCCAATAGGGCCCCCAGAATGTCATAAGAAGTAGACTACCCAGCTTTTAAGATTCTTAAAGATAATGGCTGCTCATTTGCATCAACTGGCCCCTGAAATCCAACCTCTCTCCTTCTCGAACAATTAAAACTATTCACCCAATGACTTTTCATATTACTCTAACCATGAACCCATCAAAGTCGATTAATAAAAGATTGAATGGAAAAGCATAAATTGTTGGCTGATTTCAACACACTCATTTTAAAAATCAAGACTGTGTAGGATGTAGCCTTTATGAGCACTTTACTTCCCGCTCATGAAGTAGGCTTTATCCATCCAACCTAAAAGGTGCTTGCCAATCCTATATTTGATCGACAAAATAGCTCTGTTGTTCCCCTACCAATATGAGTTGGGAGCACCAAATATTTGTCATGTGTCAGTATAATAGAGCTTCACATATGTTTAGTATTAAACAAATTTCATCCCCCCGAGTTTGTTGAACCTCCTTGGAGACACCACATTAGTTTTACCCAGGTTTATATGTTGCCTTAAGCTGCATTGTAAGAGGCCAAAATGTCCTTGATCATCTCAGCTTCCTCACAAGACTTGTTACCCAAAAAAAAAAAAAAAAAAAGATGGAGTCATCTACAAAAAGAAGATGTGAGACAACCGGAGCTCCTTTACCAGTTTGATTATCGACTACTTGCCCCTCTAACTCTACTTTGCAACGTAATCTACTCAACCCTTTTGTTATGAACAGAAAAGTACATGGTGATAACGGATTCCCATGCCTCAATCCTTGAGAAGGACAATGCAACCTTTTGGAGACCCACCAATGATAAATGAGAAACTAGCGGACTCTACACATTTGATCACCAAACTAACCCAAGACTCACAAAACCCTAACTTCAGCACAACTCTTTTAAGAAATGGACACTCTACTTGATTATAAACTTTGGTCATATCGAGTTTGATAGTTATTAAACCATCCTGACTTGAAAACCCATGCATTGAATAGAAAGTTTCATTGGGAGACCAAAAATATTATCATAGATTTACCTACCTTGAGTAAAGGCGCATTGTATCTCAGAATAATTTTAAGCAGAATCATTTTTAGTATGTTCACAATAACTTTAACCACTAGCCTATAGATCACATTATAGAGAGTGATCTGCCTGAAAATCGACCAATTTTGGGATGGTTCGTTTTCAAAATCAGTACCAGACTTGTATGATTGAAATGATCTGAGACATCTCAGCTAATTAAGCATGTCAATAATTAGCCTTTCCATATTTAAGCCTATGATTTCCCGATATTTTTCAAAAAAGTAGGTTAAGGCCATCCAGACTAGATCTTGTTTGGGTGCATCATTTTGAGAGCTTCTTCCACTTATGTATGGCTATAGTGTCTACGCAAATGCTAATTCATTGCCTCTATAACTGGGGTTGGCACACATCAAGAACTCCGTCAGTGTCAGCAACACTAGTTTGTCCGGTCTCAAAATATGCTATTTGATGCCCTGATTTACCTGACTTTTGCTTGTAATAAATTGTAATTTCTTGGATTTTTATTGGTCTTTGATTATTTTGCATGAAATAACATTGATCCAAAAGTTAGTGAAAATTGGGGATGAGACGATGCAAGCAAAGGGCCCGAGCACGATAGAGTGAGGAAGGAGAAAGAAAGCAAAGGAAAATTTAAGAGTACTGCAAGGGAAGGAAAGGCACCATGGCTACCCATGGCCAACCCTACAACGATCAAGAAAGTTAGGGCCAAAAAATCTAGGAGGTGGCCATGGCCAGCCGTTCCCATGGTCACGGCTGTGGGGGTGGCCACGGATGGTCATGGCCGTCTAGTTCTTCTCAACCCAAGTTTTCCACGATAGCCCGTTTTCCCCACCACCCTCGTGTCCCTTTGTCTGTTCAGCTTCTATTTAAGATGAGCTTTTCAGGTGCTTTTGGGGGAGCTTTTTGGTAGGTTTTAGAGCTAAGTTTTATTTAGGGTTGGCCACCAAAACCTAGTAGGGGGTAATGAATTAGGTAAATTAGGATTTATTTGGGTTGATTTTGATTCAATCTTGTAAATTTTGAAGTTTATTCAAGCAATCAAGATTAAGTTTTCTCTTCCCTTGCTCTCTCTATTTCATATTTTGTTCTTGCTTACATTGTGTTTATTTAGTGGTTGTGTTGATTTTATTTAGATTAAATGTTTAGCTTTTTTGGTTAATCCATGTGTAATTAGCTTATTAGATTTGATTAGATTTATTTTCTCTCTCTAGTTCATGTTTGTATATAATATGGAGGTTAGTTTAGTTATAATTAGGTTTAATTGTACTTTTATGATGATTAGTGACTAGTTTTTGTTGGCTTAGAATGTGATAAGCTCCTTAATGGCTAATTAGTTTTGGATTAGGCCTAACCATACCTAATTTATGCTTTTAATTAATACTTTTCTCTCATGCTGGCCACTTGTTCGATTAAATCCTTGAAAGTGCTTTCATTTATATTTTTGGACGGTTGGCTTATGCTAAAAGATGAGGTCAATTAGCTAGTGTTGTAGAGAGAATAGCAGGGATTTGAACATGAAACTAGTTTGGATCCTTGGTAGGCCCTAGGATTGCTAATCTCGTGGTCTAATTGGGTTAACCTTATGAAAATAAGTGGTTAGCCCAATTAGACTAGCACGTGACTCTTGAAAGAGGGTTTGAGTAGTTTTCAATGGTGTAATCGAGCATCTCTAATTGTTAGTATGTGTTTGATAGCTTACGGCTCCTCTTGGTCACTTGTTTCATAAATTGGTTAAGTCACAATCTCGAGCCCCCCTTTTTGTGACTATTTACTTAATTTAGCATTTTTTCAATCCCTTTTTATTTAGCCTAGATTGAAACACTTGACTAATTCGAGTACTTGAAACCGCACTCCTCATGAACGATACCCCAAGTACTTGATAATAAACCTTACCCTTGAGGTTATAAAACTTAAAATTCTTTCTATCATAGTTGAAGCAAACAAATGGTGAAACAAGTTAGTCACCATATTTATTAAGTCTGTATCCTTCATAGCTCCCTTCCCTCTTTGTCCTCAATTCTATCACTGAAATTGGTCTTACCCCTCATGCTAAATCCTGCATGAAACCAACAACATATTGGAGTCCCTGTAATACAAGAAAGTAGGATGAGATCCTTGGGCCCATAGTCGTTTGTCCCTACATCATTATTCATTAATCTTGTCAATACCTTTTCCCTCTCCACCATACCAACCGCCCCTTATATCATGTGGTGCAGCGCGCTATTTTGCTAAATGCTAGCTACCTCTTCATCATTCCTTTTGACTGATGTCGAAGTGGAGGATTTCATTTTGCCCTTGAGGTTACACCAAGCATGTCTATGACAATTATTAGCCCAAGTGCTACGAATAATCTACTTACACCCCTCTTTTAAAACCAATAGTTCGTAAATCAAAATCTTTGACCATGCCTATAAGACCTTCCCCTCTCACTGTTGAGCCATAGTAGAATGGGTAAGTTATCTGAGAATTTGGCATCCAAATTTAGTACAGTGGCACTTGGGAACTAGCTCGACCAATTTGTGCTTACACATAATCAATCTAACCTTTCCTTTAGTGACTACCTCACCTTCCTACTATTCCACCGTGTAAATTCATGCCCGGAATAACACAAACCATGCAAATCACACTCCTCAAATGTGTAATGCAATTTTAAGCATGTTTTGACAACCCCATTTTTTTTTAACTTGAATTATGTTGTGGTTGACTCGACAGAGCAATAGCATGGATGGATTTTTAGCATATTTGAATGATAGATTTAAGGAATCGGGTTGACTTTTAGAGCTTATATGTATCAATGCCTGAACTTTGCCATCTATGTCATCGCTCTGCCAAGTCAACCACCACATAACTTGGTGGTGGTGTGTTAAAACTAAATAGGGTCAAAGTTAGGAGTGTTTGTAGCCAACGAAAGAGTCCATATTAGTACCCCTAACATTTGCATTATTAACATCAAAAAAATCTTATTTTTATTCTCTTTGTGTACCTGAATAAAACTTGCAAGGGGTAGCAGTTCTTTAGATATAGACTACAACGGCACGTAAATCTATTTGAGGAGAAGACTGTGTAAGATTTGTAGTTCTTCTTGTCATAGGGTATATTATGAAGCATCGATTGAGTCGAGAAGGAGTGCTTAGAAAAGTTTTATTTTTTTAGAAAGGTTTATCTTGTAAGTATAGTTAAGAATTTTTTTAAGTGTAATGTTTATTGTACATATGGCTTTCAATTAATAAATTAGTCCTTTGTCTTCAAAAAAATAAGTTTCCCATTCCTAGTAAATAATACTAATTAGATTATTTAGGGTTGATTTGGATCAAGATGAGTGTGGATTTATCTTATTTGAAGTTTTAATTTGAGTATAACTTTATATCATTATATGGCTTGGCTAAGGGTGGCAGAATTTTGTGGCCACAGCATGGGCACGTCAAACTTTGAGGAAGTGTTGGATGTTTGGGAGGCCGGTGGCGAGATCGATAAATTTGGTGGAAAAGGCCATGGTGCTAGCGCCAGAGTTTCACAATGCTCTGGTGAAGATCAATGCCCCTAGCTCCCCTTTGCAAGTAACCTGGAAACCACCATGCTTAGGCTGATTTAAAATCAATTTTGCAGTCCAAATTCATTGATTGGGCTTTTGGTTTGGGTTTGGTGATTCGAGATGCTTCAAGGGTGTTGCTTGTAGCGGGTTCTCGACAAGGTACAGGTAGAAAGGATGCTGAGCAAATTGAAGCTCAAGCTTGCTTGTTTCCTTGGAGATGGCATAGGAGAAGGAATGATCATAAGTTATTATCGAATGGGATTTTCTGAGCCTCATGTCCAAGCTGAAGAAACGTGTTTGTCCGAACACTAAGCTTGGTTTTTTGATTTACAATATTTTAGATTTTGGTTGTTGTTTTTATTCATTCGTTCATGTTTAAAGAATAGAAAATAGGGTAGCTCACACTCATACCCATCTTTAACCCTATGACCCCCTACTCGAGTTTGGTTGGAAGATAGCCTAGATCATATCCTTGATCTAGTATCATACGATATTTGTAACGGTATCAATCTTTAGTTGAATGCAATTCCCGTTTATCAAAAAAGAAATCAAAAATCCAAGTGGCACACTGTGTGAAAAACAGTATAAGTTGTTGTGATATCTGTTATCTTTATTGCTTTATTTAAATTATTTTATTTATTATAAGGGTAAACTGGGGTCCCGCTAGCCCCTTCTCCAAGGAAGGCTGGTGGGTTAACTAGTCCAAAGGGGGCTAGGGGATATCCTAGAACATCAAACCCATGCCCATTTACATGTTTTTGACCCCAAATTTCCAAAGGGAAAGATAGCCTCCCTCCCTCGAGAAAGGAACCAAGGGTGTACATGTAGTAATGTGATGCTAGCAGAGCACATAACTCTGGATTGATTTCTGTACTCTATATCAAATGGATTTCTTAAAGTACAGGGACACCAACTAAAATATTCATCTTTTAGGGGGAAGAATTGGTAAATAAAGTCTTAATTAGCCTTTCTTATATGGGTTCTATCCAAGCAATCCTCCCCTAAAATAGGAGACAATGAAGACTCAGTAAGTGGGTAGTTATGTTTGATATGTGCTACATTTATTAATTTCACAGAAAATATGATGGATTAGCGCTCCCTTGACTTGTTTTATTTTAAAAAAAATAAATTGAATCTTGGTGATATTGCCCACTTGCCATGCGATTATAAATTTACAAAAATACTCATATAAAATATAAAATATAACATGAACATCTAAACATTTCCTTCCACTGCACCACCAACATCAACACCCCGTCCCTTATCCCCTAGAATCCAGACTCCAATCTCCACCACAAGCACCACTAACCCCTCTACCGCCATCCTCTCTAGGACAACCTCTGCCACCATCATGCTCATGTGAATTTCAAATATTGTTGCTCAATTGCATCTGTTCTTCTCTTAAATTTCCAATTTCTCTCTCCATTTTTTTCTCCCTTCATTGCCAATCTCATCTTCATCATGCCCACTAGTCACCATAGTGCTTCTATTTCTGGCTGCAGGGGACATTTTCGTAGCAAATTTAAGGCGTCAGTGTCTCTATCTCTCTCGCATTCTAGGCTTCGATATCAGAACTGTAGGTTGTAAGAAGGGTAGTGGTAGCGAATATGTGCCAAGTATGATGGTTGTTATGATGGGGTTCCATGATGTAGGTTGAGTGATAGAGGTGGTTTTGTAAGGAAGGTGGTCATGGTACTGAAGTAGGGGTTTGGTGCGGTGCTACGGGTTGGAGGGTGAGAGTTGAAAATTTTTAGTAAATTATTTTGTATTTTTTAAAATTTTGAGACTTTATGATTCATATAAAATATTTGAATTATTCATGTAGTTTTTTTCATACTTATATGAGTTTCATATAAATTTATTATATTTTGGATTTATTAAGGTTTTTTAACATTATTCTTTTTACATGAAAAGGTGATTGCATCTTTTTATCTAAAACAAGGACCTTAGAAAATAATTTTCACATGATTTAAGGTACCTTAAAAATAATTTTCAAAATAAACAATCCTTAGAATAGTTTTTCAAAAAGTTAGGGTGCCTTAGTGTAACTTTCTAGTGTATTTTTCTCCGCTTGTTTGGCATTCTCTAATATGTGTGTGTGTGTGTGCGTACACACACACACACACACACACACACACACACACACACACAAAAAAATATGTATATATACATATGTGTGTGTAGACAATTTTACAACTCACGTTGGTCACATTTTCCACAAAATCATCAAGGATCTTCTTTAAAAGCATGAAAGATTATAATTGCGTTGTAACATCATGGGATTTTAGCTACTAACTAAGGACCATAAGGATCTAATTATAGTCGACTGCAAGCTAAATTTTAACATAATTGTACATAAAAATATGGTTGCACATGAGCACACAAGCCTAGTTTGATGAAAGTAGGTCAAATAAGATTTCTTGGTATCTAGGTTACCAGAATTATGATAACTTAGGTCAATAATTGTGGCATAATTGTGGTGATACTTGACTAGGATGAATAAGAATATGAAACTGGAATAGGAAGCATGGTAATAATTGATGCATATTTCCATATGCATCATTTTTATTCAAGTCCAATTTCAAAGAAGAAAAGGGTCAAAGAAGATCATGCATGGAAGTGTGCTTATTTGGTCTTATTAAGTGAGTTCAAAGACTCACGACACTATGGAGAGGTCAAAAAGAGGTTAAGCTTTGCTAGAAATTTGGTGCCGAATTCATCCCTGCGGAACCCGATTTTTGTGACCACTTTTGGACAAGCTCAAGTGGACCCACAACTTGAGGGCCCATGTGCTTTTGAAGCTTAAGATTTCATCTTTCAAATAAGCCCAAGTTTGTTTAATTTGGACATCATTTGATTGGGCGAAATATCACTCAAAGATACGTTATGCTGATCAAGTCCAGTCTGAGATAGGTGCATTGTTTGGGCCATAACTTTTGAACCGCTTATCCAAATTGAGAAAATGAGCCCATTCTGGAAACTAGACTTCCAGGGCTTTCTAACAAGCCCAAGAACACCTGATTTGGACGAGTATGCTTGGAGATACAGCTTCTGGAAGTTGAGGCAGTTGCAAGGATTAAATTCTGGGAAACTGAAGAGTCTTCGGTTGCAAGTGAATGTGTGGCTGACATTGTGCACGTTTTGGAGCCTTCTAGATTGGTGTAATCAGCTGAAAAAAATCCTAGAATATTCCTTGTAACCTCCCCCACCCCTTTTATGATGTGTCTTTCCATTTATCTTAGTCTTTTCATTTTACTAGTTTTAATTGTTAGGAGTTATTTGAGTCCTTTTGTTGTCTTTTGCTGAGCCTATATAAAGAGGGGGCGTGTGAGCATTGTAGATCAGATTTCTAAGGCATTTTCAAGAGTAATTCAAGCACCTTTGAGAGTGATTCTCATTTGTGTCCCAAAAATTCCTAGTTCTATATCTTGAATTTGGCTAATTCAAGTGGTGTTCTAGGTTCTCCTTCTTTTCTTTGGAGTGATTCCTCAGAAGAGTGAAGGGAATTAGCCCAAGACCAAGGTGTGAGTGGCTCCGGAAGGATTATCTCATACACAAAGTCTTGCACTATCCATCTCTATCCTGTTTGGTGATATTCTTCATCTTTCCCATCTTTCTCTCTTTTCATTTTGCTTAGTTTGATTTGAGTTTGATTTGGATCACTTTCCACCCACATATACATCAATAATAGACACATATGTAAACACTTCGATGTTGATAATGTTATAGAGTAACTAATAATTTAATACATGACAAACAAATATACAGTGTAAGTCAATTAAAAAAAATAAGTGACCAACTAATAGGTAGGTTGGTGTAGGAGAAATTAAATGTATAAAGCATAGCATGTTAGGGAGGAACGAAGTCAAATATATAGCATAAGCTAATTAGAGGGAAAATGACTAACTAAAGGACACATAAGGTACGGAGGTGGCAAGCTTAGAGAAGTTAAATGTATGAAGTGTAGCATTTTAGTGAGTAAAAAGAATGCTTATGAATCTACTTAATTAAGTAAGTTTAATATGTGTGAAATCCTTTTTATCTTAAGAATACTCCAAATAAATAAGCATGAAAACAAATTTTTAGTCTCTTCCTAACTATGGATTTGATTAAAGAAAAAGGAGTACAAGAATGACGTTGTATAAATCTAATGTGAGTAATTTTTGTCTTTTCTCTTAATATGAAAATGGTTAGAGAATGATAATTGAAGCTATATTTATGCATGGATTTGGTATTATAGGCTTAATTAAAGAAGTTATGAACTTTACTCCAGTTATTAGAAACTCACCGCAAGATATGTCTTATTATATTTGTGGATTACGTAGATGGATTTGAATGAATTTTGTATGGATCTATAAAATGAGATGTTTTAGATCTTTCAAGCATTATATTTTAAATATTGGCTTGAAATTGGTTAAGACAACAAAATTAAATAGCATGGAACATGCTATTTAATTTTGGATTTTATCCTATTTATACTTAGTGTTTGAATTTTCTTAAATTGTTTACTTGTACAAATATTTTAGAATTTTGACTGTATGTTTTTAGCCTTATATGCTAATTTTATAAATTTTTTCATCAAATTTGGAACCATAGATTATGAATTATAAAATTTTAAATAACCCACTTTAGGTGAAATAAAGATTGCTTGTTTAGTTTCAATTAAAATTATGAATTACCAGTCGCTTATGATGTCCTAATGACAATGTGTAATCCGGAAAATGCTATGGATGTTTAGAGAAATTATGCAATTTCATCTTGTGCTTATTTTGACTACATTGTAATGAAATAGTTCTTATACATAGTGTTCAGTCGCCCAAAGTGACTAAATAAATGCTTCTTATTTCTCAGCTTTTGATCATAATTGAGATTATTTTTGGAGTTTATTTGGTTTTTACGTGGTGGTGCAAGAATAATGATTTGATGAAATATTGAGGATTTTAAATTCACATGCGAGACTAATTGGAACATCAATTTGGAAAGTTGTGGCCAAGTGATGAAAATTGGAAATCAAATGGACTCCAAGCAATTTCCTTATTATGGTGACTTTCCTAATATTGATTAAAAGTGGAGAACAAGATATCTATCATACTAGAATTTGAAAAAGGAACGATAGCTATCACCACTATAAATGGAGACTTTGGGCATCATAAATCAGTGTCATCTTAGCTTAGGTTTTAGTTTAGATTTTAGGAGTAGATTAGTTTAGTCTAATTCTCTCTCAAAACATTTGATTCAAGTAATTATATTTAATTCAAGTTTGAGTTTTCAATAATTTATTCAATTCAACTTTCACTTTTTGTTTTCCAGTAGTTGGTAATTTCTTCTCTCTCTCCCCCCCTTCCTTTTTTCAACTAAGTTTACTACTTTCTGAATCGTTCCGCTGATTTGCATATTAACAGTTGTTAAATCCCCTCATGTTCAGGTTATATTTAATTTCTACAAGTTAAATGATTTCTGTTTGCAAATTTGTAGTTTGCAATCTAATTGTTATGGGTTAACAATTGTTTAATGGCATAATTCGACCACATTCCTGAGGATTCGACCCTCAAGTACTATGGCTGACAACCATACACTTGTGGTTTTACTATACTTCCTTTTAGGAGCGTACCAAGTTTTTGACACTGTTGCTCAGACGGCGATTTGAATTTAGGTAACGATTTGTCTATTTTGTTTATTGTAATTAGTTCTATAATTTCAGTTAGTAGATTAGTTTGCTAATTTTAATGAGATATGTTGCTTAGTTAATTTGATTACTATTTTATAAACTCATTTTTCTTGTTTTTCTTGTATCATATAGTTAAAATATGATCCTTTGTAAGCAATGCTAGAATGTGAATAGAAGACATGAGTAAGGGGAAAGAAATTCATGTCTTACCAAGGGGTAGAGCTTATATGTTACGTTTTAGAATTAGGGCCATAGTAGTAGATGTCTTTGTGTGTGGGCCCCTGGTTAGTACCTTTAGTTCTTTGGTCTCCAAGAAGTGGATTTTTGACCCTTTGTGTTATTGAGTTATGCAAGTCTATGGTCAGTACCTTCAGCAAGTCTTGCTTGGTGTATTAGGTAATTAGGATGTATTTATAACCCTTATACTTTATCATAATCCCTTGTGTAAATCGTGAGTTGATCTTCTCAAGAGTATGTATACTACTACAGCAACAAAAGTAAGATATTAATCTATGTATGAGATGATGACTGAGTATATATGTCCGTCATTGCATATGAGGTCACTAGCCTAACTCAGTAGGTTTAAGTTTCTTTTAGACTCAAGGGAAGACAAGTGCTTAAAGACATAGTTGGTGTGGGATGGTTGTAGTTAGTTTAGCAACAAATTAACAATAATACTTGTTTACAGATGTCAATGAAAGCAAGGGTCTTTAGATCATACCCAGCATAGAACATGTATGACTAAGGTAGTCTAATTGCCTATTCCATAATAGATATGTGTTTGGTTTAACTGTGTCAATTCATGAATAATTAAAGACATAAGACATGAATTATATGGTTTGCTAAGTGACACTTCATTGATTGAGTATCTTATTCCGTTTGTTGCTTATTTATTATTAGCTAGATAATGTACACTACACTGAAACCAAGGATTATTCATTGGATTGGGGGAGCTCATAACATTACTTTTTCTCTGGCACAAGGAAAGAAATATATATAAAGACATCATGACTCATATTGCTTATTATACCAGAAGATAGTTAACTAGAGGCTCATCTCAAGCTATTTTTCTTTTAGAATCATGAGTTCACATCATGGATATATAAACAAGTTTTTTGCTTTATGTATGTGTATGTGTGAAGCTACTATGTAAAATCTTATGTTTGAATAGCCATGGAAGTTGAGAATTGTCTAACCTGATTTATTCATTTTTTTTTTTCTAGAGCCTCTGCTACAATACTTTAATAATGCGTAACCTTAAGAAACTTTGGCAACCTAAAGGATGTATGAGTTGGATACGTAGTGATGCATATGCCTAATTAAGGTAAAGCATTAATTGTGCTTTGCAAAATAATGAACTGCCATCAACAAATAATAATTAAATCTAATCCATGTTAAGTGCTCTAAGTAATCATAATTCAATGAATTCAAGCATATTTCAATTCAACATTTGAAATACCTTATATGTTGTGTGGTTAAGATGATAAAGTAGTCTCTAAATAAGATTTCATAATGTTATACATGGAGTTGTCAAATAGTTACATAAATACGGAGGTACATATTTATAAAGATGGTTAAAAGCTACATTTTTGTCAAGGATATTATCTAGAACAATTTATATAAAATGTCCACATAAGCTTTATCAAGATATGACTATGTTGGTAATGATGATGATGGTGATGATGATGATGATGAAGATTATGATCGTAGTAGCATAGTAGCAATAGCAGTATTAGTGCTCCTAGGACCGCATAAGAAATTGCCTAGTAGTAGCAATAATATGTAAATAAGAAAAGTAGAAGGTCAAATCCATTATATATGAAAGAGAAGAAAAGTTCTAGGTGTATTTAGATAAGAAAATTAGCCCAAAATGAAATAGGCCCAATTTCTCATAGTGGAGGAGAAGAAATGTGAGTTGGACTAGCAAAAGAAGAGAAAGAACGAAGTTAGAAATTGGGTTTTAATATATGTATATGTATATGTATATGTGTGTGTGTATATATATATATATATATATATATATTATATATATATATATATATATATATATATATATATATATATATATATATATATATATATATGAGAGGAGACAAAAGTGAGTAAACTTAAGCAAGCATTTTTAATTCTCACACCAAAAATTTATTTCCACCACACACTCTCTCCTTTACCCCCTCGTAGTTTGAACCCCATTGTTAATGCCTATTGTTGCTTGACCACCTGCCTGTCAGTGCCATTGGTGGTTTGCAGAGCTCCAACACGTAAACACCACTGTCCTTCTTCCACTCGTTATTGTTGTTTCTCTTGTTTTTCAAGGTAAATACCCAAGAACCCTTTTATCATCTTCAACTACCTTGCTAATTTTATTTTTCTAGATTTGGGGAATTGTAATATAGTTTAATCTAAGTGGTTTAAATGCTAATCTGAAACTTGATTCTGCTGATTTTGGGTTGTGGGGGTTGGAATGAAATGAATATTTTGTAATGGAAAAGTAAGTTATGGGTGCGTAGCCACTAAAAATTTAATAACACGTGCCACAACATAAAATAAATATAAATTAATTATTTTAAATCAACTTCTTTAATTAGTTTAATTTATTTAAATAAATTGGTCGCAAAACAACCCCCAAGTCAACGGTTCAAATCGACTACTTTCATGAGATCAAGCACTGCTTGATGAAGTTTATGCCTATTAGGCCCTCGTCTAAGAACTTCGAATCAAATTTGCAAATGGAAGCCAAATTCATCAGTTTGATCAAGATTGCTACTAGTCAACCCTCCTTCAAGTGCAAATTGTAGATTGTATTGGAGATTTTTTTTTTTCTTGGGTTTTATCTTGAAACAAATATGTATATCAAGATTATACTCATATTTTCTTCAGTTAACTCAAAGCCAATTTTGTCTATATTTCTTATCTTAAATATTTTGGACTAGAAATTTGTATTTACATTATGTAAACTTGCAGATTTGTGCATATATAAGCTTGATTGAGTTCAGATTGAAAAAGTTTTGTTGTATCTTGAAAGAATTTAGAAAATAAGTTGTATTTGGGATTTTGCCATTGACGAGCTTGAAGAAGAAGAAGAAGAAGAAGAAGAAGAAGAGTTCAAGATAAAAAGGACGGAATTTCAAAGTTTGAAATTTTAGAAAAATAAGTGATTAATATCATAATCAAGTGGGAAAGTGGGGTTGGGCTTTTGGTGTAGGAATTCAACTTGGATAGTGATTGAAAGCTGCCTTCAACCTTGTTCATTGGTATTCAAAGGCGAATTGTAAAAGAATGATGATAGGAATAAGCTAATGAGAAGAGTAGGTACTACTACTACTAATAATAATAATAGTAGCTGTAGTAGTAGCAGTAGCAGCAGCAGCAGCAGGAGGTGGTGGTGGTGGTGGTAGTAGTAGTAGTAGTAGTGTTTTTAAGTTAGTGAAATTATTATAATGAAATTGTTGAGATTATTAATAATAACATACTCACTTGAAATATAGGCAATGTCACTATTGTTTTGTTGGGCCATTAACTTAATGTTCATAAGGGTGTGATATAACTTTAATTCCAAGTTTTTACATGTACCTTTTTAAAGTTCTTTTTTTTTTGGGTTATAAATATCAAAATTGCATAGTAGTATTTTAAGAATGGATTTCAAGTACAACTTTGTCACATAATAACATGAGCCCACCATAACATAAGGTATCAAATCATGTCAATTCACATAAATTATAGTTGCCCAGTGGGACAACTAGTTTCGGCCAACCAGATTGCTGGATCGATATGAGTATGCACCTATGAGAAGAAAACTCAATGATCGTAATTTTCAATAAAAAAAAGCTCACATAGATAATAAACTGGCAACAATTTTATATCCATTCTCTCATCTTCTTATTTCTAACTAAAAAGAATTAAAACGCAAGCACGCTGAACTAAAATCATTTAAAAATTTATTTTACAGGACGTACAGGGCTTTGGGGCATTTTCCAAAATGTTTGTGCACTTTTCGTTTTACATGAAAAGTCGGCAAACGGTCTTCCACCTACCAAGCCTAAGGGAAGCAAGAAGTAGCAAAAAGTCTTTAAGACTCTCGTTACAAGGTGGCGACTAGATGCTCGTAGTGATTTTTGCTGAATAGTAATGGTTTGGCTTAATTAAATATATGTCTACATGTTCTAAGAATAAGCGTGCATAGTGTGATGGATTATGAAGCAGCAAGACAAGCTATATTTTAGGGTGCAAAAGCATCATTAATAAGGGCGGGTTAAACTATAAGTTAACTCTCTAAGGAACCAATTTTGTATACGTAAAGTCTACCCCTCAACTAATTATAGTTTCTGACTTAGTCTTTTCCAACTTTAGGACAATGGTAATGTCCTTGATTACTAATCTTAATCTACGGTAGACATGGATGATTAGTTAATTAGGATGAATTATGTGGTTTATGATTAGAGGCATTACAATAATTTATCATCAATCCCAAACTTATTTGCCAAACAGGTGTATTACAACCTTGAATCCAAAATCCCTATACCAGAAGATGATAGGCCAATTCGGGAGATAATGGGTCTACTTGTCTTATTCCTTGAGCTGACTTAAAGAAACCACACACTTAGTAATTAGTAATCAAACCTAAGGGGCCTTTCATGTGTCCTATAGTTTCACTTATGTGGAATCCTAATTAAGTCATACAATCAATGAGAAAATTCAATTTCACCTAATCGTATTGCTTTTTCCATATTCAACTTAAGCAAATTCCAAGCTTCCTTTCCCTTGAAATTGTTAACCTTGTTCATTACTTTATGGGCTAAAATAGTGTTATCATATATTCACTGGTTAAGAACAGAAGGACTTTTACAAGACTGATGATCTTTTTTTAGAGGTGTTTGTAATCTATCTACTAGTATTATGGCTGATATTTTATATAATATAGTACATAAATTAATAGTGATTTAGGTAGCTTCGTCATCGGGCCTTAGATTAATTCTAAAGGTGGAGCCTATTTAGAGACCTCACACAATGGCTATCATAGTTGTCCGTCCAACACAGTAGCTTGCCTTAGCGGAAAGGAGAAGATATGTGATTTCAGATAATTTCTTAGTGAAGAGCAACTAGCTTGGAGAATTAAGTTAATCAGGAACTAAAATCTAATCAGTCAATTAGAGAGTCCAAATAATATCTTTAAGATCTCTTGTAACCCCTGTGTAAGCAAGCTATGATCATCATCTAGGGAAAGACGTGCCAAGCAATCTAAGTCATTTTTAAACCTACATTCTTTTCCTTATCTAACTTAATCATTAGATACTCTATATAATGGAAAAATTCCTGCGCTATGGAGTTCTTTTACAAGTTCTCTGGTAGCAGGTGCTTCCGAAGTCTATTGAAGCAACCTAGAAACTCTCGACGTTGAGTTAAAACATTTTAGCAAAATTTATGGGGCCATGGATAAAGTAATGTTCCTCTTAAAAGAAATTATAAGGGAAAGTCAAAAGTGAGAGTGAACTAAAATCCTGATAGTTAGATCAATGAACAATTGGAGCATAAGGTGAAGAATGCTTCAAATGAGGCAATCCTTAGTCCCCTCACTTAGGGGAGTGCTCCCTGAGCGGGGAACAATTGTGATTGAAAGTCTAGATCATTTTCAGAGTTGCCAAGGATATCCGAGCCATTTGCCAAGGATCACCTTGGTCCCTCCATGCAAGATCAACATCTAAGTTTTGATTTAAAGGAGGAAGAAGAGGTAGATCTGAAGATGAGGCATCGTAGATGAAGGTCAAAATCTATTAAGGAACTTAGAGACTACCTCAATAACTAGAGAGCAACGAGCCAGCAGAACTTACAGTAGACAATAGCTTAACCTTAATCAAGTTCATCTCAATGCTTGAGAGGAACAGGCAACCTTCCAGTACAGTGGTGAGTAGGTCAAATGCCTGGCAAAGAGCTCCCTCAGATACGTGCCTCACTAGTCCTTAAAAAAGGGGGCTATTTGGATACAAAAAACTTAGTTTCTAATGGCCTAAAAATTCATTTCTAAATGCCATCAGTGACGAACCAGAAACAAAAATGGATTCATTTCTAAACTCATCGCTGTTGATCAAAAATTAAGTGAAAAATGCTTTTATTTCTAATAAACATGAAATTGAGATACAAGTCTCATTTTCTTATATAATATATACTAAAGTAGTTTGTTTCAAATGATATACAATTTGTATAATTAGAAACAAATTTAAGATTCACAATTCTGTTTCCGACTAAAATGAAAGCTCACTACAACATTCCGCCCAGTTAGAGACCGAAGCTTTTCGGTCTCTAAATGGGGAAAATCGGTCTTTATTTAATTTTAGAGACCGAAAAGAGACCGAAAAACATCGGTCTCTAAATCTTTGGTAGCAATTCAAATTTGGAGACCAAATTTGAACACAGTGGTCTCTACTTGAGACCACAATGGGCTCGGTCTCTAATAGAGACCATGTATGACCGGTCTCTAATTGAGACCAAGTTTACTGGTCTCTAACTGAGACCAAGCTGTACCGGTCTCTAACTGAGACCAATTTACTGGTCTCTATTAGAGACCAAAGTAGACCGGTCTCTAATTGAGACCATTAATTTTGGTCTCAATTACAGACCAATCTATTTGGTCTCGATTTGAGACCAACAATATTGGTCTCCATTAGAGACCGAAATAGCCTGGAGACCGAATGAGATCAGTCTCTACTAGAGACCGTTTTTCCGGTCTCAATTGGAGATCGAATTTCAAGTTGGTCTCCAGCACAGGCTGATGCCGATGTCCAGCTGCATTGGAGACCGAACTTTAATTTCGGTC
>JAKOGI010000070.1:527500-585000 GCA_029747015.1 Carnegiea gigantea
CTCTAAGTGTATATAATATCGCAGTTGGTCTCCAAAATCTGAGACTGGAAATTATATTGGTCTCCAGTTGAGACCGTATACTGGTTTCGGTCTCCAAATCTGAGACCGAAATTTGTGTTGGTCTCAAGTGGAGACCGCACAGTAATTTTCGGTGTCTAAATTGATTTTAATTTGATACCAGAGTATTCGGTCTCTAAATTCGGTCTCCAAATTTAATTAGAGATCGATTTTGATTTCGGTCTCTAAACTCCGGTCTCAATTGGACCGGATTCTTGTAGTGGCTCTAGTATATGACTTCTACACTTTTGTATCCCACTGAAATAGAATTGGTTTTTATATTTAGAAATCATTGTTGTTTTGTAGGGGTTAATTACCATATTTGTTTCTAAATGATTTGCCTCTTTTATTTCTAATAAGATTTTTTATTTTACAAGATCTTACCTAGATTTTCAATTATCTTATACATCTAGTAAGCAATACCTATGAGTCAAATATACTCGAAGATGTCAAATTATATATAAAAGTGTATATTACAACTTGCTTATGAAGTTCTAAGTACCAAGTGTATACCAAGGCTAACCATATACACCATTTCCTGTCGATCATGTACCATGACCTAAGAGCTAGAGCTCTGAAAGTGAGATCCAAGCATAGTGACGACATCCTTGGTTTCCTTGACTTCCTCCTTCGTAAACATTGTAAGCTCCTACCTTGGTCCATAGAGTTGCTCTTTTGATCTTTTCCAAGTGACACACTAACTAGGCATACGTGGAGCAGGGGTAAGATGTGGACGTGGAGGGTAAGGATCGAGTAGAAGGTCATAACCTCTCATAGAAGGCTTGTAAATGGTTTCTAAGTCCATAAACCAGGCCTTTCTTGTTGACACTTGCAGCAACCTAAAGAAAAAGTTCATCATCGCTAGCTTGGTCTCCCGATTGTGAAGCACTAGCCTTCACACATTGATATTCATTCTACAATCAAGAACAATTCAACATTATTCTTTTTCTAGTTAATTCTCATTGATTATCTATCAAAAATAGCAGATATAAATAGTGAAGTTTGGTGGTGTTGTGTAACATACTCGACATGCTAAGCATAACATTATGGATTCATATATTCTAGCATAAAAGGGTTATTATTTTATGCAAAACATTTTTTAGTGGTATTAATTTGGTTTCAGCCTTTATGCAAAACACAGTAAAACATGCATTATTCATGTATTTTACAAGTATAAAAATGGACTTTTGAGTTGTGAACTCCCACAACATGAGTGGAGTGACACAACATTGTAATTAAATATGCCAAAATAAATTTTCACAATTTGTTCTCCGAGTAAAAATGCAACTCAAAAACTAGAATAACATTACAAGATATGCAATAGATACAGTTATATCCATTAGTATTTTCCCAACTTACCATACATATTTATTATCAACTCCAATAAGTTATTGGTAAAAGAGGTAAATGAACATTTGACAATGAGGCTTGGAACTCACCACGTTTATCACCATGTGCTACAAACTTAACATAATATGTACATATAGACTTATTCCACATCTGCTTTATGAGAACATTTCAAACTTTAAACAACAAAGTTGATATAGGTAATGTCATGAAGCACATTCATAACAATTCAAACATGTATAAGTATACTCAAACTTCTTATTTTTTTGGGAAAGGGAGCGGGAAAGCATCTAAACATGACAAAGAGTTTAATTTTAGATGAAGACAGTCATTCTAATTCACCTATTCTCAACCATATTTACATATTTGTACAAATTCTTTTATTCACTAGCAATGTAAGTTTAAATTAGACCAAACCATCATTTACGCCTATCTTCAGTGCCTTAACATTTTCTTGGAATGGATGGTTTAAAATTTTATTGTTAAAAGGAGATTTTAGGTGTTGAAAGTCTGGAGGAATTTCTTATTTCATAACTTAGATGAAGCTCCCTAAATATAAAGGTCTGCAAGGGTCTATTGCACTGAATGGTCTTTAAATAGTCAAGGCCACTTTAGCATGACTGATAGGTCACCACAAGTGTACGGGTGTTGTAGTCTAGACTAAATATTGTTATCAAGGACCAAAGCAATAGAGTTTTGTCCTTTCAAAAATCCTAAGCAAATAAGTTTTCAATGGTTTCTTTAACGACGCTAAATGACTATTGTGCAGCAAATTCAGGAATTCAATTAAAGGAAAGCATCTAGGGATTTATTTTGCCTAGTAAAGACTTAGACCCTTGAATTAAGCATGTGCTATTTTCAAGTTTGGATGATTCAAAGGAATACAATCTAACTTAAGTCAATCTTTTCTCTCAAAATAAGCCGAATTGCCTAAACTAATCCAATTAGCATTCTTTCAAATGTCCTTGGTTTAGTCCAAGTTATAAATCTTGATTGTTACTTTCTTCTCTTGACTTGCAACTCTCTTTCATGAATTACTAAGTCAAGTTCAATCTTGTTAATTCAATAGTAAGTTTCTCCTTTTGGTATTTCACTCAAATATTTATACATATGCAAGCAAATGCAGCCAAACTCACATCAATTCAAACACAAGATAGGATGGAATCATTCCAAAATAGACTAAGTACAAGGGATCCAACATCAATGTTTTGGCTAGCAAATTCCTAGATTAAAGAAAACTACTCACTCATGTTGAAATTAAACATCATCTAAATCAAATCAACAAACAGTTCAAGAAGAAGTAAAAGGAAGAGTATGCTTAATAGCTATGGAGGTTCTTCAATGATCTTTCAATATTCAAGTATCTAATTACTAATTCCTTCCTTTCAATCATCTTTTTGATCCAAAATAATTAGAAAACTATAAATTAAAGAGAGGGATGAGTGATAGGATGAGTGGGGATGCCCTTACTTTTAGCCGAGGATGCCTTCAAATAGAAGAATTCAAGCATTCTCAGCCACACAATGAAGGAAGATGAAGGGGCTTACAGGTTTTAGCTCACCACAGGCTGTTCATGGTGGATGTTGGCTTCAAGCGCTTCCTTTCTTCTTTGCCCCATAGGCATATGGGGGTACCTCCGTGGTAAGTCAAAATGCATCCAATTGAGGATCAAGGTTAGGTCAAAAGGTCTTCAAACCTATAAATACATCAAACAAGCATACCCGAGCATAAAATAGAAAAAATGGGTGCAAATCAACCGCCTAGAGACACAATGCCCTAAGAAAGTTTGTCAAATGACCCTAAAATGACGCATATTTTCAGCACTTATCAAAGTCACCCATGCTTAAGCCATTGCTCATCTCCAAGCAATCATAAGACTAAAAATGTATTCATAACCTTCTCAAGAAAAACATTAGTAGCATCTTTAGTGGTAAAATTGACCCAAAGTTAATCTAAAAGTACTCAAAATATTTAGCAATCAAATAGGGAAATAGGGTTTTCTAAAGTTCCTTTAAAGACCACAATGTCAAAATTTGAATCAACCTAAATCATACCAGACAATCACAACCTAACTCATATCAGACAATCACATTAAGACATGAAATATATAGAACCGCTAGAACCTCACTTTAGTAATATGATGCTCTTCTCTCATGTGTTTAAGATGTAGTAAGGTTCCTTCAATTCTCATACCAAAGACTCAAATCTACCATAAGTTTGCTAAAACTCTCTAATTTGCCACCACTAGGATGCAAAACACATCAAACAAGCATGAGGACTTTATATGGATTGTAGCGAGGCTATGGGTAAAGGTAAGAAGGAATCAATTTTTTTTTTTTTTTTTTTAAGAATGTAGAGCTAAAAGCTAAAGACTAAGAACTAAGCCCTCCTAACATTCTCATAAAATACATTCCTCAAACCAATACCACTTAAATGAATAAACAAATCTCCTTAAATAAATCAGATAAGGAGAAAGAGTTGAAGTTCAAAAAAATTATATACAATCCAACAATGCCAAACCTTTTTATTCACTTTTTCACTTCTTTTCACCGCTTTTTTTTTCTCCTTTTTTCTTCACTTTTTCTTTTTTTTTTTTTCAACAAAGAGCATGGCCATGGTAGTAGACTTCAAACTCCTTCCAACTCTTCTCCAATCATTTTAAAACAACCCACTCGTTATCAAAACAAAGGATCTCTTATATGAACAAAGAACACAAATTCCTTCACCAACTAACCAAACCAAGCCACTAAAGGATCTCAACACTACAAGCTAACTCTCAATCAAAATGTTATGAAGTGAAACTCTATAGTATTGGTTAAAAGGGTAAGATATAAGTTTGTTCAAGGGCTATGTATGAAGGTTCACATCAATAAACATGTGTTAGAGCTCAGAGGGGCTAGCAATGGGTATTTCATGCATAATAAGGTAGGCTATTTGGTCTTTTGTGGCTTAAGAATTCAAAGAATGCCTCAATCATTTTAAAGCTCAAAGACTCACGGGATATCTACCAAAGCCATAACTAGCTCATTAGGACTCACATGCCAACATTCATGCAAAGAATCATAGGGTAATCAATTCGGATTCAACACATGACCAAAACATAAAGCACATTTTCAAAAATTCATTTCCAAACGCTTTTATTCACAATTGAGCTTATCAAACGATCATATCAAATCAAAGAAGACTACTAGTCCATAAATTTCATCATCGAAGGGTTTTTCTCTTCTTTTCAATTTTTAAGATTTTTTTTTCAAGTTTTAAGAATGCAATCTTAAATTAAGTTAATCCTAAATTGCAAGATATTTTAAATGTCATGCTTCTAATACCTAAAATGCATAAGAGATGCAAAACTATGAAAATGAAACTAAATGCACTAACTATATGCTATAGCTACATGAGGTTAATCCTTTAATGCAACTTTAAAAGCAATCATGTACACTATGTTCACATCTAGAAACTCAAGAAATTAGGCATCAGATGCCATCATTCAACTCAACTCTCCCATGCTTAGACAAAGTATTGTCCTCAATGTAAGCACAAGTGGAAAAAGGGGAAGGGGGAGTACCAATAAGCAATCAAAAGAAAGGAGAGGCAGGACGGTGTGGGGGATGGCCTTGGGAGATTTGTCAATCTCTCCAAGTCTCAAGACATACCCTAAAGTCCTGAAAATATTGGTTATGGGAGGCAATCATCCTACAAAGCTTATCATACCACTCTGGAACAAAGTCATAAAGAGGAGCATTCTCAATTTGAGCATATGCCTATAGGGAACCTTGCTCCTCCTGAATGGACCTAAGGGTTACTTGAACCTCTTTACAATCATGGGAGGAGGGCTGGGAGAAAGAACTAGGGTCACCTTGGTATGTAAGTTGGGGAGGGGGAGGTGCAGGATGGACAACCTCATCATCATTGAGCAACCATGAGAGATTGGCCTGATGAACTAACGTGGTCCTCTTGATATTAAGAAGTGAAAAAGCCGATTCCTAGGGCATATGCAACATAATTGTTCAGCCTCTGCCTTATGAAATTTCATCAGCTTAAAAGCGGCTTATCAAGCCACTCCGGCCCTGAAATCATGTCCTCCAAGTTAGGCTCAACTCCCAAAGACCCAACAATGAGGGTGATAATACCCCCAATCACAATCGTACCTACAGCACTAGTAGCTGCACTATAGAATTGTATGACCAAGAAAGACTCAGTGTCAATTTGATCAAATTCATCATACATAACAGAAAGTACATCTCAGACAATTGAAGGACATTTAGACTATCATCCCTAGCAGAGACACTACAAGATAACATACGTTGGGTCACTCGTATATAAGGATTCCTCATGAAAGTTCCCTTACAAGTACTTGTATTGTACCTATAATCTCTCGAATTTCATTCCAAAAGGCATTCAAATTAACTGGCGGACTTGACATCATGGCACATCTAAACTGGGTAGAAATCCAAACATGTCATTAAGGGCACTAAGGTTCAATTCATAGAATCCCCCTTGCAAATAAAAGGAAATGTATCCTTCTTGATATCTAGGACCTCGAGTGACCCCTATATGTAAGGCACTTAAGAATTCAAGGGTGAGGTCCCTATATGTGTGGTCTTTTATTTCAATATATTGACTCATCCTAGCTCTTGCAAACAACCATCAAATGTTATTCAATAACCCCGATTGCTTCAATAAACTCTCATTATAATATCCAGTAGCTACAACAACTCTACTACTCAAGCAATTATATCTTGCAATATGATCAAGGTTAGTTAAACTAAGGGGGTGAGGAGTATTATCTCGGGTCTGTACATTAGTGGATGTTCGGGAGGTCCTTGTGGCTCGTTATGGTGCTTGCCCGAAAGTACCCTCTCCCTGTGTGTCCTGCATCTTCTTCTTAGGTGTCACAGAAGATTTTGAGTGGAATGTGGAAGGGCTTGGTGAAAACCTCAAAATTTAAGGATATTGCAGTATGGAAAAGAGAGAAAATAGAGAGTGTGAGGAGCTTCTTGGCAATGAAGTAGTAAAAGGATAAATTTGAGTGAAGAAAATGAAGGATTAGGAGAATGAAGATGGTAATGGAGAAGGGGGTCACATAGAAATGAAGGTGTTGCTAAAGAGAGAAGAAAATGGTGAAATTGGTTTGGAAGATAGGGAAATTTGGAGAAAAGGAAGAAGAATGGGAAGAAAATGGAGAGATTTTCAGTGAATTTGAGTGAAAAATTGAAGAGGAATGGAGAGATTTTGAAGTTTGGCTATAGAGGTTGTAGAGAGAGAAAGTCTCAAGTGGGAAGAAGGAAATGAAGATTGGTGAGATGGTTCCTCGGTCAAAACCCTTGACCATAGGCCCCAGCAGTCCACCACGGGCCATCCATGGTGGTTACCACTAAACTACACTTTTATTTTTTCAACTTTTTTTCTTGTTTTTTTTTTAAAGGATAGCTATACCACGGTCGGTAGTAAATACCACTTTTGGACCGCAGTGGTGACTTGCTTACTACTTCTATCCTTGAATTTTTTTTCTCTCTTTTTTTTAATATCATTTTCTCACATTTTTTTATCTTTTTTTCACATAATGAAAATAATTAAAATCTATATACATCAAAAAAAGAAATGAAAACAATAAAATACTTGGGTTGCCTCCCAAAAAGCGCTTCTTTAGGGTTGAGAGCTCGACTTTCTGCCATATGCTTGCACCGGATCGGTTAGTGCATGGATAACGGCCTTTTTAATGGGCTCCCCTATAAATTAGGGCTTCAGTTGCTGTCCATGTACCAGACTCTCTCCAAACCTCCATCGCTCTAAGAGGAAAGATTTTGGTGACTCGAAATGGTCCCAACCACCAGGATCTCAGCTTGCCCGAAAATAATCTCAGCCTGGAGTTGAACAATAGAACCGTATCGCTTTCCTCCAACGACTTCTTCATATTATGCTTGTCATTCCATCTCTTAGTTCTCTCGTTGCAGATCTTAGAACTCTCATATGCTTCCAACCTTGATTCATCACGTTCACTTAATTACAATATTTGTCTCTCTTCGGCTGCCTTAAGATCAAAATTGAGCGTTTAAATAGCCCAATACGCCTTATGCTCCAATTTTACCAGCAAATGACAAGATTTTTCAAACACTAAACGATATGAAATAGAGCCTAGAGGAATCTCGCAAGTGGTTTGGTATGCCCATACAGCATCATGAAGCTTCAAAGACCAATTTTTTGGGGACCGATCAACTGTCTTCTCTAAGATGCTTTCCAATTTATAGTTGGAGAGCTCAACTCGGATGCTTGTTTAGGGATGATAAGGTGTAGCAACCTTGTGAAAAGTCCCATACTTCTCTAAGAGAGACTCTAAACCGTTGTTGCAAAAATAAGTTACACTGTTACTCAAGAGAGCCTTTGGTGTACCAAGCCTTGTGAAAATATTCTTATTTAAGAACTTGATCCCCACCTTGGAGTCACTGGTAGTGGTGGCAATAGCTTTCACTCACTTTAAGACATAGTCGACCGGCATAAAGATGTGGAGATTGTTATGAGAAGAAGAGAATGAACCCATGAAGTTAATTTCCTAGACATCAAATAACTCCACCTCAAAAACCCCATTTTGAGGCATCTTATGCCGCCATGAAATATTCCTTGTTCATTGGCATCGATCACACATAAACACAAATTTCTTTGTATCCTAGAAAAGAGTGGGTAGTAGAAGCCTGCTTGAGGAACCTTAGATAATAGTCTTGTTCGAACCAAAGTGTCGACCATAAGTTGAAGCATGACAATGGTGAAGGACACTATGGACCTCATTTTCTGGTAAACATCTTTGATAGATACCATCTCCACATAGCTTATAGAGTAGAGGTTCCTCCTACGCATAATACTTAGCATTGGCTAAGAACTTCTTCTTTTATGAATAAGACAACCCAGGAGGCTTCACTCCACATCCTTTATACTTCACCAAATCAGCATACCATGGAGCGGCTTGGTGAGAAATGGTAAGGAGTTGGTCATCTGGAATGAATCATTGATGGCGAGCTCTTCAATTGGAGTGACATTAGGGCCAAAGCGGGATAAGTGATTGGCAACCACATTCTGTAGCTCAGCCTTGTCTCGAATCTCCAAATTAAACTCTTGGAGAAGAAGAACCCAATAGATGTGGAGGGGCTTCGAGTCGAACTTCTTCAATAGGTGCTTCAATACGGCATGATCGGTGAAAACTATTACCCTAGAATTGATAAAGTATAAACATAAGTTTTCTAATGTAAATACAACCGCTAAGAACTCCTTATCTGTGGTGGGATAATTCACCTAAGCCTTATCATACTATATGGCATATGGCTTATTGTCCTTTCTTTATCCCAGAATAGCTCCTAATGCATCATCGCTTGCATCGCATATCACTACAAAGGGAGCTCCCAACCTAAGGCTTGCATAACGCAAGCCGAAACTAATTGTAACACCCCCAGCCCCTAGGCCAGAAGCGTTACGTTTTTCCTAACTTCTTACTTAATTCCTGGGACGAAATGGGCAGAGTTCCCCCTAAAAACTGACCATTTCCAGGCTAAAAGCCTTACAATAAGTCCATGTAAATCAACGGAAGTGCAAACATTTGAAACATAGCTCAACAGCTACACGCCGGAGTTCATAACTCAACGAGCCATTCGCTCGGAGTACACCAACCAGATGGATTCATGAATAAAGAAGAAATGGAAGATACAACTCAATGGTTAACAAAACCGGAGTATTAAGATTTACATCCCAAAACATAACTAAATTAAACCAAGAAGACATCTAACTAACTTGATGGTTGGCTCAGACGGCCATACAGAGCGACCTTTATACCATATGCATTACATGAACTAGAATAATCGTTTACAGACCTTTATTAACTAAGAGCACATTACATGACTTCATTAAACGCGTAAGATCCCTTTAAATGAGCACATATGACGCCTTGTAAGCAACAATAGGTTCCTTCTGGACTTATCTGACTCAACTTCTTCCCGTCAGACAGAAAACCTGGGGAAAAGGGAAAGAGTAATGGGATGAGCAACCACACGCTCAGTGAGTGTCCCCCAACCCCCTGAAAACCAAAACCGTTGCAAGCAATACTATCTTTACTAGTCACATATCACGTTTCCATACTTTACTATCATAATAGATATTCATAGAACCTTTATGGGAGGATCACTAAACATAAACTTCACTTCGACCCCTCAGTCATATTTCTAGGTTCCTTAATGATAGAGTTCTTTACTAGCAAGCGGTTAGGCACGTGAGTAAGCATCGAAGGTTAGGTATAAGGATCTTTTCTTTTCATAACATAACTTCCTAACACTCCATCTAAACTACACATGAACCCTCAATTATATGATGTGTATATAAGGTTATCCCTTTTCATAAATACACTTTTCTTTGCATTTCATTCATATAATATACACATCACACACATAAACACATATCAAGCATTTAAGTACCTTTAAACATCATATTAAGCTATATGACACCCTCGCATGCTATTCACATATCAACGTTCATTCTTTTAGGAAGAGACGCCTTCATTCATGGAATTTTTAACGTGCTATAACTTTCTTTCTCATCTCATACACTTTAAATCAGACAGATTTGCTATGGATAAGAATGATGCCACATAAGATTAGAATCCACGTTCAACCATACTTAAGAATCATTCATAATGCATCCATTGAAAGCTTTCCTTTAATACATAGGCTAAGAATCCACATTCAAACATGCTTGAGGATCGTTTCATAATTCATTCATTGAAAGCTTTCTTTCTTTCGTTGAAAACGTTTTCTTAGTCTTCAAAGGAAGTTTCATTTCATTTGTCGTATAACGACCCTTATAAGCTTTTCATACATCATTCCATATAGCCTTTTGGGCCCATAAAAAGAACTTCCTTTCCTTTTTAATTGTTTAAAAATGGCAAAGGGCCAATTGCTTTTCTTATCTTAGTACAAAAGTACTTCTGGTATAAGATCATTACAGGGTGCTGATTGGGTGAGAACTATTCTCGACCCTATAGTGAGACCTAACACTCACGCTTAAGCTCTTACTCCCGGGATGGCTACATAAACGTATTGGACCATTACCCTCGTCAGGGTCTTCTAGGGTTTCCTAGTACCAGGACGAAATCCCTAGGCAGTCAACATTCATAACATAGTGTCCACAACACATCTTGGACAACTACCCTGGTAAGGGTCTTCTAGGGTTTCCTATTACCAGGACGAAATCCCTAGGCAGTCAACATTCATAACATAGTGTCCACAGCACATCATCTTAGCCACTTAAAGCGTATCGGCCATAACGGCTAGTAATTTTGTGTTTCGAACAATAAAATCATTCAACGTATAATTCCCATCTCCCTTTTGTTGAAAACGTTTTGGGGATTTCTCCCAAACACTATTTGAATAGCTAAAATAGGCCATAGCTCGTTACTAGATATGGCTATTATTCATTTAAAACACATGAAAGTCATTTGCTAAAACATCACCCTTCCACACACATGTTACATTTTAGACATACAGGAAAAAGGGAATACACATATCACATTTAAACACTTCGTAATCATTTCAACACAATGAGCCACACATGGCCTCGCAATCCACACGATTGCAGTCAATTCACAACCCGAACTCCCTCCTCACAAGCACCGTACCACAGAACCTCGAACGCTCATAATTCTTTCCTCAAACCATCCAACTACCAACTCGGTTTTCCATTTTGCAATTTAACATTCTAGTCATCATAACATATTGAAAAGCGATAGGTAAACTTACATAACTTACCCATGCTTAACTTACCGAGTGAGCAATTAGTAATTACCAGTGCGCTGCAACCAACGGTTATATCGTACACACATTTATACATATAGACACTCATACGATCTCAATTTAGTAAGCCAAGTTAAACTAACTAGGCATGAAACATGATTACATTCATATATTTCAGTTAAGGGACATAAACACGCTTAGTTTATCATTCAAATATTATTTCTAGAGCTGTTTCATAAGCATAATTCAATCAAATAGTCAAGTATCGATTCGAAGTTACATTTAACCCCATTCATGCCATTCAGTCTTAACATGAATCAATCTCTATTTAAACATAAAACAATTCACTTCGAAGTTTATACTTAGACATGAATTAACTAAATAGTCTCGAATCAAGACTAAACACGTTTATGTAACTCCGAGATTAATTCCTTTAACATGCGATAGCTAATCTACTCGATTCGAAGCTAAACACATTTCATTAACCTTGAAATTAGTTCAGTTGCTTGCATCGGTTAATAAACTCGAATGGGAGCTAAACAAGTATAAACCACTTCGAATTAACATTTCAAGCATAATCCACCTAAATTGATTCGAATCGAAACTAAACATATATAATTCGTTTCGAATTCAGAACTTAGGCGTAAATTAGCTATAAGCATTTGAATTAACGCTAAACGTATATAATTCGTTTCGAATTAAGAACTTAAGCATAAGTTAACTATATAGATTCGAATCGAAGCTAAGCACGTTAATATAACTTCGAATTTTAATTCTTTTTCACACGTTAACTAATTAACTTGAATCGATGCTAAACATATATGATTCAGTTCGAATTACAAATCTCAGGCATAAATTAACCAATGAATCGAACCTAAACATGTATAGCTCATTTCTTGACATTTCTAGCGAATTTAACGATTCCTAACATGACATACAACATCAATCTACTGAAAAACATTTCTGAAAATAGTATTAGCTTAGGAGGCGAGAAACACCCACCTGGACTCCAAGCTAAAGGACCCGATTTTGGGGTTTTGGGGCTGAATTTGGATGCTTAAGGACCCGAATTTCGTCCCCATTTGCAGCTGCTCTCAGACTCGAAGCAACCCAACCCAGACCTGATTTTAGCCCTTCATCGTTGGTGCTTCTGGTGGCTGCCGGAACAGAGCACAATCGCCGCCGGTTCACCGGCCTTGGATGCGCCGTCCGTCGACGGCTGAAGTCCCGTCGCGTTCCCCCCCTTCCTTCCTTCTCTCGCTCGACCCCTCTCTCTCTCTCTCCCCCCTTGCGATGGGCCATGGGTCGGCCGTCGCCCAACTCGCCGGTGCGCCGCCACCGCCGTCCGTCGTCCCCGGCTCGCCGTCCATCGGGCCCCCGCTCTCTCTTTCTCTCTCTCCCGAGTGTGGAGTGTCGGGGCTGGGGTTTTTGAGAGACCCCCCCTCGCGATTCTCTCCTCAGAGGAAGAAGGGGCTTCGGCCCCCCTAAAAAAAAAATATATATGTTTTTTTTTTTTGGGTTTGTTTCTTGGTCGCTTGCCCATTCAACTAAAATTGCTAATCCAATCTCGCAACTTCCTATTCCAAACCCGATCGTTAAACGACCTTCTATCGATTATTCGTTCCCAAATATATATAACGGTTCGATTTATTAAACATCGAACAACTTCTAGGGTTGACAGCCTAATCGTATTCAGGAAACGACTAAATAAATCGAATAACGACTAAATTAAACTATCGATATAATTTAAAGGCAAAACAGCACGAATTCACTTTAAAATCAATAATAATAATAATAATAATTCCTTATTTAATAAAATTACTGCTCCCAAAAGTACATCGATAATAATTTAACTCACACAGCTACTAAAAATACAAATTTAGAACGTAAAAAGGAAATTCAGTTAGCTTAACGGAAAACAAAAATGCGGAGTGTTACACTAATGCCTCTTTCAAAATGAGAAAAGCACTTAAATATTATTTATTAGAGTCAAAAGGCACATCCTTAGTAAGCAATTGCGTGAGAGGTTCTACAATTTTCGAAAAATCTTTAATGAATCGCTGGTAGAAACTGACATGTCCAAGAAAACTCCTCACACCCTTCACAAAATTTACCAGTGTTAATTTCTCAATCACCTCCACCTTTGCTTTGTCAGCTTCAATGCCTTTATTAGAAATAATGTGCCCTAGGATAACCCCTTTTTGTAACATGTAATTGCACTTTTCCTAGTCCAATACCAAATTCATATCCTCAATCTTTGCAACACATTGGACAAACTATGCAAGCAATAATCAAAAGATGCTCTATACACAGAAAAATCATCCATGAAACCTCCATAATGTCCTTAATAAAATTAAAGAAAATGGCCATCATGCAACGTCGAAAGGTGTCAGGGGTATTGCATAACCCAATTGGCATCCTCCCATATGCAAATATCCTAAATGGACAAGTGAATGTGGTATTTTCTTGGTCACTAAGGTGGATAAGAATTTAGAAAAACCCCAAATACCTATCTAAATATCAAAAATATGAGTTATTGGCCAACATCTCAAGCATTTGGTCGAAGAAGGGAAGGGAAAAATGTTCCTTACAGGTGGCCTTGTTTAACTTCCTATAGTCAATGCACATGCATCAACCCATAACTGGGCTAGTGGCAACCAATTCATTATTCTCATTTTTTACAATCGTCAACCACCCTTTTTAAGGCATAACATAGACCAGGCTCACCTACTTGCTATCGGATACAGGGCAGATAACTCCGGCCTGTAGCAATTTCAAGAATATCCTTTTTAAACACCTCTTTCATGTTAGGATTAAACCTCCTTTTGTGCTCAATTGAGTGCCTATGGTCATCTTCCATTCAAATGTGATGCATGCACACAGAATGGTGAATTCCTTTTAAGTGATCAATAGCATACCCTATGGCCTTCTGATGCGATCTACCCACTCTAAGTAAAGAATCAATTTGAGATGCACTTAGATTAGCATTGACAATCACATAATATGTAGAATTGGGCTAAGAAATTCATACCTTAAAGAAGAATGGAGAGGTTTCACTTTTAACTTGGAGGCATGCTCCTCATCGGACGAGGGCTTATCATCACTTACTAGCTCTTCCACCTTTGCAAGGGGAGGTGAAACTTGTGGAGATGCTTCCAAAACATGAGCAAGCATGGCGAATTTGTCATTCTCATCCTTAGTAGTACCGTCTTTCAACATATAATGCTCAAGAGGATCACTAGAAACATGGTTAGTGACTCATTCCTTTACAAAATTATCAATCACATCGATTCTATGACACTTGTCAGAAATAGAAGGAAATTTCGAAGCCTTAAATAAGTTAAACTCCATAGGATTACCCCCACATCAAAGAAAATTTATCATTCTTCACATCAATACAGCACCATCGGTAGCCAAGAAAGGCCTCCGAAGAATGATTGGGGGGGCACGCGTATCCTCTTCCATTTCAAGGATCGCAAAATCAATTGGCATATATAAATCTCCCACCTTAATGAGGACATCCCCTCTAAAACACCCATGGGGTATTCCACATAATGATCTGCCAATTGTAGATGGTTGCGGTTCTCATTTCTCCTAATTTAAGCTTCTCACACATAAAAAGGGCCATCAAGCTCACACTTGAGCCCAAATCACACAAAACATGATCAATGCAAATATTCTCTACCATGCAAGGGATAGAGAAACCACCAGATTCCTTAAGCTTAGGTGGAGAAACTACCACTTATTTTGGATCACGACACTAAGTTCTTTAGCTAAGACCACGTTCTCATGCTCTTCTAGCTTTCTTTTGTTAGATAAAATCTCTTTTAAAAATTTAGCATAGGAAGGCCTTTGAGATAAGGCATCAGTGTATGGAATATTAATGTAGAGTTTCTTGAAGACCTCTAAAAACTTCCTGAATTACAAATCAAACTTAGCCTTAGCCATTCTTTATGGGAAAAACAAAGGCGAAGTGTGGGGTTTTGCAGAAGTATATATAGGGTCCTTAGGAACCTTATTAGTATCCTTCACAATATCATCATGTATATCATTATAGGGACTAGATGACTCTTTCTCAACCACAACATTCTCATGATCATACAAGCTCACATCATTGCTAACCCCTTTAGGCCCCTCAAGTTGTTTGGCGCCCCTCAAAATCATGGTATTACATTGCTCCCTAGGTTTAGGTTCGGGCTTACCAGGAAGTCTACCAGAGTTGTTGATTAAGATTTAGCTTGTTGAGTAATTTGGACTTCCAACATCTTATTGTGAGTGATAAGTGCATCAACCCTAGAGGAATTACATATGTGCTAATCTTTGTTTTATTGTGCCACAAGCATACTCTCCATTATAGCCTCTAATTAGACTTTTGGGGAGCTTGTTGGGGAAAGGAAGGTCTTTGAAACCCATGGGTGGTCTGGCATTCATTTGAGGCATGCTGGAAGGGCTAGACCTATATAAGAAATTTGGATAATTCCTCCAACCCATATTGTAGGTCTTAGAAAAGGGGTCATTGGTTGGCCTCAAGTTGTAGTTGACATAATTGACTTGGTCACTAGTGTTTTGGGCAAAAGGACTCCCAACTTGGCAATTTACAGTCAAAGAGTGAACAGAACAATATATTTTGCGTAGGGGAGGGGCAGTTAAATTCATAGCATTAACGTTCAAACGATCCAATCTTTGAGTCATATCATCTACTTTAGCAAAAAATAAAGTAAGTGCATCAGCTTCAAGCTTGCCTCTTACCCATTTTGGTTGACCTATCTTATTGGACCATTTTTAGTTATGAGGTGTTATCTCCTCAATCAAATGATGGGCCTCATTCTCTATTTTGTTCATTAAGGTACCACCCGCCGCTGCATCTATGGTAGATCGTACGGGTTGAGTAACTCCATTGTAGAATATTTGCACGATCATCCACTTTTAGAGCCCATGGTAACGGCATAAAGGCAATAAGTCCTTGAACTGCTCCCATGCCTTGTAATGCGTTTCAGTCTCCCTTTGAGTGACGGTAGTAATTTGGTTCTTTAATCTATTTGTCTTACTAGGTGGGAAGAGTTTGGCACGAAAGGCCCTAGGGAGCTCATCCCATGTTATGATGGCCCCGAAGGCAGTGAATAGAGCCACGCCCATGCCTTATCCTTTGGTGAAAAAGGAAATAGTTGAAAGTGAATGACATCAATAGAGACTTCGTTAAGTTTCAATGTATCACACACCTTTGAAAAGATCAAGGGTTTAGATTAGGGTCCTCCACGGCTGCTCCATCGAACTGTGCTTGTTGGACCATGGAGATGAGGGTTAGATTAAGCTCAAAGTTATGAGCCTCTATAATTAGTAGGGCAATACTTGATGTGATGCCTTCGATTCCCACGGTAATGAAATCTGGAAGTGTTCTTCTTCAATCTCCCATTCCATCAGCCATTTTATGTGAGGTATCAAGGGCCTTACACCTTTGCTTCTTCCTTCTTAAATGAAAAGTCCTCTCAATCTTGGGATTGTGTTCATAGGGAAATAGACATCGCATAAAAAGTGAAAAATCTTGCAAGCACAAATGCAAACACTACCAAATCAAATCAAAAAGTAAAAAAAGAAAATGCTTAGTCAATTCTTTCAGGATTAACTCAATATTTGACAAATTGGTCCCAACAAGGGCGCCAAAAACTTGATAGGTCATCGCAAGCGCACGGATGTTGTAGTCTAAATTAAATATCGTCTTCAGGGACCAAAGAAATCTATTGAGTTTTGTCCTTTTAAACATTCTAAGCAAATAAGTTTTCAATGGTTTATTTAACTATGCTATGACTATTGTGCAACAGATTCCGAAATTTAATCAAAGAAAAGCATCTAGGGATTTGTTTTGCTTAGCAAAGAGTTAGACCCTTGAATTAAGTATGTGCTCTTTTCTACTTTGGATTATTCAAAGGAATGCAATCTAACTTAATTTAATCTTTTCTCTCGAAATAAATCGAATCACCTAAACTAATCCAATTACCATTTTTTCAAATGACCATATTTTAGTCCAGGTTATAGATTTTGATTGCTAGTTTCTCCTCTTAACTTGTAACTCTCTTTCAAGAATTACTACATCAAGTTTAATCTTGTTAATCCATTAGTGAGTTTCTCCTTTCTGGTATTTCACTTAACTATCTATACAGATGTGAGCAAATTTTGCTAAACTCACTCACATCAATTCAAACACAAGATAGAATAGAATCATTCTAAAATAGACTAAGCACAATTAATAAAGTTGGGGATATAACATCAATGTTTTGGCTAGCAAATCCCTAGATTAAAGAAAACTACTCACTCATGTTTAAATTAAACATCATCTAAATCAAATCAACAAAGAGTTCAAGAAGAAGTAAAAGGAAGAGTATGCTTAGTAACTATGGAGGTTCTTCAATGATCTTTCAATCTTCAAGAATCCAATTGCCAATTCCTTCCTTTCAATCCTCTTTTTGCTCCAAAATGATTAGAAAAGTATAAATTAAAGAGAGGGATGAGTAATAGGATGAGTGGGATGCCCTTGCCTTCAGCCGAGAATGCCTTCAAATAAAAAAACTCGAGCATTCTTAACCATACAATGAAGGAAGATAACGGGGCTTGCAGTTTCTAGTTCACCATAGATCGTGGTGACCACCATAGGTCGTCCATAGTTGACTCTGGCTTCGAGCTCTTCTTTTCTTCTTTGCCCCACGGGCATATGGGACGGGATACTTTTGTGATGAGTCAAAATACATCCAATTATGGGTTAATTTTGGGTCAAAAGATCTTTAAACCTATAAAATTCATCAAAGAAGCATATCCGAGTGTAAAATAGAAAAAAGGGGTGCATATCAACCACCTAGACACACAATCCCCTAGGAAAGTTTATCAAATAACCCTAAAATGGTGCATATTTTCACCACTTACTAATGATCATAATGAGCCAATGGTGATAAAGTTACAAGTTGCTAACTATGAGATTAACATAGTGCTAGGAGATATAGATAGTTAAGTGGTACAATGTTTTACGATGGTTTTACTAAGTTGGAAACAAACGTGCTCTTCATCCAAAGAAGTACTCTAGCTACTGAGAAAGATAGGCGAAAATGGCACAAGGCAACTCGTGGCATACTTTGTGGTCATGGATACCACCTTAGAGTAATCAACCGCAAGCATATGCTTGACTTTTTAAAGGCAACACCATCAACAATTAACCTTAAGTTACAGTTTGAATATAATAGCGGCTCTGCTAGAAAGGTTTCAGGCATCCAAAGAGAGCTAGGTAATACTATGTGGCCATGCTCAGAACATCCCTACTTAAGGAGGAATACCATATAGCTGAGTTATCACACAAAAATGAGAGGCAAGCAATGCAAGCCTCAGAGGTTAATATGGTGATGATGCATACACATAAGCCAAAGGAAAATTGCTGGAAGTTCCATTCAAAGAGAATCCTTCCAAACAATTTTGAAAGAAGAAGAACTAGAAATAGGGTTTACTAAGCAGTTAAGAAGATTGGTCAAAGAGTTTGCAAATGTATTTGCCTACATGTATAGAAGATGCCAGACAAAAGCCTAAAGATCATGGTGCATAAGCTGCCAATGGAGAAAAACTCTATAAAGTTGAAAAGGAAAACACTTCGCTCCGGATAGGAACAAGGTTATCTCAAAGGAAGTATAGAAATTGTTGGAAGCTTACTTTATAAGAGAATCCTACTACCCTGGATCAGTAGCGTTCGCTCAAAAATTTAGTACATTTTATACCATTTAGGAAATTATTTTGAGCTTATAATAAATATTATTTTTGGGGTGCTTAATTACATTTTATTTATTTGCAAAATATTCCAAGATTCAAATAAAAGCATTACAAATAGAAAAAACTAGTTTAATCTTCCTCAAGCATCAAGAGACCCAAATTCCTACCTAATCCATCTCTTCCTCACACTCATGTCATGTACATGATCAGCCTATTCATTTGTCTTCATCCTAAGTTACCCCAATTTTTAAACCCAAGACTAAACAAGCCTTAGAGGTTAATATGGTGATGATGCATGTGCTTAAGCCAAAGGACAATTGCTAGCAACTCCATTCAAAGGACAATTGCTAGAAGTTTCATTCGAAGAGGATCCTACCAAAACAATTCTATGAAGAACTAGAATTAGGATTTACTGAGCAGTTTAAAAGATTACTTAAAGAGTTTATAGATGTATTTGCCTACCTATATAGGAGATCCTAGACATAAGCCTAAAGATCATGGTGCATAAGCTATCAACAGAGAAAAACTTTGTAAAGTATAAAAGGAGGACACTTTGCTCCTGATAGGAACATGGTTGTCTCAAAGGAAGTGCATAAATTGTTGGAAGCTGACTTTATTAGAGAATGCTATTACCCTAAATGGATAGTATTCGATCACAATTCAGTACATTTTATACCATTTAGACATCTATTTTCAGCTTACTATAAATATTATTTTTGGGATGTGTAAGTATATTTTATTTATTTGTAAATTATTCTAAAATCCAAATAAAAGCGTTACAAATAGATATACTAGTTTAATCTTGCCCAAACAAAAAGCGACCTAAATTCCTACCCACTCCATCTCTTCCTCACACTCACATGTCATGCACCCAAGACTAAACAAGCCTTAGAGGTTAATATGGTGATGATGCATGCGCTTAAGCCAAAGGACAATTGCTAGAAGCTCCATTCAAACGACAATTGCTAGAAGTTTCATGCGAAGAGGATTTTACCAAAAAAATTCTATGAAGAACTAGAATTAGGGTTTACTTAGCAGTTTAAAAGATTACTTAAAGAGTTTATTTATTTGCCTATCTGTATAAGAGATCCTAGACATAAGCCTAAAGATCATGGTGTATAAGCTATCAACAAAGAAAAACTTTGTAAAGTAGAAAAGGAAGACACTTTGCTCCTGATAGGAACATGGTTGTCTCAAAGGAAGTGCATAAATTGTTAGAAGCTAACTTTATTAGAGAATGCTATTACCCTAAATGGATAGTATTCAATCACAAATTCAGTACATTTTATACCATTTAGACATCTATTTTCAGCTTACAATAAATATTATTTTTGGAATGTGTAAGTATATTTTATTTATTTGCAAACTATTCTAAGATTCAAATAAGAGTGTTACAAATAGATATACCAGTTTAATCTTACCCAAACATCAAGCGACCTAAATTCCTACCCACTCTATCTCTTCCTCACACTCACATGTCATGCACATGGCGAGCATATTCGTTTTTCTTCATCCTAAGTTCCCTGATTTTTAAATCCAAGACTAAACCACCCCTAATTTCTCTCCCCTCATTTCCTTATTCTCCCCTGACCCAGTCAAACCCATAAAATCCCCTATTCTTCTCCACTTAATCCTCTCACCTCTATGAAAATCGTTGAGTCGTTATCTTATTAGATTCAGTAGTTACAGCTATCCAAGGTTAGAGTTGGTGCTTATGAATTGGAGCAAATTGTTCCAAAAAACATCAATAGGATTATAGAGAGTAGTATAAAGTAGTGTAGATTCTATTGCTTTTCATTTAATCTTCATTTTTCTTCAAGTCTACTATGTTAGATTGCTAATAGATTTATGCAATTGATTTTAGTTGCCTTAAATTTGAGTGAAACTTCAACTTAAGAGTTGAAATTACCAAGTTTGATCCAAGTTTGGTACTCTTCCTTGGGGTTCAAATCCTCACTTTAATGCTAGGATTGTTCTATTTTTGTTTGCTATTCTTCCTCTGTTTCCCCTTTTCATCATGAATTTACAAGAAACTATTGAATTTGTCGTTATCGCTTTACTATGCTTCTTCCTTCTTATGTTTCTTCATCTTCTGATTTGAGTTTTTCAAGGGAACTAATTCAACTACAATGGTGGTTCTTGTTGATTTTCGATTATCGATTTGGGTGGTTGTGTAGCTTGATCTCTTTTTTGTTTTTGGATGAAATCTCCTTGGTGGTATATTATTTCTTCTTTATTCTTGGTTTTATCATTTTCTTGTATGACTTACTTGTTTGTTGTTGTTCATTTCATATGGGAACAAACCAAAAAAATTTAGGCAACCTTTTGTTTTGATTGGCTCTGATATTTTCTTTGGACTAATCAAAGTTTAGGGCCATGTAGCATTGTTGAATTCATTTCATTATTAGTTTTGTAATTATAGCATGAAGATAGTTATATAAAAGTATATTTTATTATGCGGTGATGTTTAGATTGTTTACTTCATGTTGGTTTACTACTTAATTAAGTGGCATGCTTTCATACCTTTTCATTGTGGATTGACCCTCAAGTACTACAATTGACAGACTGTGGGCTTGTTGTATTATTAAATATTTTGAAAATTAGTCACCGAGTCTTTAGTGCCATTGCTGGGGATGGTGTTTTGGAAATTGGGTCACTTTTTGTTCTTTTTGTTTTTTTATTTTGTTCTAGTATTTAAGTTTTTTATTTTAATTTAGTTATCTTATGTTGTGTGTTTTTTAATAGTCCAGTTAACTACTAGTTTTTAATTAGTTGTGTCATATGTTTTTTCTTTTTCTTTAAAAAAAATTTCTAAAAGTTAGGGATAAGAATGCTAATTTCTATTTCCCTCAATTTGAGAATGAATTGTTTCGGAGATATTGTTCAAGACTAAAGGAATGTTGTGCCCATTATGTGCATTAAAGTCTTGAAAAATGAAAACTTGTGAGGTCATATACGAGGGCTTAAATGCTAAATCTTAGGTCATGCTTAATCAATGTGTCTGGGAGGTCTGTGAGGTTTGTTCAAAAGGTTTCAGAACTCTTTGAAAAAGTTGGCTTGGGATACTTATAAATTTGAACATGCTAAAGGGATTTTAGGTTGCCCTACTCACGATCCATATGTTCTTAAGTTAGCTCTTACTCATAGGATTCATCTAGGCACCTAACAATCCAACCATATATACCATTCTAATTCTAGCTATGCTCTTATTTGGTGTGATTATTATGTTTCCTTTGACCATGATGTCAATTATTGTTTGTTTTGTGCACATCAGCCTCTAAGCTTGAAGGCAGACTTAAAAACTTAGAGAATAAGGATGTAACAATGGTCAATGAAGTGCCTCAGTTGCTCAATTGCAAAAGGGGTGTAGTTACCTACATAAGTTCAACCTTAGTTTTGATTTTCCTAGACATGAGGCCAATATTCATGATGATTTTATGACTTTTATTCCTTCAAGGTCTAAATCTAATATTAATATATCTCTGACTAACTATAGAGAAGAGAATGGCCTCTTTGTAACCCACTTATTCCTCTTTATGAGCTTAGCATATCTAAGAATGTCACTGAGGATGTCCTTTTTTTTTTCAACCCACCTACCCCTTTGACTCAATCTTAAGATACTTGAGGATGGTGAGATACTTGAGGATGATTCTAGTTGTAAGGATAAGCATGATGCCATTGAGTTAAAGATTTTATTGTAGAGGAGCCATGTGTTGAAGAGTTGGTTTTAGCTGTCCTATCTAAGTTAGATTCAGTGGATGCAACTTCTCTATAGTCAATTAAGTTAGTCCCCACCCTAACCATCTTATCCCTCTTCCTTTCCCATATATGTTAAAACTGACATTATTTCCTCTTTATATACATTTGTTGAGTCTGACACTTACGTGCATACTTCTTTGATTTAGACCAGATTTATGAGCATGTTAAGATCAAGGGACTTTAGGACTATTTTGACAATTTAGGATATGTGTAGCCACCTATAGTTTGCAGTCAATAAATTATGAAATGTCTAGGCCAATGTGATATCTAGCTGATGTGTATATGGTGTAGACTTTTCTAGTGATTGGGCTCCAAACTTTGATAAATGAAGTAGGCCCTAAATTTGGTAGATTTGTGCTTATTCATGTATCTCTTTTACCTTCACTATTCTGAGCTGGGAGGTAGGATTTTTGACAGGTTACTAAGAGCTTTAGTTGGTTTTGATTTAAATAATATCTAGATTGATGTGCAGCAGCTCATGCTCCATAGGGTTCCATTTGAGCTATTTAGCAGATATAGTTTAGATGTCATAAGTAGGTAACATGGTATAGTCATTCTTCTCTCTTTTCTATTTTTATTTTCTTTTCTTTGGAATATATTTTGTATTTATATTTTGACTTCCCTCATATATATATGATTTTATTTCATATTTCTTGTTTTCTTTTTTTTTTTACTATAAAGTCTTGTGTTTTTCCTTTATTTTTTAGCCTTGTTTTTCTTTTTACATTTGTTTTGTTTTTTTTATCTATTTATTCATTTTTCTATTTTTTTATTTTCCTTTAAATCTGAATGAGCACATTATACTATTTATGTATGGTATTGATGAGTTTTTGTAGAAATTTTCATTAAAAAAGCCAAAAACAATTGTTTTATTTTGGGGAGTGTATACTATTTTGACTAGCCTTAATCCCTTATAATCTAGTTATCAAACTGTATATAAGTGGGATGTGCATGATGTATTATAGCCCAAACTATGCCATTCTACCCTAATCTAATCGAACATTCTAGAGCAAGTTGTATTAACCTAGGTAAAAACCAATGAGACTTTGAGCCTATGATTGATTCATCAATTTTAGTCTTATTATTTTATTGATGTGTGATTCTTCCGTTATCCTTATCTATAGAACTTTCTTTTTCTCTCTTCAAAACTACTCATGGCATGTGCATTTGTAAAATGATAGATGCATTCATTGTTTTCAAATGTACATTAGCCAAAAGGCCCCCATATGACAAATGTTAACACTTTGCTACCCTTTTGAACCTTAGTTCATTGTTCTTACAACTCATCCACTACTCCCTCAACCAAAACACATTTCCTATAGCTAAGTTAGGTCTAGTGGAGCAATAATTCTTCCTTAAAGGCTAGTTCTTGGGCTTAATTTTGGGTTAAATAAATTTATGCTGTTTTTAATTTTTAACAGAAATGATATTGATGTAAAATTAAATGTATCCCTAGTTGGTTTCAAGGTATTGTCTGAAAAGAATTTGCGGGTGTGGGTAATTATTCTGTTATCCCCATGGGATTCTATTAATCACTTTTAAAAAAAGCAAAAAAGAGAGAGAGAGAGAGAGAGAGAGGAAAAAGTGATTGTCATGATGGAATTCTGATATTTCGCCTTCCCAACCTGTCCAAAGGTCTTAGAGGGTTTTCTATCCATAAAGTTGGAAAGTTGTTGTATGCGAATTTTGAGTGTAACTTTAAAGCCGCAAGAATGTGACTTCCATCATAATACTTTAGAGTCGTCTCCTTAGGGACGATGGAAAAGATTAAGGTCACAAAAGAATGGATTAAACTAATTAATCTAATGTTAACTAAACTACCAAATTAAATCACTCAAAGAGAACTAGTACCCTCAAACAAAGAATCTAATATAATCATCACCATTCAACTAAGTGTCAGATAAATTAAATGAACTAACGAAAACTGAAACTAACCTTACTACGGAAACAACACCCAAAATGTGAAAAACCAACATTAGCATCCTACTTTTAAAGATAACAGGACAAATTAACTTCCAAGTTTTATCACTATGTCTATACCAAAAACCTAAATCAAAGCTGCATAGAACAAAAACAAAAACAAAGATAACAGACATTAAGTTTAATGAAATAACCAGAACAGGGGAAGGGTGAGAGAGCTCCAGGCTTCCTCGCTTTACAGCTCAATCCAGCTTCAAGATCCATTGATGGTGGTTATCCACATTCATCTAAACCAGAAATAGAGTAAGAATAGGAGCAAGGGAGGGGGATTTGAGTCAATCATAGGCAAAAATTAGCGACTAGCAACCCAAACCATTCACCAAAGCTCAAAACAACTCATAATTACAAATTCCAACTCAAATTCAAATCTGAAATCCGAAACAACCAGGGGAAATCATATTCAACCCAAATGAAAGTTACTAAAAAAAAAAAAAACAGACAAATAGACAAATAGAGAATAATGGAAATAGTAAAAGTAAGCACCTACTTCCTTCATCTTGCCAAGGCCATCATATCAAAATGAGCAAGGCAGAGCTTTAACCAGATGCATCCAAATAAATAATGTGTAGATGGAGGAGTTGAGCTCCGTTAACAGCAGATTCCAATTTTTTACTCCACATCCCAAATCCCAAAAATAGAGCAAGAACCGGGGAAGAAAAGCAGAGTAAATTCGAAGAAAATCGAGCAAGATAAATGCTTATAAAGTTTGACAATTAAAAATTCCAACATCCAAATCAACTTAATCAGACTTCAGTTACTTGAATTCATAAATGCTAGAAACATGAACATAAGAATCGAAATCAAAATAAATGAAAATGAAAGCAAACCCTAATTTACAAACAACTGGAATTAAAATGAAAAAAATCCTAAAATTAAACTTGAAAAACATAAACTAAAACCTAGATCGCCTTCCTATTCACACTGCAACCCTCGATTTATACCCAAGCCCTTCATCGATCTCAGCCCTTGATTGCACCCCTAATGTGGACGGTGAAGATGGGTGTTGTGCTAGCTATGGTAAGCTGGCATTGGTGGAGTGGGCATTTAGTGGATGAGGATGGATATGGAGATGGTCATGTTGGATGGTGCCGTGGATGAAGATGGCGAGATGAGTGCAGAGAGAGAGAGAGAGAGAGAGAGAGAGCGACCGCGAGGTTGGGAGGAGGACTTCAGGGTTCTGTGCAGCCCGAGAGGAGGGATACAGTGTGAGGGAAAGAGATGGGGTCACACGCTGGGCACGTGATGGGTAGGGATTAGGATTTTTTTTCCCCCTTACTCTCTTTTCATCATTTCTTTCACTATTTTTCTTGATTTTCAACACCTACAAAAATAAAATAAAATCAAATAAAAATCTAAATATAGTCATTATTTCGAGCATAAATTAGGTATAAAGGTATTGTGAAAATATCATATTTTGGGCACAAACAGTTGTCGAGAAATTTAAGTTTTGTTGGAGATGCTCCATTAACATCTTGCCTTCTTGGCTTGCTTGTCATTTACTGAATGAGGCAAAGGTTGGTATGTGGGATGTTATCAATGGGGATATTATGTTTATGTGCATGCCAATATTCAGGTACAAGGGTAATGTGTATAGTTGGAATGTGCATATTTATACTCTTATTGTATATTTTGAAATAAAAAGGAAACAAGAAATATTTTTTTCTTCTTTCTTTTCTTTTTGTTTACAAGAATTTGTCAGTATATCTTTTTCAAACCCTCACGATACATCACTCATCTACCAAGGGGAATGTAGGAGTTTAAAAGTTTTGTTGCATATGTTAAGAGCAACCGTGACTTCTATAAAAGTTAAGAGTTTATGTTTTCTTATATTGGTTTTTCTAGGTAGCTTAAATTCATCTTACTTGAGGGCTAGCAAACTTTACGCATGGGATATTTGTTTAATCAAAAATTCGCACATTATATATTCTAGAAACAACTACTTTGAGCTTATAACAAATTTTATTTTTAGGATGTTTTTATTTATTTTGAAGGAAAAAAAACGTAAGATTCAATAGAAGTGCTAAAAATAGAAAACAATTGGTTCCATCTTGCCCAAGCATCATGTGAACCAAATTCCTGCCTAGCCCATCTTTCCTCATACTCATGTGTCATGCACATGACCAGCCTCTTCATTTTTCTTCATCCTAAGTTTGCTACTTATTGAAACACAAGACTAAAGCATCCCTGAATTTCTCTCTCCTCATTTCACTATTCTTTCATGACCTAGTCAAACCCATGAAAACTCATATGCTTTACTTCTCCACTTGCTCTCACCTTTATGAAAATCACCAAGTCATTATCTCATCAAATTTAATAATTACAGGCAGCTGAGGGTTTGATGCAGTGCTTACAAATTTGAGTGTATTGTTTCAAACATATTACTAGGAATTGGCATGAATAGAGAATAGTATAGAGTGAGTAGATTTTATTGTTTTTCATTGAATTTTTATTTTTCTTTAGATACACTCTCTTAGATTATTTATCGATTTATATGGTTCATTTTATTCAACTTAAATTTGAGTGAAATTTCAGTTTGAGAGTTGAAATTACAAAGTTTGGTCTAGGTTTCGTGCTTTTCCTTTGGGTTATCCTTGCCTTACTTCAGTGTCAAGATTGCTCTATTTTAGTTCGTAGTTCTTCCTATATTTTCCCTTTTCCAATATAAACTTTCAAGAATCTATTTAAGTCCATGCATTGCCATATTCGAATTTCTTATCCCCCATTCTGTTTCTTCAATTTTTGTTTTAATTTTGTGAAGGGAAGTGATTTAGTTATGACTATGGTTCATGTTGATTTTCGATTATCAATCTAGATGGTTGAGTGGTTTGATTATTGTTTTGTTGGATGAAGTCTCTTTACTACTGTTTTCTTACTTTTATCATTTTCATTCATTCCTTTCTCATTTTTCACTTTTCATTTGATGTGAGCAACGAGACATAAAAAGTTAGATATCCTTTTCTTTTGATTAGCTCTGATGTTTTCTTTAAACTAATGAAAGTCTAAGGGCATGTACCTTTATTTAGGTTCATTTATTAGTTTGGTAATTCTAGCATGTAGATAGCTATATGCAAGTGTATTTTATTATGTGGTAATGTTCTATTTATTTGATTCAGGTTAGTTAGTACTTAATTAAGTGGCCTAATTTCATGCCCCTTCCTTGTGGACTAACGCTCAAGTGCTATAATTGATGATCATATGCTTGTGATAATTTTAAACATCTTGGAAATTAGTAAATAAGTAGGAAATGTGTCACGGCCAAGAAACTAAATGATTCTTACAGATGTGTATAGACTACATGAGCCTAAACAAACTTATCCAAAATATTGTTTTTCACTGCTAAAGATTGACTGCTTAACATAATCAACCAATGGTTGTACTCTTCTATTTCATGGATATCTACTCAAGCTTCAACTATATAGTAAGGTAGGAAACATAACAGGACCATACATCTTTTATCACACTAAGGACTGTATTGCTATAAAACCATGCCATTTGGGCTTAAAAATCTAGGCGATCGGAAAATAAAGAAATGGTTAATCCATTCAAGATAATTTTGTATTTACAACATACCATCTCAATTCATCCTATTTCATCAGATCCAGGATAAATGGCAACACTCAGAGATTAGTACATAGGGTGTTCCTAAACCAAATTAGAAGAGAAGTGGAAGTTTATATAGATGATATGATAATCAAATCCAAGACTTAGGACCAGCACCGGGAGGATCTCATAGAGACATTCAAAACTCTCAAACAATATTATATGAACTTAAACTCAAAAAAGTGTGGTTTCGAGGTAAGAGCGAGAAGATTCTTGAGCTTTATGACAAATAAGAAAGGTAAGGGAGCTAATCCAGAAAAGAACAAGGCCATGTTGGAAATTTGAAGTTTCAAAATTGTGAAGGGTGTTCAAAACCTCGTAGGTCACAAACTCTAAACAAAAGTCATTCTTCAAATGCCTAAGATCTATTGAGGACTTTCAAAGGATTAAAGAGGTAGAACAAGCTTTCAAGCAGCTCAAGGAGCATATCTCCAAGATCCCATCTCTCTGTAGCCTAAGCATAAGGGAAACCTTGGTTATATGTAGCTTTCAACCTCAAATATAATAGTAAGTGTAGTACTACTAAGAGAAGTAGCGAAAAGGCATATACTAGTATATTTTGCCAACATTGCCCTGGCAGAACCGAAACTCAATTATCCAAACATTGAAAATTTAATTCTGGCTTTGGTTACAACTGCAAGGAAACTTAGGCCTTAGTTGAAGGAACACTCTATCCAAGTCTTAAGAGATGAGCCTCTTAAAAAGGTGATGGAGAGGTATGATTTTACGCAACTATGGGTAGCGCAACTCATAAGATTTGATATAGAGTCCACGCATTGGATTGCAATCAAGGTACAAGCTTTATCAGAATTCTTGTCAGAATTAGTTTTTAAAGACAAGGGTCAAGGTCCTTAAGCTTAAATGGTTGATAATATATGTAGATAGCTCCTCCGCATAAAACAATTTAAGGGAAGGTCTGATCTTAATTTACCTTGAGGGGGAGAGGTTTGAATATGCCTTAAGATTTGTATTCACAAGAATCAATCACTCAGCCACTGTAGTAGGTTTGTAAATACGCAAGGACCTAAAGCTAAGAACATAAGAATATTCATCAACTTTCAATTGGTGCTGAGGTAAGTTAAGGGAGAGTTTAAAGCTAACAAAAAAAAATGAAGGATCAAGTATCTAGACAATCCAATTATTCCTACAAAGCTTGGAGCACTTTCAGATCAGCTACATAACCACACCAAAAAGCTAGTAGGCAGATGCACTGAATGATTTTGGCTAGTTCCTCAAAAACAGATTCTCTAATATTAGTGTACTAGAAAGTGATGTTAAACAAGAGCATAGAACAGGAAGTAAATGTCACAGTTGAAGTTAACAGTCAAATGACACTCAACATAGACTATCTGCTCAGACTCAAACTATGACAATTTACTCCTTATTTTACTTAGATTTTAGCATTTAATAAATGGCTAATTATGACTTTTTTGTTTATTTTTTCTGTTTCTTTTGTGGGAAATAAACTAAGATGAACAAACTCAAAATTTTATAGGCTTCATCAAGTGAAAATATAAAAAGAGAGATTCGGGATTCAAGTTTAAAAAAGTCGAGAAAAGGATGAAGACAACTATTAGGAATAAAATATTAAATATTGTATTCTGTGATTATTTTGTTTCCTAAACAAACTCTTGTAACTTCTCTCCCAAGTAGGCTAGACCTAGGACTCCTTGTATTTAAGAACCCTTGTAAACATTTTGTAAATTATCAAAGAAATCACAGAGAAAGCCACAGTAGACATAGCAAGCCACGACATTGATAATTCTTGTTCTTCCTCTTCTATAATTTTTTACATGGTATCAGAGTCATGACTGGTGGAAGAAAATTTGTAATTGAACCTCAGTCTCCTTACTATCTGCATCCGTCTGAGGGGCCAGGAGTTGCTATCACTTTCGTCACATTCAACAGGAACAATTATGACTTATGAAGGAAGGCAGGAAGAACGACATTAAAATCAAAAAATAAGTTAGGGTTCATAGATGGAACCCTAAGCAGGCCAAAACCGAAGGAGGAGGAAGGTCAAGGCGAGTTAGAAGCATGAAAGCTGGTTAATTCCATGATTTGTTCCTGGACTATTAACGTTATCGATCCAAAGCTACATAGTAGTGTAGCATATGCTGAAACAGCCCAGGTCATATAGGAGAACCTGGCCAAGTGATATGCCGTTGCAAATACCCCAAAAATTCATCAACTAAAAACTGACCTTGCATCTTGTAAATAAGGAGGTTTAGAGGTTGGTGAATTTTATTCCAAATTAATGGGGCTGTGGAGTGAGTTAGCAAATTATGTCAAGGTTCCTCATTGCACATGTGGAACATGTGAGTGTGGAGTTGGAGACAAAATCGTGAAGATGATCGATGAAGAAAGGACACATCAGTTCTTGATGGGATTATGTGACAAGTCCACTCGTGTGTGCGTAGTCAAATACTAGCTCGAGACCCTCTCCCTTTGCTTGATACGATTTTTAATATAACACAGCAAGAGGAGAATCATAAACGTATCATGATGGACACAGATCATCGAGCTAAAAATTATGTGGCTTTTGCAACAAAGGAGCAGTTTAATACACAAGAGAGACCAACCTACAAGCATTACAGAAAATATGGGCATGACGAGGCCACTTGTTATGAGCTGGTTAGATACCCAGCAGGCTGGGGTACCAGAGGAAGAGGCCGAGGCAGCCATGGTGGAAGAGCAGCAGACCGGGGTCGCAGGCCTGGACGCGACACAGCCCATGGCACGGGTCCGAGCAGCAGCCAGTGAGCATCCCAGGACTGAGTATAGAGCAAATTCAGAGACTGCTCAGCCTCATAGAGGTGTTGAAAAGTGGTAGTGATAGCGACACATCTTGCCACATGACGAAAAATTCACAAGTTTTGTAAGAGGCTAAAAGAACCCTTTCTGTGTCTATTGGTTTACCTAATGGAACCAATACGATTGCAACTCATCAAGGCTCGGTCACTATGGATGACAAACTAGAATTGAACAACGTCCTTTGTGTTCCTTCCTAGCAATGCAATTTAATATCGATTGCTAGGCTACGTAAAGATTTGAGATGTTTAGTAACTTTCTCTGATGATGCTTGTGTGTTACATGACCGTACTTTGAGGACTCTGATTAGTGCAGGTAAGAAACTAGGTGGAGTCTATTACTACAAGGAAGGGTCATTAGAGAAGAATCAAGCCAACACCATCAGTGAGAGCAACTTGTGGCACAAACGTTTAGGACATCCGTCGAGTGAAGTGTTATCTTTTCTCCCTGGTAGCTTAGGAGTCAATTTTAGTAAAGCAATGAAGTGTGTGAAATTTGTTTTAGAGCAAAGCAAACTCGAAGTAAGTTTATTATGAGTCAAAATAAAGTTGAAGGTATTTTTGTGCTTATTACTGTGATATATGGGGTCTATATAAAGTTCCATCCTTTAATGGCGCATATTATTTTCTGACAATTATTGATGATGCAACTTGGGCCGCATGGGTTTATTTGATGTGTGAAAAGGGGGAAACAAGTGAACTTTTAAGAAGTTTCATTCTTATGACCAAAAACCAATTTGGGAAAAATGTTAAGGTTATAAGAAGCGATAATGGGTCTGAGTTTACCTCGAATCCAATGAAGGTGTTCTATCGAGAAAAAGGAATTTTGCATTAGAGTAGTTATGTCGATACAACCCAACAGAATGGGAGGGTAGAGTGAAAACACCGTCATATTTTGAACGTCACTTGAGCCCTTTTGTTTCAAGCAAATTTGCCTAAAAAGTTTTTGGGGGAATGTGTACTTACGGCGGCTCACTTAATAAATAGAACACTTAGCAAGTTGCTGTTAGGAAAGACACCCTATGAGATTATCTATGGTCAAAAGCCTTCGTATGACCATATTCGAGTTTTTGGGACTCTTTGCTTTGCTCAAAACAAATTAAGGACCAAAGACAAGTTTGCATCTCGGAGAAGGAAGTGTTTATTTATGGGTTATCCTCTTGGACATAAGGGTTGGAGACTTTATGATTTAAAAAATCATGAATTTTTTATGAGTCGAGATGTTGTGTTCAACGAGCATATTTATCCATTTGTGAAAGCTGAAGAAAAGCATGAAGACATCAGCAGAACTTTAGGCAATAGAGGAATTGTGGTCGATGATGGGCAGTCCGATGTAAGGGGGAGTATTCTGGCCTAAACAGAAGAAGAAGAGAAATGGGGCACACATGCCCAAACTAAAAGCCATACAAATCAGCTACAGGACCCGGAAGCACCGCATCAAGCTGAGGGAGCTGGGTAGGCCCAGAACTGTGCAGCAAGTCAGGAGGGAGCTGGGCAGGCCTAGAACCTTGCAACCACGCCTAGTGTAGAACTGGGCCGCACGTTGTTAGGAGAGTCTGCTTTAGAGCAGCCCGGCCCCACATAGTAGGACCCACCTGCTATGGGACAACATCGGACCGAAGCAAGCACAAGCCCAATGGGAGCGCCCAGACCAACCCGGTCTAGCATGCGTCCGGCACAGTTTGATGATTACTTATGCTATAGTGCTTGATCCAATGACCCAATCATTGACTCCTCAATTGCTACCTCGCCTCAATATAGATTCTCAGGGGCGCGCTATTCTATAGCAAACTGTGTGTCGTTAGAGAAATTTACTTCATCTCATAACAATTTTCTAGCTACTTTAATAAAAATTTTAGAGCCTAAGCATTTTTAAGAAGCAGTTAAAGACCCACTATGGCAAAAGGCAATGGCCGCAGAAATCTGTGCACTGGAAGAAAATAAGACTTGGGTTGCGAAAGAACTACCTCCAGGTAAGAGACCCATTAGTTACAAATGGGTTTACCAGGTGAAGTGCAATTCTGACGGGAGCATTCAGCTATACAAAGCATGATTGGTGATTCGTGGGGACTACTAAGTTGAGGGTTTTGATTACAACGAAACCTTTACACCCGTTGTAAAAATGACAAGGATAAGGTGTTTTCTGTCTGTGGTAGTTACAAAAGGATGGGAATTGCATCAAATGGACGTTAACAATGCATTCCTATATGGAGATCTGGAATAGGAGGCGTTCATGAAAATGCCACTAGGTTTTTTGGTTCCCGATTCGAACAAGGTATGCCACCTAAAGAAGTCCTTATATGGACTCCGTCAAGCACCTAGACAATAGTTTGCAAAACTATCCTCTAAGCTATGTAAGTATGGTTTTGTACGATCTTATACGGACTATTCCTTGTTTGTTTACTGAAAGGGGAACATATTCATGGCGTTGTTAGTTTATGTGGATGACATTGTTCTTACAAGCAATGATACTTAGGCCTCTAAGAGTTTTAAGGACTATCTTTATGTCGGTTTTAGCATAAAAGATCTCGAAACCTTGAAGTATTTTCTTGGTATTGAAGTTGCTAGAGGACCTGAGGGGATGTTTTTATGTCAAAGAAAGTATGCTTTGGAGATAATTGATGAGTGTGGACTGCTCGGGGCAAAACCAGCTAATTTCCTTATTAAAGAAAATCACAAATTAGCTTTGGCTGCAGGAAGATTATTGAATGATGCTACTAGATATCGCAGGTTGATAGGAAGACTCATTTATCTTACCATCACAAAACCTGAACTCACCTATGCAGTGTATATCTCATCCTAATTTATGCAATCCCTTAAGGAGGAATACATGAAGGCAGTTCATCGCGTTATTCGCTATCTTAAAGGTAGTGCAGGAGAGGGAATATTTTTTCAGCTAAGAATAATTTCCAACTTTATGGCTTCTGTGATTCAGATTGGGAGCTTGCCCTCTCTCTAGACGTTCGTTAACAGGTTATTTTGTATCTTTTGGGGGATCCCCTATTTCCTGGAAGACTAAAAATGCAGGCTACTGTATCCAGATCATCTACAGAAGCTAAATACAGGGCTATGGCTGCAGCTACTAGTGAATCTGGAAAAGCCTATGAAACTTTTATGTGATAGTCAGGCAGCCTTACATATAGCCAAAAACCTGATATTTCATTAGAGGACCAAGCATATAGAAATGGATTGTCACTTTGTTCGAGAAAAACTTGTTACAGGGCTTCTAATACTTATGCATGTCACGTCGCAGCATCAACCAGCGGACATCCTCACTAAGGCACTAGGGAAGAAGCAGTTTCAATATCTCAAGAGCAAGTTGGGCAAGGTCAACCTACATTCTCCAACTTGAGGAAGAGCGTTAGGAATAAAATATTGAATATTATATTCTGTGATCATTTGGTTTCCTAAACAAACTCTTGTAACTTCACTCCCAAGTAGGCTAGACCTAGGACTCCATATATTTAAGAACCCTTGTAAACACTTTGTAAATTATTAAAGAAATCACAGAGAAAGCTGATGAAGACCACCTCTCAAACAATCAGACTCATCTAACCAACCTCAATCCAGGTGTTCAAGCATTGGTCCAAAGAGTTTTAAGTGAAGGTTTCAGCTACTGTGATCTGTCCAGCAAATGAACTCATTCTTGGTTCTGCTATTTAGTCCAGTAAAGATCAGGTCCAACTTTTTGGGGGTAACTTACCTCATTTGCATAGTCACACAATGGCTGACAGATGAATCAAGTTGCTCCATTTGTTTTGAATAGCAAACAGCAGCAACAGCACTGCCAGCAGCACAGCAGTAGCCCAATTTTGGGAGAATCGGCTTTGACTCTCACTTGCAGCAAGGAGATGACACATTTAAGGGCTTGAAAAGGTATCAAAAATACTACAAGATAATTCCATAAAGCAGTTCATTCAAATCAGCTAACATATGCTATTATCCAGCACACCATGAAATACCCTTTGATCTAAGGGATAATAGGCTGTTGTACTTTGCTGATTAGCCGAGCTAATCACTGCATCAGCAACTAGTTGTTGCTGCCTAAGGCCATTATTAATAGTACTTAGATGCTTCAAGGGCATGACACCTCAATGATGGAGATTAGTAAAGAGATTAGGTGTCAAAGATCAGATTAGGCTACTGTTTTTAGGCTGTTTAAGTTCAAACTTATTTTTTGTTTTTAGTTTGCTTCTGTTTTCTGGTTTAGCCATTGAGATGGGGTGTGAAGCTAAGTATAAAAGCCTCATTTTCAGTTGTAATACTCAGTTGTTAAATGAATTAAGTCGAGCATAGCTCCTTTCCTCTCAAACTGTCTCTAGTTATCCTGTATTCTGGCCATTACAGGTGGTGTTCTAGTGAATCCTGGTGGTTAACTGATCGTGTGTCTGTATCCCGCTTAACTCCAGGGGCCCTAAAAGTGTCTTGGTGGTGTGCGTGTATCCAAGAGCAAGCTCAGTCTACCTTGGTTCTTGAGTTTGTTGATCAGTTTCAGTCCAGTTCAAGCAAACTTATCCAGATAGTTTGCTTGCTTATTTCCAGTTTCCTTCTATCTTACTTATTTCTCCATCATATTTGGTATCAAAGCTTAGGCTACCCTCCTAGGCCTTAACTAGTAGCTAAAACACAACCCTTAAGCCCAAGCGCACAATCTACAAAGAACTCTTTTCTAGAATAAGTAAGATGAGTGGCAATATGTCACTTGAGGAGAAGTTTGAGACCTTAATAAAGAACTATAAGTATCTTGAGAAGTAAAATGAGTACCTCAGGAAATAACTTGGTAAATCTCTTAAGAACAAAAGGAGAGCCTTACATTCAAAGTCACATAGCTCATCTGAGCAGCCACATGAGGAGGAGGCTGACAGTCAAGGCAACCCCTTTGCTTCCTCTAGTGATAATGACTCAAAATCAAGGCAAACAAGAGGTAAAAGGCACCATCACAAGCAATCTAGCTTTAATATAAAGATTAAGATCCCAGAGTTTGAAGAAAGGCTAGACCCTGATGAGTTCCTTGACTAGCTGCACGCAGTTGAGAGGGTTATGATTACAAAGACATCACAGGAAACAAGAAGGTCAAGCTTGTGGCCTTAAGGCTGAGGAAGTATGCATCCCTTTGGTGGACCAACCTTTGTGCCAAGAGAGACAAGAAGAGGAAGAGTAAGATCAGAACCTGGGCAAAAATGAAATCCAAGCTCAAGAACCGGTTCTTACCCCCTTCATGCCTTTAAAATAACTATTCTCAATTGCATAGTTTGACCCAAGGGAACATGTCTGTTGAGGAATATACTAGGGAGTTTGAAAAACTCCTAATCAAGTGTGATTTACAAGAACCAGAAGACCAAACCATAGTGAGATATCTTAGCGGTCTTGACCCTAGGTACTCTCATGTGGTTGAACTGTAATAGTGTACTACTTTTGAGGATGTTATGTGTGTTAGCACATAGAGTTGAGCAGCAGAAGAAGTCCAAGTCTGTTAAGAAAGAACCACCTAACCCTTGACGTTTTAAATGCCAAAAACCAAACTTTTAACACGGGGAGCCCTCAGCTAACCCCTAAACCCACTGGAGCTTCATCTCATATTGCTCCTAAGACCCCTACTCCCTAAAACAAACCTCCACTAAACATAGCCACCCCCAAAAGATGTTTTAAATGTCATGGCTTGGGGCACATTGCCTCTAAATGCCCCAACAGGAGGGTCATTACCCTAGCTGAGTACCAGGCCTCCCAGGAAGAGGAAGTAGAGGATGAAAGGGAGCTTTATTTCATGGAAGAGCAAGAGGGAGAGGAGGTGATAGAAGAGCCTGAAGAAGGGGAGCTGCTGGTGATTAGAAGAGCTCTCAATGCTCAAAGGAGCACCAAAGATGAACAAATGGAGAAAATCTTTCACAGTAGATGTTTAATTCAAGGCAAGGTCTGTTCTTTGATTATGGGAGTTGTGCTAATGTAGCATCTACAACCTTGATAGAAAAGCTAGGATTGCAAACTTCTGTCCACGCTTATCCTTACTGCATTCGGTGGCTTAATCAAGGTAAGGGATTGCAAGTTAATTCTAGGTGCCTAGTGGCTTTTCAATTGGGAAGAACTATTCTGATGAGGTTTGGTGTAACATTATTCCCATGGACGTATGTCATGTGTTATTAGGGAGATCATGGCCGTATGACAGAAGACTGATTCATGATGGCTATCAGAATACTCACTCTTTTATTAAAGATGGGAAAAGGGTCACCCTTACCCCTCTAGCTCCACATCAAATGCCTAAGTCCAGACCCACCAAACCCACTGAAACTCCAGAAAAGCTCATAACCTTGATGGAATCTGAACTTAAGGCTACCCAGCATGAGTTTAGACCTTTCAAGGGATGGATCCTTCAATTCCACAGTAAGCCAGATGCTACCCCAACCATTCCACTACAAGCCAAGCAAATTCTTAACCAGTTTACTCATGTCTACCATATTGACGTAGTCCTCATAGCTATTTTGCCTAATAACCAGCCTACAGGATAAATCCAAAGGACACTCAGGAGGTCTATAGATAGGTGGAAGAGTTCGTGGCCAAAAGAAATGGTGAGAGAAAGCTTGAGCCCATATACTGTGCCGGCCTTATTAGTTCCAAAGAAGGATGGGAGTATAAGAATGTGTGTGGACAGCAGAGCTATTAAAGAGATCACCATTAAGTACAGACACCCTATTCCCAGATTGAAGGACATGCTGGATGAGTTTTATGATTCAAGGGTGTTTTCAAAGATAGATTTGAGGAGTGGTTATCATCAGATAGGGATTAGAGAAGGAGATGAGTGAAAGACTTCCTTCATAACAAAGGGAGGCCTCTATGAGTGGTTAATCATGCCATTTAACTTGTCTAATGCACCTACTAACTTTATGAGGCTAATGAACCATATTTTTAGACCCTTCACAGGCAGGTTTATGGTTGTATATTTTGATGATATACTGATCTATAGCAGAATTGAGGAGGAACATCTGGACCATCTCCAACAGCTTATTCAGGGCTTAGAGAGGGAGAAACTCCATGGCAACCTTTAGAAGTGTACCCTTCTCACTTATGAGGTCACTTTATAGGGGTATATAGTCGTTGCCAGTGGTATCCAAGTGGATGAAAGCAAGGTGGAAGCTATTAGGAGCTGGTCAATTCCTAAAAGCATCCATAATGTAAGGAGTTTTCATGGGTTGGCATCCTTTTACAGAAGGTTCATTAAAAACTTCAGCACTATCATGGCCCCTATCACTGAAGTGATAAAGGGAAGTTCCTTCTAGTGGAATGCAAAGGCATAGCAAGCTTTTGAGGAGATCAAACCGAAGCTGACTCAAGCACCGGTTCTAGCCTTTTTATGCTTTGAAAAAGTCTTTAAAGTTGAGTGTGATACCTCTGGAGTAGGAATTAGTGGAGTTCAAACTTAGAGAGGTAGGCCTTTAGTCATCTTTAATGAGAAACTCTATGATTCCAAGAGAAGATACTCAACTTATGATAAAGAGTTTTATGCAATCGTCAGGTGCTTAGAACATTAGAGTCACTACCTTATAGCTGATGAGTGCATACTCCATTCTGACCATGAGACTGTCAAGTACATTCAGGGGCAACACAAGCTCAATGCTAAGCATGCCAAGTGGGTAGAGTATCTTCAATCGTTCTATTTCACCATCAGACACAAGTCAGGCAAGTTGAATAGAGGGCCAGATGCACTATCTAGGAGGCATCTTTTGCTAATTTAGCTAGAGACCTATGTTCTAGGGTTTGAACATCTTAAATCATTATATGAACATGATGAGGACTTTCAGGAAGTGTATAAGAGTTACAAGCAAATGCCTAAAGGAGACTATCTATTGTAGGATGGGTATTTATTCAAGGGAACCAGGCTATATGTTCCCAGGTGTGGAATAAGAGAACTTCTGATCAGAGAAGTTCATGGAGGAGCACTTGCTGGCCATTATGGAGAGAACAAGACAATATCTATGTTTAAGGAGCATTACTTCTGGCCAGGCCTATCCAAGGATGTTCAAGACATCATTAGGAGATGTGCCGCCTGTCAAGCTGCCAAGAGCTATTCACTGCCTCAAGGGCTTTACACTCCATTGCCTGTACCTCAATTCCCCTGGACTGATGTAAGCATGAATTTTGTCTTAGGTCTGCCTAGGACTCAAAAGGGAAAGGATTTCATCTTTGTGGTTGTGGACAGGTTTTAAAAGGTGGCTCATTTCATAGCCTGTAACAAGACCAATAATGCTGTATAAGTTGTCCAACTGTATTTCAAAGAGGTGATGAGGCTACATAGGGCTCCTAGGTCCATTGTATCAGATAGGGATGTAAAATTCCTAAGTCATTTCTGGCTTACCCTATGAAAGAAGCTAGAACCAAGCTCAAGTTCAGCACAACTTACCATCCTTAAACTGATGGTCAGACTGAAGCCACTCATAGGAACTTAGGAGTCCTTTTGAGGGCTTTGATCAGAACTCAAGCTAAGGCTTGGGATCTGCTACTGCTTAATGTGGAGTTTGCTTACAACAGAGCACCTCACAAGACCACTAGCTTATTCCTATTGAAGATAGTGCATAGAGTTGATCCCTTGACTCCTAGAGAATTAGTTCTAAGGATCATTGAAGGAAAGCCAAGTACTAAGGCTGAATAGAGGGTGAAGGAAATTCAAGTATTGCATGATAAAGTCAGGGAAAAGATTGAAAGGAGCAATGCTAACTATCAAGTTTAAGCTAACAGGCACAGGAAGAAGGTTGGTTTTCATTGGGGACATTGTATGGGTTCATTTAAGGAAGGAGAGATTGCCTCAAAAAGGGAATCCAAGTTGAGCTTCCAGGAGAGTATGGAGTTCCTGCTACTTTCAATGTAGCAGACTTGAGCCCGTATCTTAAAGATATACCCCTTGACAATTTGAGGTAAAATTCTTCTCAACAAGGAGAGGATGATGGAGACCGCCTCTCAAATAATAAGACTCAGCTAACCAATCTCAATCCAATGGTCCAGAGAGTTTTAAGTCAAGGTTTCAGCTACTGTGATCTGTCCAGCAAATTAACTCAGTCTTAGTTCTGCTATTTAGTCCAGTAAAGATCAAGTCCAACCTCATTTTCACAGTCACACAATGCTAACAAATGAATCAAGTTGCTCCATTTATTTTGAATAGCCAACAGCAGCAATACTGCCAATAGTCCAGTTTTAAGAGAGGCAACTTTGACTCTCACTTGCAGCAAGGAGATGACACGTTTAAGGGCTTCAAAAGGCATCAAAAATATTATCAAATAATGCCCTAAAGCAGCTCATTTAGATCAGCTAGCATCTGTTATTATCCAGCACAAACAGCCATGAAATACCCTTTGATCCAAGGGATAACATGTTGTTGTACTTTGCTAATCAGCCGAGCTAGTCACTGTATGAGCAGCTGGTTGTTACTCCCTAATGCCGTCATTAATAGTACTTAGATTCTCCAAGGGCATGACACCTCAATAATAAAGATTATTAAAGAGATTAGGTGTCAACGATCAGACTAGGCTGCTATTTTTAGGCTGTTTATGTTCAAACGTATTTTTCGTTTTTAGTTTGCTTCTGTTGACTGGTTTAGCCATTGAGAGGGGGTGCGAAGCTAAGTATAAAAGCCTCCTTTTTAGTTGTAATACTCAGTTATTGAATGAATAAGTCGAGCATAGCTCCTTTCCTCTCAAACCCTCTCTAGTTATCCTATATTCTGGCCATTACAGGTGGTGTTCTAGTAAGTTTTGATGGTTAACCGGTGATGTGTCTGTATCCAGCTTAACTCCAGGGGCTTTGAACTCATCTTACTGGTGTGCCTGTATCCAAGAGCAAGCTCAGTCTACCTTGGTTCTTGAGTTTGTTAATTAGTTTCAGTCCTGTTCAAGCAAACTTGTCCAGACAGTTTGCTTGCTTGTTTCTAGTTTCCTTCTATCTTGCTTATTTCTCTATCAAAAGCTACGGCAGACATAGCAAGCCACAGCATTGAGAATTCTTGTTCTTCCTCTTCTATAGTTCTTTACAACAACCAATGCCAAATTGGCACCACTAACACTAGTTTTGGCATGACCATGCCAATTTGGCACAGCTTTGCAAAAAATTTTTTCTTGCATTGTTATTTTCCTATAATTTGTATCCAACAAGTCGGCACAAGTTGTTCGAATGTGCCAAACTTGCGAATTCGGGGTTTATATAAGCCCCTATTATCCCCCATATGTAATTAAGTAGATTTTCTCCAGATTTTGGACAAATTAAGGGTAGATTTAGTCTCTCTTCTCGCAGTTAGCCATTCTAAATGCTTTTCTATTCATTTAAAGCTTACTTTTTTGTAAATTTATGTTATTATTCCTTTAAATCCTTGCAATTCTCTCTCTTTGAGTTTATGCTTCACATGAGGTCCTGCTTTTAAGCTTATTTTTTGTAAAATAAGTTTAGATAAGTTTAGTTGAGAGCAAGTTTAGAATAAGTTCAGTAAATAAGTTTAGAATAAGTTCATAATAAGTTTAAAATAATTCAACAAATATGTTTAGAATAAATTCAGTAAATAAGCTCAGAATAAGTTTAGTTTAGAATACGTTTAGTAAATAAGTTCAAAAATTTATTCTTAATAAGTCTAAAATATGTTCAGTTTAGAATCAATTAAACAAATAGATTTAGAATAAGTTCAAAATAAGTTCAATAAACAAGCTCAGAATAAGTTCAATAATAAGTTTAGAATAATTCAGTAAGTTCAATTTAGAATAAATTCAACAAATAAGTTCAGTAAGTTTAGTTCAGAATAAGGTCACATAAGTTCAGTTCAGAATAATTAAAGAATAAGTCAAAAAAAATCCAGAATAAGTCAAAAGCAAGTTCAACAAATAATTTCATAATAAGTTTAAAAAAATAAGTCTAGAATAAATTGAAAATATGACCAGTAAATAAGTTTAGAATAAGTTTAGAATTTAACAAATAAGTTCAAAACAAGTTCAAATTCAACAAAAAAGTTCAAAAAATAATCAACTAACTAAATATCAAGGTTTATCACTTGAAAAAAATCATAGTTATTGGTGACTTAATATTTACTTCCTTTATATTATTAAATTCTTTTAAGTGCACCTAATGTTGAGCTAATATAAGTGCTTAATGTTAATATTGAAATGTTATTTGAATTAATGTGCATTTTTCCCAAGCTTTCTTGTCTAGTTTTCCCTCAAACCACAATCATCATGCCAAATTTTTTCTACTCATAATAGAACGTAACAATAACCCCCATAATAAAGTAATAACCATCTAATTATAATGAACAATGAATAATAGTGATGATGGTAATGAAGTACAACAACAATAAAATAATAATCACCTAATTATTAAAAACAATGAGTCTTAATAAATAGTTCATAATAAGTTCAACAAATAAGTTCATAATAAGTTGAAAATAAGTTCAGTAAATAAGTTCAGATAAGTATAGTTTAGAATATGTTCAGTCAAAATAAGTCAAAAAGAACATGGTCTTAGCTCCACTAATTGCACACTTAAACTAGTTGATTTAGTTTTGTGGATGCTTTGAAGTTCAATCTTTTCATTTGTAATCTTCTTTATTTTAGTCTTCTACTCTCAATCTCTGAATTTCTTCTCTAAAGATGCAAATTTCTACCTCTTTCACACTTCACTATTTTAGGGTTTCAAAATGCATTTCCAAAGTTTTAATTTCTAGTTCATTATACATTGAATTAGAGTTGGCTAGGTTAGATTAGTCCTAAGCAAGTGGTGATAAGCCACAAATTTTACTTCTCTTGCTTCAACAATGGAGGTCTAACCTCCATTGTTGGATTTCAAACTTTTGAGGTTCTCTCTCTCTCTCTCTCTCTCTCTCCCCCCCCCACCCTTAGTTAGATTTAATACTTTCCTATTTGAATTAGATGTTTTGCTCATTGAATGATAGTTAGAATCATATTTTATGTTGTTTTTGTTAATTATACTTTATTTCAGGATAGTTAAATTAATTATACTTAGATTAGAATTAATGATTAATTAGTTTAGTCAATCATGCCTGCATTGATTTTCTTAGAAATTTTCTAGATTAGTTCCCCTTACTCCAGGGCAAAGGCTCAATAGTATCTAGAGGTATAAAAGCTTCCAGAGAACCCTCAAGACGCAAAGAAGCCTAAAGAAACATACGTTTGTCATTGCATTTTCATTGTTCCTTTCTTCCATTAACCAAACTATGTTTGTGTAGTTTTTTAATTAACGAAGTTGATTATTGTAATCCATAAAGTCATATTTTCCTTCTTTTAATTCTCCTACAGTCTAAAGAGTTGTTAGGTGTTTTTTGATGTGCATATTGTTGATGACTTATGAAGTAGAGAAAGCTTAATATGTTGTTCAACTTGTGGAATAATGAACAATATTGAATACTGTAGTGAACAATGTTGTACTCCATAACATCCCATTCCACTTTCCCTTCTAGATTTATGAATGGTGTTTCCCAACATTCTACTTGTTAATGACCTATAAACCAGACAAACCTTATTATGTTGTCTAGTGTCGGACACAGTAAACTCTTATGTTAATTATAATATGCTTCTCTATATTTTAAATAATTTTTTACACATGTGATAGATTTCTTAGAATTTGAGCAACCTTAGTGAACTACATTAAGTTCCATAATGAACAACATTTAGTAACATAGTGAACTATTCTGTAATCTATAACCTCCCTTTGCACTTCCCTTTCAGATTTTCTCATGGTTATTCTAACTTTCTAGTTAATTACCTATAAATCATACAAATGTTACCATGTTGTCAAGTGTGGGACAAACTAAATGCTGATGTTAATTATAATATGCTTCTTCATATTCTAAATATTTTTTTCCATATTTGATAATTTTATTTGAAACCGAGAAACCTTAATGAACCTCATTAAGTTGCATAATGAACAACATTGACTTATATAGTGAACTATTTTATCATCTATAACTACCCATTCCAAACTTCCATATTATTGTACAGTGTTGTCCACCGTGCTTCTTGCTACTATTACCCATAGAAACCTTATTATGTTGTCAAGTGTGGGTTAAATTAAACGCTTACATTAATTATAATATGTTTCTCCCCATGTTAAAAAATTTTTCCAAGATTGATCAGTTTCTTTGAATTTTATAAACCTTAGTGAACCACATTAAGTTGTGCAATGAACAACATTGGCTAATGCAGTGAACCATTTTCAATCCCTAATCTCTCATTCTGCTTTCCCTTCCAAGTGTTTGGCTGGAGTTGCGGTATGTGTTTCCTATTATTACCTATAAACCGGAGAAGTCTTATTGTGTTGAGATGATTAAGGTCGTCATGAAAATTAATTATCTTTTTCTAAAGAGTGAATTTATGGTCTATTATGATGTTGAATACCCTAATAGATAACATTGAATACAATAATGAACTGTTTATTATTGTTGGGAAGTCACTAATGTTAACTTATGGAACATGTTTGAATTTAATAGTTAACCACATTGGTAAATAAATCAACATCATTGACTTGTATAGTGAACATTTTTTTGTGTTTTTTTGTATGTGTTTATTTGATAAGTTTATTTGAAGTCGAGAAACCTTGGTGATCATCATTAAGTTGTATAATGAACAATATTGAATATTATAGTGCACAATTTTGTTATCCGTATCTTCTCATTTCACTTTTCGTTTACTTTGGAGAACAAAATGGGAAGGAGCTTTAATTTTCTTAAAAACCCAATACAGATGGCATTTTCTTGTATAGCAGCAACATCTTATAGCTACGTGAATGGATTTCGCAAGCAGTTTATATGTGCTTACTGTAAGTGAAGTTTCTTCGAGGTGGTACATGTCCATGTTGGTGGCATTTCTATTCTATATTATCAGTAAATCTTCAGTCATTGATAAAGATGCAATTAACTTCTCCTGAACAAGTAAATATACTCCAAAATTATGTGTCCCAAAATAATCTATAATGCAAAATAGATTATCTTCTTTAACATTGTGTCCTCTACAAAATAATGCTCTAAAACATGATATACGATCTAATAGTAGAGTAGTACTACTGCTGGAGTTGTTATACCATTTCTCTTTGCTGGAACTCTCTTTTTGCTGCTGTTAGCTTTCTTAGAGAGTTTTTTTTTAATATGCTTTGATGAAAGACAAAAAAAAGAGATTAATCAATTGACATATTCATCATGTTATAATTGTATTATCTTGGGACTACAATGGTGATTATAATTCAAAAATATTATGACTGACAATATCCCTTTGATTATGGTTGTTTACTTATTATTGGGATCCTTATGAGGTAAATATTAAGACTTAAATTCTCTTCAAATGCTTGATATCTGACTTGATTTTTTGGAAAGCAATTACAAATCGTCTCAAGATAATTTGCATTTGCTCAAAGTGGAAGTAGCCGTTAGAAAACATTCATCAGCAAAAACATGGAAGTGTCAGTTGGAAGAATATCAAGTCAAGCCAAAATTAGCTCCTAGCCATTGGCTGCTGAGATTGCTAAGATTTCAAGGGCACTGAACTGCAGTCCAAGGTACTGAACTGAAGCACAAATCCAGATCGTGTCTAACGACTAGTCTCTAAAAAATCCTCCAAGTTTCCCCTATAAATACAAAGCTAAATTGGAGCTCAGGAAATCAAGAATTGCAAGCACTCATTGGCATATTACTCAAGTAATATATTGGCATACATTGGCATACATTATGCTCAAACTTATTTCCTTTACAGTTGAGTTGCATTGTTGAAGGTGTAAGTAAGGTGGGATTATAAAGTTGAAGGGTCAACTCTACCAAGTCTAGTTGAAGGGTTCAACTGGTGACTTGGAACTTAGAGTAAGGTATACTCTAGAGTTGTAACAATCCTTCTTAATATAATCGGGTTAATCCTAGAGTTAGGGAACTCTAGGTGAGAATTAAGCCTGGTTGAGGTTATCCTCGTTAAAAAGTGCTTGTATTTTGTCCACGTTTACGTTTGCATTCTTTATTTCGATTAATTTGTGATGTTGATCATCACCCTATTCATCTCGCTTTAGGGTGATTCAATAGCCTTTGAGTCTTCAATTGGTATCAAAGCCAGACCCATTGCATTTTGACTTTATCGTCAAGTGGGCAACAATCATGGCCACCACTAAAGAAGGCTATTATGATCAAGGTCATTCCACTGTTAGACCTCCTTTGTTTAGAGGCACTAACTTTTCTTATTAGAAAAACTTAATGCAGATCTTTATCAAAACTGAAGACTATGAGTTGTGGAACATTGTAATTAAGGGACCATATGTTCCAATGACAACCATTGATGGAAAAAGTCAACCGGAAATCGAGGAACAATATACACAGGAGGACTTTGCAAAACTCTCTAAGAACTTTAAAGCTATGAACATTTTATATTATGGTCTTGATGCTAATGAATATAACCGTATTTGTTCTTGTGAAATAGCTAAGCAAATTTGGGACAAACTGGTTATGACATACGAAGGAACAAGTCAAGTGAAAGAAATGAAGATCAACATGCTCGTTCACCAATACGAGTTATTCAAAATGCAACCGGACAAGTCTATCAAAGAAATGTTTACACGCTTCACTGATATAACCAACAACCTTAAGTCCCTCAGCAAGTCCTATACAAAAGTGGAGATGGTTAGGAAAATTCTTCGATGTGGTCTTCCTAAGAACAAATGGGGTCCTAAGGTCACCGCAATCGGAGAGGCTTAAAATCTCAAGACCTTGGCTCTGGATGATTTGCTTGGGAAGCTTATGACTTATGAATTTGATCTTAAAGAAGATAAAGAAGTAGTTCAAACAAAGAAAGAAGTAGCATTCAAAACTACAAACGAAGACCTCCTGTCCTCGGAAGACGAATCAAGCGAAGAAGATGAAGATTCTATGGCAATGATTGCTATAGGATTGAAGAAAATACTCAAGTCCAAAAGATTTAACCCCAAAAAGTTTTATAAAAAGGGATCCTCATCAAGGAAGAATGAAAAATTAGCAAAAGGTACAAAAATTTCCAATAATAATAAATTTGAATATAATATGGGTCCTTGTTGTAGTTGTGGTTTACCAGGGCATATTGCAAAGGATTGTCCAATCTTGTAAAAGAGAGTAGAAAAATGGAAGGAAATGGCCAAGCAAGAATTCAAGAGAGCGATGATAGCTGCATGGAGTGACAATGACTCAAGTGATAGTGAGAATGAAGAAGAACAAGCGACGAATCTTTGCTTCATGGTGAATGAAGGTCAAATCCAAGAAGAAGAAATCGAGGATGAAAGCTCAGATGAGGTAGATTATTTTGACTTTCTTAAATATTCTAAAGATGAATTAGCCCAAGTCTTGGTTAATTGCATTGAATGTGAGAAAAAATATTTGTCTAAAATAAGGTCTTTAAAGAAAGTCATTCAAAACGTATCATTTAAAAAAGAGGCTTTACAAAAATCAAATGAAGAACTTCATATGAAGATTGATACTCTTGAAACAAAGAAGCAAGAAGTTCAATCTAAATGTGAAGGTTTTGAAAAATTGGTTTTAAAGTTTTCAAAGGGACAGGAAAATTTGGACATATTATTAGGATCTCAAAGGATGTCCTTTAATAAAGAAGGTATTGGCTCTAATCCCTTTAACAAAAAGAAGACATATAAAAACTTTTTTATTCAAGAGACATCCAAAAATAAATCTCACAGCAGTTGTAATTATGGCCTAAGGAATGGCCATATGTCTTATTCATGCCCTTTTAGAAAATCTAGCCCTAGGCTAGCTCAAATTTGGGTACCAAAAGCCGCAAGACCACCCAATGTGAATCGAGAGAAAATCCTCTCTATGTACTAATTATGTTCCTAAGTTCATGCAAGTCAAGCCAATGAGAAATTCATTACTGTTAAGAATTCAAGGCCTTTAATGGCAATCCAAGCCCTTAAACTGTAGGTAGAAATTGGGTATCTTTAATATGACCAATTCAAAGGCTTGAATTTTTATGTCAACATCTTCAATAGTGGTAATATTCTTGCTAAACATAAGATGATATTACTTTGCATGATCTACTATTTTTGGCATTCTGATTTCAAATTTTTTGAACTTTAATTTGCTTTATTATCATTGGAATATGAGCATGATTGATATTCTAATATATCTTATACTATTATGATGTGTTATTATACACATATGATCTCATTGCTTTTGTCCATAATTATTATGATCCCTAATAGTTATATTGCTTGTTTCTAGAAGAGAAAAATTATATCACTTGATCATTTTTTGATAACCTCGATTTACTCTTGATAAGGGGAGAATTTTGTTAATGTTAATCACTTATTGCATCATTATGTTGTTTATAAGAATTTCAAGTCAATGAGCATTAGCAAATGTGATTAATTTTATGGTTAGTATTTTATCCCCTATATATTTTATGAGTGCCATGGATTGAGGGGGAGCATCTTTATATGACATTGATTTATTAAGGGGGAGTTATATGTGTTTGCCATAATTTTTTATAAGCTTCAATTTTTCTTTCTCTTTCTTGTACTACCCTTTTGATGAAATACAAAAAGGGGGGAGAAGTGTTTGGAAAACTTTTCATGGTGTCTCATTCCAAATTGCATGGATATATTATTTTTATTGGGTTTTGTCTTTTATCAAAAAGGGGGAGATTGTTAACTTTCTCAAAGAGTTTTTTTTAATATGTTTGGATGAAAGACAAAAAGAGATTAATCAATTGACATATTCATCATGTTATAATTGTATTATCTTGGGACTATAATGGTGATTATAATTGAAAAATATTATGATTGACAATATCCCTTTGATTATGGTTGTTTCCTTATTATTAGGGATCTTTATGAGGTAAATATCAAGATTTAAATTCTCTTTAAATGCTGGATATCTAACTTGATTTTTTAGAAAGCAATTACAAATCTTATCAAGACAATCTTCATTTGCTCAAAGTAGAAGTAGCCATTAGAAAATTTTCATCAGCAAAAAAATGGAAGTGGCAGTTGGAAGAATATCAAATCAAGCCAAAATTAGCCTCCTAGCCGTTGGCTGCTGAGATGGCTAAGATTTCAAGAGCACTGAACTGCAGCCCAAGGCACTGAACTGAAGCACAAATTCAGATCGTGTCTAATGGCTAGTCTCCAACAAATTGTCCAAGTTTTCCCTATAAATAAAAAGCTGAATCAGAGCTCAGGAAATCAAGAATTGCAAGCACTCATTGGTATATTATTCAAGCAATACATTGGCCTACATTGGCATACATTGTGCTCAAACTTAGTTCCTTTACATTTGAGTTGTATGTTGAAGGTGTAAGTAAAGTGGGATTATAGAGTTAAAAGGTCAACCCGACCAAGCCTAGTTGAAGGGTTCAACTAGTGACTTGGAACTTAGAGTAAGGTGTACTCTAAAGTTGTAACAATCCCTCTTAATATAATCGGGTTAATCCTAGAGTTAGGGAACTCTAGGTGGGAATTGAGCCTGGTTGAGGTTATTGTAACACCCCCAGCCCGCAGGCCAGAAGCGTTACGCTTTCCTAACTTCTTACTTAATTCCTGGGACGAAACGGGCAGAATTTCCCCTAAAAACTGACCGTTTCCAGGCTAAAAGCCTTACAATAAGTCCCTGTAAATCAACGGAAGCGCAAAACATTTAAAACATAGCTCAACGGCCACACGCCGGAGTTCATAACTCAACGAGCCACTCGCTCGGAGTACACCAAATAGATTGACTCATGAATAAAGAAGAAATAGAAGATACAACTCAACGGTTAACAAAACCGGAGAATTAAGATTTACATCTCAAAACATAGCTAAATTAAACCAAGAAGACATCTAACTAACTTGATGGTTGGCTCAGACGGCCATACAGAGCGACCTTTTATACCATATGCATTACATGAACTAGAATAATTGTTTACAGACCTTTATAAACTAAGAATACATTAGATGACTTCATTAAACACATAGGATCCCTTCCAATGAGCACGTACGACGTCTTGTAAGCAACAATAGGTTCCTTCTGGACTTATCTGACTCAACTTCTTCCTGTCAGAAGGAAAACCTGGGGAAAAGGGGGAAAGAGTAGTGGGATGAGCAACCACACGCTCAGTGAGTGTCCCCCAACCCCCTTAAAACCAAAACCGTTGCAGGCAATACTATCTTTACTAGTCACATATCACGTTTTCGTACTTTACTATTATAATAGATGTTCATAGAACCTTCATGGGAGGATCACTAAACATAACTTCACTTAAGCACTTAAACACGTTTCCAGGATTCTAAATGTTCAAACGTCTTTACTAACAGGCAGATGCACACTTAGATAGGCGACGAGGCTAAGCATAGAAATCTTTCTTTTTCATAATATAACTTCTTAGCGTTCCAGTTTAAACTACGCATGAAACCTCAATCACATGATGTGTATATAAGGTTATCCCTTTTCATAAATACACTTTTCTTGATATTTCATTCATATAATATACAGATCACACACATAAACACATATCAAGCATTTAAGTATCTTAAAACATCATATTAAGCTATATGACACCCTCGCATGCTATTCACATATCAACGTTCATTCGTTTAGGAAGAGACGCCTTCATTTATGGAATTTTTAACGTGCTATAACTTTCCTTCTCATCTCATACACTTTAAATCAGACAGACTTGCTATGGATAAGAATGATGCCACACAAGATTAGAATCCACGTTCAACCATGCTTAAGAATCGTTGATAAAGCATTCATTGAAAGCTTTCTTTTAATACATGGGCTAAGAATCCATATTCAAACATGCTTGTGGATCATTTTATAACTCGTTCATTAAAAACTTTCTTTCTTTCGTAGAAAACGTTTTCTTAGTCTTTAAAAGAAGTTTCATTTCGTTTGGTCGTATAACAACCCTTATAAGCTTTCCATACATCATTCCATATAGCCTTTTGGGCTCATAAAAAGAACTTCCTTTCCTTTGTAATCGTTTAAAAATGGCAAAGAGCCAATTGCTTTTCTTAACTTAGTACAAAAGTACTTCTGGCATAAGATCATTACAGGGTGCTGATTGGGTGAGAACTATTCTCGACCCCATAGTGAGACCTAACGCTCACGCTTAAGCTCTTACTCCCGGGATGGCTACATATAACATATCGGACCATTACATTAGCCCTCGTCAGGGCCTCTAGGGTTTATCCGGACTTATCCCCTAGGTTAACATTACATCATATCATATTGTCCGCAGCACATTATCTTAGCCACTTAAAGCGTATCGGCCGTAACGGCTAGTAATTTTGTCGTATCTTTTGGTAAAATCATTTGTCATGCAACTCACGCCTTTGTAAAATTCTTTAGGATTCCCCCGTTCAAGCAGGTTCACTCCCAAAACTGTATCCGTTTACTTTAAAATATGCCATCATGCACTAATATTTGTGGCTACTATTATTTCAAAACATGAAATTCTTCTTTGGAAATCTCACCCTTATGCACATAATGCAACTTGAGCAAATAGAAGGGAAAGAGGTTCACATATATCACATTCAAACACTTCATAATTAATTCATCACATCGAGCTACACATGGCCTCGCAATCCACACGATTGCGGTCATTTCACAACCCAGTCTCCCTCCTCACTGCACCGTACCACAAGACCTCGAACGCTCATAATTCTTTCCTCAAACCATCCAACTACCAACTCGTTTCATTGATTTATTAATACAACATATTATCATACTAATTTATGAAAAGGTAAGATTTAGGTACTTACCTGGGCAAGCAGCACCACTTGGCAGTGCGTTACAGCAAGCATACGTATGCATATATATATATATACCATCACGTACACATATAAAACTATAGAACTTTACTTGGGAATTCATACATGATAAGGCTCCAAGCATTTATAAATTTACTTCAGAGTTAGTAGGCCTTTATGGGATAGTTAAGCATATAGGCGATCATAGACTGATTAAACATTTATATACATAAACTTTAAACACGTACGATGCACTTCGAAGTTCATACTCGATCATGGAACGACCAAACATTCATAAACGTTGGCTTTAAAGACATAAGATGCACTTTGAAGTCCACACAATCATGGAATGACCAAACATTCATAAACGTTGGTTTCGAAGTTACAAAACAAGTCCAATTGAGCTATTTCATCATAATACGATTCTAAACGTTCACTATCTACATCGAAATTACTATTCGAATCGAAATAAACCACTTAAACATAATACGACTTTAGGCATTCAGTTATTATGTCTAAGTTACTACTCAGGTATAGACTAACTAAATACTCAAGTATCGATTCCAACCATACTCATCTCTTTTCGAAGCTATTAATCAAGTATGAATCGTTTAAGTGTACTTATGTCGATTCAAAGCATTCATAATTCATTTTGTGCTAAACTTTTAGGCATGAACTAGCTAAATTCACTTGAATTGATTCTAAACACGTTAAACTAACTTCGTTTTTAATCCTTTTTCATGCATCAACTAATTAACTTGAATCGATGCTAAACACGTTAAATTAACTTCGAATTAACAACTCAGGTATGATTTACGATTATTGATTCGAATTGAAGCTAAACGCACATAATTCACGTTAATTTACAATTTCAGGCATCCATTAACTACATGCATTCGAATTAATGCTAAACACGTATAATTCATTTCGAATTACAATCTCAGGCATTAATTAACTAAATTGATTCGAATCGAAGCTAAACATATCTAATTCACTTCGAATTAAAACCTCAGGCATAAATTAACTAAATTGATTCGATTCGAAGCTAAAGGTATTTGATTCATTTCGATGTAAAATCTCAAACATTCAATGGTCACAGGCATTCGAATTAACGCTAAAGGCATGTAATTCACTTCGAATTATAAACTCAGGCTTCCGATAGCTACATACATTCGAATTAACGCTAAACATGTATAATTAACTTCGAATTATAAATTCAGGCATTCAATGGTTACATACATTCGAATTAACGCCAAACATGTATAATTAACTTCGAATTAATAAACCTCAAGCAGCACATTCTAAATTAGGCTATGCTAGTCTAACATGCAACATCGATTCCACTAAAACGTTTGCGAAATTAGTACTAATTTAGGAGGCGAGGAACACCCACCTCGATACCACGCTAGAAACATGCGATTTAGCTTGAATTGAGGCCAAAAATCGAACACCAACTCCCTGCCCTTCGCGCGTGACTCAACCAGTCCAAACCCACAAACCCTAACTCGCGATTTCTGAGAATTTTAGGCACAATTTAGAAGAATTTAGGGTGAGGATCGAATTTATAGAAGGAGAAGAGGTTCGAATTCACCTCGCATGCCCTAAAACGGACGGATGTCCGGCCGAGCTCGTGTCAATTCGCCCCTGTCTGCGGCCGGTTCTAGCCCAGCCACGCGTGAGGTGGTTCGCCGGCCTTGGCTGCGGCGGTCGCCGGCGTGGTCGCGGCTCCTCGAGCCCCCCTCCGCCCCTTCTCACTCTCGCTCCAACTCTCTCTCTCTCTCTCTCTCTCTGCCGCGGTGTCACGAGGGTTGGCCGGCGGCCGACCTGCCGGTGCACCGCCGTCGACCTCGGCCCCGACTCGCCGTCCAGTGGCCCTCCTCTCTCTCTGCCGTGGGGTTGTGGTCGGGGTGGGGGTGCCGTGAAGAGCCTCAAGACCCCCCCTTCGCGTTCCTCTGCCAGTGAAAGAAGGGGCTTCGGCCCCTTATGTTCTTTTTTTTTTTTTTTTTTTTTGGTTGATTCGGTTAATAACTCAATCAACTAAAACCGCTAGTCCAATCTCAAATGTCTTGTTCTAAACTCAAAACGATGCATAACCCTTCATCAATTATTGGAATCCAACTACGTCGAAGTTCGATTTAATAAGTCTCGAAACTAATTCTAAGGTTGAAAACCTAATCATTTTCAGGAAACGACTAAATAAATCGAATATCGACTAAATTAAACTATCGATATCACTTAAAGGCATAAATGGCACGAATTGATTTTGAAATCAATAATAGCAATAATAATCTCGTCTTTAATGAAATTATAGTTCTCAAAAGCACATTGATAATAATTTAACCCATACAGTTACTAAAAATATGAATTTAAAACGTAAAAAGGAAATTAGTTAGCTTAAAGGAAAACGAAACTGCGGGGTCTTACAGTTATCCTCATTAAAAAGATCTTATGTTTTGTCCACGTTTACATTTCCGTTCTTTGTTTCGATTAATTTGCGGTATTAATCCTCACCCTATTCACCATGCTTTAGGGTGATTCAATAGCCTTTGAGTTTTCAGCTGCTTCTAGTGTTTGGACCCATAGCCTATTGAGTTCACTTTTCAATATCATTGCTGCATATCTTGAATGTAGATACAGGACAAATTCTTTCTGCAGTTTGGACATATGTTTGGGACATAGTCACCAAAATTTACAAATGTATAGTATATCACATATAGAACTAGTCAGAAGGCGGTAGACAATTAAAATGAAATAGAAGCACATTCTGAAAGTAACCACTTAATGGTGTTCGCTATTCACAGCATGCTATGGAGCATATATATAGTATTGAAAAATGACCATAAATGGAAGGTAGAGTTTTGACTGGCCTCAATGAAGCCATCAAAATATTCTCAAGTTCTTATCTCAAATAGATCCTGAGACACTAGATATAATTCATGAATAGGAGAAATTAAAGGAAGTCAAGAGCTTTCATGTATAGATGGGAAGCTCACATGCAAGTCTTTCACACAAAATCTAATTCAAGTCTAATGCCAATGGATCCAACACTTTAATTTTTTTTCAACATGTTGTTACATATGCAGTAAGGATTTTTCCTATTACTTCTTATAAATTATTTTTCCTATGTCTGATATGTCTTTCTATTATCTAAGTAATAGACTTATAGATCTATTTTCTACATGTCGTTTTTGTTCAAGAAAGGATATTTGCATTAACATTTGACTTGCCGACCAAATATTTCTGTCTTCCTATATTTGGTGGGCCAAGGCTATATTTCTGGAACTTGGCCATAGTCATTTTGAAGTGTCCAGTGGCCAACACACGAAAGCTTGTTAACATACATTTCTAGATAATTCAAAAGCTTTTATATGCTAGCATGAAATGTCCAAGTTACCTTGTTAAATTCAAAACTGGGTCTCCAGTTCTCAACTTGGCCTTCACGAAATGTCTCCATGTGGTGTATGATGTAGATTCCACAATCATGAACGTTTGTGTCATCTTGCCAAGATAGCCTCCAAAACGCTAGGCTAAATTTCTTCAAGTTAGTCCCTTTTTATACCCATTCACTAAATAGCTTGAGAACAAATTCGTCCGCAAGTGATATGTGAAGTTATTAATGAATAAAATTATTGTTTTTGATTTAAGGTTAGTGTTAGTAAGGAATATGTACCAATGGCCATAGCACAACTGCGATAATTTAATGTAGGATTTTTACCTGCTAAGCGATTGTCAAGGACAATCACTTTCCTGGCCATGAAGTCATAACAAAGGACAAAAAAATGATTTTCTCTAAGAATTGGGAAGAAAACCTGCATGCCACATAAAAATCATGACATTATGCATCTACATATTGTGGAGATATTATTCTAATCATGTCATGAGAATCACAACATTAGTATTCATGTTATAGTGAATAGTAATAGGCTAAATGATGAGCCAATTAGAGCTTTATAGTTCCCTAAGGTCAAAGCGACGACAAAAGGCTTGGCAAACTCAGCTTGTTCACTATTTCTTTCAATATTGTTCACTTTACAATTTTAACCTAGATTGAATGGGGATTATCCACAATGTAAGTTGATAGTGGTGATAAAGTAAGTTATCTAACAAAGTACAATTCTTTTATCGAAATATTATAAGATGTTTACTGTGTGTGTTGAGTTTGTTCATTATGTACTTAATTGTTGTTCATATTTGGACTATTGTTTTGTTCATTGTTGTTCTAGGTTGTTTTACTCAGTTTGTTAGGATTGCTCACTTCAGTTTTCAAAGGCACTTGGCACACAATGCAAGAGTAGCATAGTAATAAGAGTTGTCTTGATGTATCTATGGCTGATTGAGCTTCAAGGAATTCTAAAATGTGCAAAACTCATTAGGTGTAATTGCCAGTGTCAAATGTGGTCCATTCAAAGAACTATAAGATGAAGTTAAAATATCAAATAATTCCTAAGTGCTACGGAACTTACCAATTGTGATTCATCCTATTTCATCCAAGAGTACCTTTCTATTTCAAGGTCCATTACCGTCTTAAAGGCTTTTGATAAATCCGTTGGACCTTTCTCTAGAGCCACCTAAAAAAGCAAAGAACTTATATTAACGATAATGAATGAAAATGTGTTATAATTGAATTAAATATGTCATATGTACAGCTTGATTATCTTACGTAAACACTTGCACTGAAGAACATCCTCTTTGGCATACTTGGATTCCTACTCATTTCCATCCAGTTTAGGATGAGACACAGTACATCCACTATAGGACTTTCTAAGTCTCGATCCCTAAATATCCATAATCTTTTGTCTTCGTCTTCATGGTCATACTCAAAAAGTCTCTCCCTATATATTTAATGTTGTTGTTAGTATGTCAAGGATCAAAATATGAATAAAGAAAATTAAGTACAATCTTGTGGTTAAAGGGTATAATCTAACTTAATAAATGAATATCTTATGACAAGCAGACAAATTACATGCTAATGGCTTTACAGTGTATTATGCATACCAATTATGATCTAATCTAATTTTAAGAAATGAATATATTATGACAAGGGAAAACTGAAATTGCATGTTTGCGCAGGTCGAAGTTCAACCCGAATTGATTTTAAGCAAAATTCTTCACTATATGGGAAGAGCAGAAATATTCAGTCACAATTCAAGCTTAGTCTTGGGGGAAATTTTTAATAAAGCAGATAAATTGAAATTGGAGTGTACTACCCAATTAGTGTCTGGAGAGACTAATGACTTTATGTATATCATGAACTGGGATAAATAGGAACACTTATGTTGATGGGTGGAATTTATCTGGTGAGAGAAAAGCATAGTCTTCCAACATCATTTGTGTTCGTTTCAACCGATTTCTAGCCTCTTTGTAGTCTTTAAGGAATGGTGTTCGACATAAAAAAGGCATCTCTTTCACAATCCTCTTTAGCAGTTGCCTTACTACTACCTTTTTACCTTTTTTGTTTGCCTGAATCTCTAGCAAGTCCTTCCGCATGGGTTGTTTTGTTATGCCATGTGCTCCTTTTGCATTCCTATGCTGGGGTTTTTCTTTCTCTACCTTGTGCATTTGTTTGATACTTCCTTGTGATTTCCCTAAATTGTCAGCATTTTCAGTAGGCTGGCATGTGCGCTGATAATATACCCTGTAATAGATGTATTAGCACCTCCGTTGGGTGAAAAGGAAAATTTCAACATTGTAGGAGTTATGTCTAATGAACATGACG
>JAKOGI010000070.1:590000-692500 GCA_029747015.1 Carnegiea gigantea
TAAGCATCAGAGCCTCGCTCTACCTTTGGTCCCCCAGTCTCATGCAACACTAGTTCACCCAAAAACAAAACATTTTATAACAGTGAGATAAACTTAGTAAACAATCACCCCTAATAGTCAAATTACGCACACAAATTCATTTGAAAGCATTTTAGGGGTAGGGGAACAACAAGGCCACACTTACTCGTTTTCCATTAGTGTAATCGTCCATTTTTACATGATCTCGATGACGCACACAATTTATTCTAGATTCAACCACTATAATAAGATTTAAGGGTGAGCGACATCACTAGGTCTCATGGTCTGCGGTTGGGTTTAGCGCAGCCGCTTAACTCAATCATGGCCTATCGCCGACTACGATGGTTGCCGCTGACCCATTCCCTGGCCTACCATCATCATGGATGGTTACTGCTAACCTAGCCCATGTCCTAACAGGGCACGTGGCCGCTCATATGCATGCACTATTTTTTGGGGAAGGCTATGGGCCTTTAATCAACATAACCAGTTAACAATCTCACCCATAACCAGCCTTTACATTTACTAATATACTTATTCAATTTACAAGCTCACTTTAATAGGAACAACTCATTCAAATTCGATCCGATCCCCAAGGGCATTACCACAATACACAACTTACGTCAACATAGCACAATCAAGCAATCCCAGTGACACAGTCACGTTCAATTAACTCATGCCATAACTTCATTAAATCAGCAATTAAATCAATTCTTACCATATTCAGTACACACATAATTTTTCAAGTAACTCGAGGAAGGGTTAGGGCATGATTGTTACCTAGAATCCGTATAACTTACGGGCTCGGTTACTAGTTAGGGCCTACTGCTCTGCACTTGGGACAAAACATCGCCCACATTCAGTCCAAAACTTCATGGACCAAAACTCTAGCCCCTGCCCTACTTATAGGAATTTTTCTAGAATTTTTACCCATGGCTAGGGTTCCCAACCGAAGTCCAACTCTTCATCCAGATTCAACTAGGATCTAGGTCCAACTTCCAGAACCTATAACTTTGTCTCCCCATGTCGAAAATTAAATTTCTTACCCATTACAGAAAGGTTAGTCCGTCCCTTACACTTCTTCTGTTTAGGGTTTTGTCAAATTCTGACCCAGATTGGGTCATTTTTCTAATTCTTTTCACGGTGTCAGTGACTATCCTGATCTGGACAGCCTCCAGTAATTCGACCATAACTTGAACTACACTACTTCGATTTGTACGACTCAAGACTGGTTACATAGAATATCCAGACGCACCTATCCTAAAAAGTTCACAATTTTTAGCCTACTGGTATGTCCTGTCCGAATTTTAAAGTTAGTGTATGTGTAGTTCTCATGTCCAGCAGGCTCCGTCCATATTTTCCACCACCAATGCATACCCTTAGTTTGTTTTTCCATAAAGTCTCGCTCCCAACAAACCCGTGACCGTCCTAATAGCCTTATTTCTACTCGCTTATAATCCAAGTTGAATAAAAATTGAAACTTTTAATTAAAACGATTAATAAATAGCCTCTTTAGACTTACCTTGATGCTATTTCGGCAGAGGAGCGATTGAAACTTCTAAACCTTGGAGTTTTAAATCTGAAAAATCATAACAGCTCAGGTTAAACATTTCATACTTGAAATCCCACATCAAACGATGAATTTAGAAAGAAAATACAAGAAAACCCAAACTTTTTGGGGTTTGTATGCATGGGGTGCATGGGGGCACACCCCACTTACCACCAAGAGGGAGAGAGAAGGTAAGGGGTGTGGTGTCTTGGTGGGCTGCCAGTGGAGGTGCCTTGTGGCGGCCGGTGGTAGGGCGCGGGGGAAGATTGGCATAGGTTTAGGGTTAGAGAGAGAGAGAGAGGTAACTGTGAGGGTTTGGGGAGAAAGAGGAGGAGAAAAATAAAAAGGGGGGTTTCTCTAAGTCGGCAGCTAAGTTAGGGGGTTTGTTTTTTTTTTCTGTTATCATCTTTGCATATTTAAGAAAGAAAGCAGGTTTGGATAAATTTTATTAATTGGGTAATTAGTTGTTTAAGTTTAGGGAGATAAATTTAAATATGACTGGTGAATAATAAAAGTACTTTAAATAAATAAGAAATATTCGGGCCTAGGAGGGATAAATAATGTGAAACCAAAAAAAATAAATAAATCAAGAAAGAATAACCTGAATGAAGTTTTCAACCCATGCTTTAAAAAAATAGGTAAATGTAATATTTTTGAAAAACAAAACATGGACAGAAAAGGTTTAGATTGACTTGGATTACGAATGTTAGTCCACGTCATATGATTCCCTAATTTAAATTTTCAGGATTTTACATACTACCCCACTTAAGAAAGTTTCATCCTCAAAACTTCACTAAGCTGAGACACACTACCATTACGAAAACGTGTTTTCCGAGGTTTTACATACTACTCCACTTAAGAAGTTTCGTCCTCAAAACTTGTACGCACCTGGTTATAGGAATAAGTGAAGGTGTCTGTGTCGCATCTCCTACTCTGGTTCCCAAGTTGCTTCCGACATCTCGTGATTGGCCCAGAGGACATTGACCAAGGGCACTGTCTTCCTACGAAGGTGCTTTTCCCGTCGATCCAGGATCTACACCAGTTGTTCCTTATACGTTAAATCTTCCTGGAGCTATATTAGGTCGTGCTTGATTACATGCGAGCAGTCTGGAATGTACTTTCGTAGTTGGGACACATGGAACACATTGTGTACTCTTGGAAGTTCAGGCGGTAACTCCAACCGATATGCTACTTTCCCAACTCTCTGTATGACTGGGTACGGCCCGATGCACCTCAAACTGAGTTTTCCTGCCATATCAAATCTCGCGACTCCCTTGGTTGGGGAAAGTTGAAGAAACAACTAATCTCTAACTTGGAATTCAAGGGGCCTACGCCTCTGGTTGGCGTGGCTTTTCTGGCGGCCCTCATTCGTTCCTGGATTACCCTTATCTTATCCGTGGTGGCCTGGATTAATTCCGACCCTATAGTCAAAGCTTCATCGATCTCCTACCAATAAAGCGGGGTTCTGCACCTCCTTCCATACAGTGCCTCATACGGGACCATTCCAATACTCGCATGGTAACTGTTGTTGTAGGAGAATTTGATCAGCGCCCGTTGTTCGTCCCATGCTGTCTTAAAGTCCAGGGCACAAGCCCTCAGCATATCTTTCAGTGTCTGAATGGTGCGCTCAGTTTGATTGTCGGTAGCTGGGTGGAAGGCAGTACTAAAGCGTAATAGCATCCCAAACATTTCCTGTAGCTTCTGCCAGAACCCGACTGGAATGTGGTGTCCCGATCCGACACAATGGAGTTGGGTACCCCGTGCAACCCCACTATCTCTTCAAGGTATGCTCGAACTAACTAATCCAGAGTCCAAGTATTCCTTATGGCTGTAAAATGCGCTTTTCTGTAATCCTATCCACGATGACCGAAATCATGTTGTTTTCCATTGAGTCAGTGGTAAGCCCACCACGAAGTCTATGGACACCGAGTCCCATTTCCACTCAGGGACATCCAGGGGTTGTAAAAGTCCCACTGGTCGTTGGTGTTTGATTTTCACTCGCTGACAGGTTAGACACTTTGCTATATAATCCGCCACTTCTTGTTTCATGTTACTCTACCAAAAAGTCCGCTTTAGGTCCTTACATAGCTTATTTCCCCCAAGGTGCATTAAGTGTGGAGTACTATGACCCTTATCTAGGATTTTCTTCTTAAGTGTTTGTACTGCTGGAACACACAGCCGGTTATAGAATCGTATGGTACCATCTTCATGGACTACGAACCCGGGAGCGTTTCCTACCAGTATTTCCTCCCTGATCCGCTTGAGTTGAGGGTTCATAGCCTGTGCTACTCGAATTTCCTCTATAAGTGTTGGCTGTGCTTCTATGACGCAAAGCATAGGCTTGACCTTCGGGGTGATTACATTAAGTTCTAACTTTCAGAATTCCTCGCACAAATCCTTAGAGAGTGCTAGCAAGCAGTTCAGTACCGGGTACGGTGGCAACTCAGTGCATCGGCTACCACATTAGCTTTTCCCGAGTGGTACTGGAAATAGACATCATAGTGCTTCAGGAACTCCAACCACATCGTCTACCTCATATTCAGATCCTTTTGCGAGAAGAAGTATATCAAGCTCTGGTGATCAGTGAAAACCTCGCAATGTACCTCGTGCAGGTAGTGCCTCCAGATCTTAAGCGCAAACACGATGGTTGCTAACTCCAGATCGTGAGTAGGGTAATTCCATTCATGAGTCTTCAGTTGCCACAAAGCATAGGCTACAACGCGATCCTTCTGCATCAGCACACATCCCAACTCACTCCTAGACTCATCGTTATACACCATAAAATCCTTATTGGTGGTGGGCAAGGCCAATATTGATGCACTCGTCAGTCTTTTCTTAAGCTCCTGGAACGCTTCCTCGCACTGATATGTCCATTCATATGTAGTGACCTTCCTAGTCAAATTGGTGAGCGGGGTAGCGATCTTCGAGAAGTTTTGGACAAATCTACGATAGTACCCCGCTAAATCCAAGAAACTCCTCACTTCCGTTGGGTTCTTAGATCCTGGCCAGTTCATCACAGCCTCTATCTTTTGGGAATCCACAGACACTCCCTCGTTGGATGCTACGTGTCCTAAAAATGCTACCTTACTTAACCAGAATTCACACTTCGAAAGTTTAGTATACAACTCATTCTTCCTTAACACTTTTAGGGCTATCCTCAGATAGTGGACATGTTCTTCTGTGGTCCTCTAGTAGATTAGTATATCGTCTATAAATACCACCACAAACTAATCCAGGTAAGGTTTAAAAACTCCATTCATGAGGTCCATGAATGCTGCTGGGGCATTAGTGAACCAAAGGGCATCACTATGAATTTATAATGTCTGTAACATTTTGGAAGGCAGTCTTGGGTATATCTTCGTCCTTGATTTGGAGTTGGTGGTACCCCGAACAAAGGTCTATCTTGGAAAAAGTCCCTACGCCTCTTAGCTGGTCAAAAAGATCGTCTATTCTGGGCAGTTGGTAACTATTCGTGACCGTTATTTTGTTCAGCTCCCTATAGTTTATACACAACCTCAGGGTTCCATCATTTTTCTTTACAAACAACACCGGGGCTCCCTATGGGGATGTACTGGTTCGGATATACCCCTTCTCTAATAGTTCATCCAGCTGTGTCTTTAATTCCTTAAGTTCCGTCGGTGCTATACGATAAGGTGCGTTAGAAACGGGTGTGGCTCCGGGGGTCAAGTCGATACAAAATTCTACTTCCCTAAGGGGTGGCATACCGGGGATCTCCTCTGAAAATACGTCTGAGAATTCCCTTACTACTGGGATGTCCTCAAGGGAGGATTCGGCACCATCGGTTTTCACTACATCACACAGGAATCCTTCACATCCTCTGTCTAACAACTTGCGGGCTTTCATTAAAGACATTAATTTCACTCCCGCTCTAGGTCCCTTACCCTTATGCACTTCTTTCTCCCCATTGGGCCCCCTTAGGGTGATTTTCCGTCTTGGATAGTCTATTTGGGCCTGATGTTTGGCTAACCAATCCATCTCCAGAATGAGCCCAAAGTTAGTTAACTCAAACCTATATAGGTCTGCCAAGAATTCATGCTCATACATCCTAATAGGGCAATCCTCATACAGTTCCTCATACATTACAGTTTTTCCATCAGGGAGAATCACATACAACAAGGAAGATTTACGGGTGGGGACTAGTCTTAACATCTCAACCAGTTTAATAGAAATAAAAGAGTGCGTAGCACCCGAATCAAATAAAACATCTACTGGTTGAGCTTGGATAGAAAAGGTACCCGTCACAACATTAGGAGCATCCTCTGCCTCCTCCTTGTATATCACGTAGATCCTGTCCCTATTGTTTCGGGGCGATTGGTTGGGAGGTCAGGCCTGAACTTGCTGAGGTGCCTGGTTCTGCTGGTTGGGGTTGGCTGCCTGCCCACCCCTATTCTAATAAGGCTGCTGGGGTTGCTATCCCTGTCGTTGTCCCTGGCCTTGTCCCCCATGCCCTTGATCGGTAGGAGGTGGGGGTGTGGGCAGTCCCGTATTTGGTGTTGAGGGCTTCCGCAGCGAACACACCTCTTGACTGAACGACATTCCTGGGCATAGTGCCCCAACTTCCTGCAAGCATTGCAGGTTACCTTTGGCTGTGCATTAGGGTGCTGGCCTCTACGAGTATTGTTGTTTGAGTACTGATTCCTAGAAGGTCAATGGTACTACTCCTACGGTTGGAAATTCCCTCGGTTATCCCCTTCCTCTTAACTCCCCGCTACTCATTGAAATAGTTATTCCTTTCCTTCATTGCCCTTTCTACGTTGACCGCAGTATCATATAGGTTCACGTAAGAGATGTACTGGCATACTGACATCCTCTCCTTAATAGTGTGATTGAGTCCGGCCTTGAACTGGTTCATCTTTAGCCTCTCGTCAGCTATGAAGGCCAGGGAAAATAATGAGAGCTCCATAAACTTCGAGGCGTACTCCACTACGCTCATGCTCCCTTACTGTAACTGCATAAATTCACTCTCCTTGGCCTTCTGGAGGGAGATAGGATAGAAATGATCCTGGATCATTTCCTTGAACTTGCTCCAATCGAACTTAGGCTCGTATTGCCTTTCCCTCACTATAGCCTACCATAGGTCGGCCTTATCCTTCAGGTGAAACACGGCGAAACCCACTTTCCACTCCTCGGGGCATTGAAGTACGTTGAACAATTTTTCCATGTCCCTAACCCAGTCCTCAAAAGTCTTGGGGTTGGGGGTGCCATAATAGATGGGTGGGTGGTGGCTCGCAAACCTCTTGAACATGTAAGAGTTATCCTCCTCGGCCCTCTTCTCCCGGACTTCCATTAGCTTCTGCAGTTGCTCGTTCTGGAGTCGCAACTGCTCCCCTTGCATCTGCAGCAACTCCAACAGTAGAAGGTTGGTGAGATCCGCTCCAGCGGGTGGGTTGGTCTCGTCCACCTGGCTACGAGACCCGTTCCCATTCCTAGGGTATAGGGCTTCTAACTATTCCCTGAGGCTCGACATGATAACCTCCTGATTCACCGGGACTCTTATAGTAGGGTGAGGTTCGGTTTGAGATTCTTTGTTATTTTTCGCCATCCTGTTCAAGAAGTAAGTTGGGTTTAGTTCCTCTCCTAATAGTTCATGCCCTACGTATTACTAAAGTTCAATAACATATCACATATTAGTGCATCACGTAACATTTTATAGGCTTTCAATCACATCACGTTGCCACATCCATGTGGTCCAACTACCACATCACATGCTTATGCATTACACATCATACAGGCATCACATTCACGTGTTTCATATGCTTCACAAATAAAGAACACTGACATCTAGATAACTCAAAAGATTTCATTGTATAGAATTCAAAATCATAGGTGTTCCATACTAGTACTCTTCATTATATCACAGTTTATAACTTTATTAGCCTACAGGGGCCTCACAACATAACAGAAAGATAACTAAACAACATAGTCCTGGAAAGCAACACTTTTAAACAACTATTAGCTTCTACTGGTCAGGAGCATCCATTGGGCAAGTACCCTGACACATATGACCACATCTGCCCCGCTTCCAGCGGGGGACCTCAGGCTCGGGTTGATCCTCGTCTAGGCCTTCTTCCTGATCTTCCTCCATTAGCTGTTCTTCCTCTGGACCCTCACCCTCTAAGGGGTCCTTCTCGGGTTCTTCATCCTCTAAAGACGCTTCCTCAAGTCCTTCCTCGGGGTCTTCTCCCCCTATGGGGTCCTCCTCGGGGTCACTCTCCTCTAAAGGTTCCTCTTCGGGATCTTCCTCAGGATCTTCTTCCTCCATTGGGTCCTCATTGGGATCACTCTCTTCTAATTATTCCTCCTCAGGGTCTTCCCCTGGGTCTTCTTCAGCTTCATACTCGGCTGAGGGTTCCTCACCCCCTGGGTCTTCCTCGAGTTCATACTCAACTGAGGGTTCCTCTCTAGGGTTTCCCTCCTCTATGGGTTCCGCCTCCAGCTCATCCTCACTGCCCTTAAGCTCGTTCTCCCCAACTAACTCATCATCCTCAGTATCCTCCTCTGGTGGGGGTGGTGGGGTATCATCCTCAGGGTCAAGGGTGGGAGGTTCATTATAGGGGCCTATGTCTATAAGGTAATCCACTAATTCACCCATAGTCATCTCTATAGGCACCCACTCACACAAACAATATCTGCCATCGACATGAAACGGCCTAAGTCTGGGGTGAAGCCTCTTAACCCTATAATGCCACAATGGATCTCTCTTAAGGGTTAGAAGGAAGAATATGGTCTGATTGTGGACAAATCTCAAGCAGTCGTTTGGAATTTCTTCCAATCTTGCCTGCAGAAAGGTGTGGACCCATTCTAGATGGCTTTCTAGGGTAACTCCGGGCATCTTCCCCATCCTTTCATAGCGCCAACGCCACCCCATACATCCACAATGGTGAGTTGGGTTAATCCTAGACATTAGTAGGTTCACATCAGATACACAGTAACAGGCAGATAATCAAGCATATGCAAACATGCTGCCCTTCCCGTCCTACTCTCACACTCGAGTAGTCCAGAGGTCTACCAGTTTTAGTTTTTAGTTTTTTACAGTCTTTTAGGCGAGCCTTCAGGTTAGCCAACCTGACCACTAATGCCACCTTGTAACACCCTGGATTTCTATTCCATTTCTTTATTACTAATTATTAACCTACATGGCAGCGGAACCTAGTTTGGGGTGTTATTGTCGTATTTTCTTCTTGGAAATACCAGGCTGTGTATCAAATAGAAATTAATACAAAGTTTCTTCATAATACTTCAATTTAAAGGATTCAATCATTAATAAACAACTACAAAATTGAAACAATTGTTCAATAAAATCCATTCTCTAAATAACTAAAGGTTGGTGTCCTTTGATTAAGCGTTAGGGTCTTGCTCTACCTTTAGTCCCCCAGTCTCATACAACACTAGTTCACTTGAAAACAAAACACTTTATAAAGTAAGATAAACTCATTAAACAATCACCCCTAACAGTCAATTTACGCACAAAAATTCATTTTGAATGCATTTCAGGGGTAGGGGAACAACAAGGCCACACTTACTCGTTTTCCATTAGTGTAATCGTCCATTCTTATATGATCTCGGTGATGCCCACAATTTATTCTAGATTCAGCCACTATAATCAGATTTAAGGGTGAGCGACCTCACTAGATCTCATGGTCTGGGATTGGGTTTAGCGCAGTCGCTTAACTCAATCATGGCCTACCTCCGACTACGACAGTTATCGCTTACCCATTCCTGACCTACCATCATCATGGATGGTTACCGCTAACCTGCCCTACGTCCCAACAGGGCACGTGGCCGCTCGCATGCATCCATTATTTTCCGGGGAAGGCTATGGGCCTTCAATCAACATAATCAGTTAACAATCTCACCCATAACCAGCCTTTACAGTTACTAATATACTTATTTAATTTACAAGCCCACTTTAATACGCATAACTCATTCAAATTCGATCTGATCCCCTAGGGCATTACCACAATACACAACTTACATTGACATAACACAATCATGCAATCCTAGCTACACAGTCTCGTTCAATTAACTCATACCATAACTTCATTAAATCAGCAATTAAATCAATTCTTACCATATTCAGTGCACACACAATTTTTCAAGCAACTTAGGGAAGGGTTACGACATGATTGTTATCTAGAATCCGTACAACTTACGGGCTCGATTACTAGTTAGGGCCTACTGCTCTGCACTTGGGCCAAAACATCGCTCATATTCAGTCCAAAACTCTAGCCCCTGCCCTACTTATAGGAATTTTTCTAGAATTTTTACCCATGCCTAGGGTTCCCAACCGAAGTCCAACTCTAGATCCAGATTCAACCAGGATCTGGGTCCAACTTCCAGAACCTATAACCTATAACGTTTTGTCCCGATGTCGAAAATTAAATTTCTTATCCATTATAGAAAGGTCAGTCCTTCCCTGACACTTCTTATGTTTAGGATTTTATCAGATTCTCGCCAATTTGGGTCGTTTTTCTAATTCTTTTTACGATGTCACTGACTGTCCCGATCTGGACAGCCTCTAGTAATTCAACCATAAGTTGGGCTACACTACTCCGATTTATACGATTCAAAAACTAGTTACACAGAACATCCAGACACACCTACCCTAAAAAGTTCACAATTTTTAGCCTACTGGTCTGTCCTGTCCGAATTTTAAAATCAATGTATGTGCAGTTCTTACGCCCAGCAGGTTCTGTCCATATTTTTCGCTGCCAATGCATACCCTTAGTTCATTTTTCCATAGAGTCTTGCTCCTAACAAACCCGTGACGGTCCCAATAGCCTTATTTCTACTCCGTCATAATCCAAGTCTAATAAAAATTGAAACTTTTAATTAAAACGAATAACAAATAGCCTCTTTAGACTTACCTTGATGTGATTTCGGGAGAGGAGCGATTGAAACATCGAAACCTTGGAGTTTTAAATCTAAAAAATCATAAAAACTCAAATCAAATGTTTCATACTTGAAATCCAACATAAAAACCATGAATTTAGAAAGAAAATACAAGAAAATCCAAACTTTTTGGGGTTTGTATGCATGGGGTGCATGGGGATGCACCCCACTTACCACCAAAAGAGAGAGAGAAGGCAAGGGCCGTGGTGTCTTGGTGGGCTGCCGGTGGAGGCGCCTTGTGGCGGCTAGCGGTAGGGCGTGGGGGAAGAGTGGCGTAGGGTTGGGGTTAGAGAGAGAGAGAGAGAGAGACCCATGAGGGTTTGGGGGGAAAGAGGAGGAGAAAAACAAAAAAAAGGGGGTTTCCTTTTTTTTTTGTTATCATCTTTGCATATTTAAGGAAGAAAGAGGGCTTGGATAAATTTTAATTAATTAGATAATTAGTTGTTTAAGTTTAGGGAGATAAATTTAAATATGACTGGTGAATAATGAAAGTACTGTAAATAAATAAGAAATATTCGGGTCTAGGAAGGATAAATAATGCAAAACTGAAAAAAATAAAATCGAGGAAGAATAACCTGAATGAAGTTTTCAACCCATGCTTTAATAAAATAGGTAAATGTAATATTTTTGAAAAACAAAACGCGGAGGGAAAAGGTTTAGATTGACTTGGATTCTGAAGGTTAGTCCACGTCACATGATTCTCCAATTTAAATTTTCGGGTTTTACACACACACACACACACACACACACACACACACACACAGAGTCACACACACACACACACACACACACACACACACACACACACACACACACAGAGATATATATATATATATATATATATATATATATATATATATATATATATATATATATGTTATGGTTTATTCTTTTCATACAAACAATTATATTCAACATTTGGGTACACATTAACACAATGAGATGATACAATGTCCTTACCATTAGAGACAACAGTGGACCTGTGAAGAATTTGCTTTTGTCTCTCTTCCATTCAATTAGTGCATTGTTGAGACATTTGTTCACATATGCACACCAATTGTAATTGCGTATTTCATTCACACTGCACAAATACTTCAACATACGAAAATGACAAGTGCCATTTGCATTTGCAACTATGCAAGTTGATATGGCATATATGATGAAATCTATAATGAACTCATGACCATGACCACCACGTTCTATAATGACATCATCCATACTTCCAACCGGTGGTCCACCTCCTTCACTTATTTCAGTCGGCCCATCAATAAGCCTAATGTGGCATGGACATCTTCTTCATATATTAGTAATTCACCACTAGGGAGGTTCAACGAGGTGTGCTACGGATCATATTTCTCTATCAATCACCTAGCTAATCTTTCAGGAACTAATCTAGTTCTTACAGCTAGAATCCCTCCAAACTCGGTGTCCATTATGGCTGACCATTGTTCATAATCCAGCCTCTCCACCAAATTCAAGAATCCACCTAAGGCCATTCTATGATGAAGTAGTCATGTCCATGATTTAGTCCTTATCATTGAAAGTTTTGGATTGGCAATTGTAGGTTCTTGAACTTGGACATGCTTGAATTGGACTTTCTTTTTACAAGTTGCTTTACTTGCTGGTTTCAATCTCTATTGCTCAATTTCAATCCCATCATGCTTCTTCTGTTTTTTTCCACTAGGCTCATGCACCTCCAAAACAATGTCTTCACCATATTGAGTACCTTGATCATCAGCATTTTTGGGCTGTGTGGGACACTATTTCATTTTCATCACATACGCATAGCAATGTCCTGTGTTACAAAGATGTCATCAACATTTGTGTCTCAAGTAATATATTCACCATAAAAGTAACAACTATGCAAAAGTAACAGCTACTCATTTTGGGTTAGTTCTCTATCACACAACACTATGCAAAAGTAACAACTACGCATAAGTTTTTGGGGCTCAGTTTGCTGTATAACACAGAACATACATATAAAAGTAACAAGTATTCACTTCTAGAATTAGTTGGTTCATTAACTTTTTTTTGGTGGTTCATATTTGTAGATTGGGGTGGTTCATTACTGACTTTGGGTTAGTTCACTGAGTTCTTGAGTGTTGCTCATTGTAAATGTCAACAAGACAAGAGGCATTAAGAATATAAGCAGCAAAAAGTAGCAGCAGTAACAATCCCATTTTCCACTAAGATTAATATTAGTAGCAGTAAAAATCAGAAGCATTAACAGTCCATTTTCCACTAACATTCAGGTTAGAAGTAGTAAAAAGCAACAGTATTAACAACACCAGAAGCAGTAACATTAATATTAATATTATTTCTTTTACTAATTTCTAATGAAATATACAAGTTGTTCAGTTTTCTGGTTGTAGCTGAAAATAACAATGTCATCTGTGATATGTGAACTGTCAAGCAAATAGACTGACTGTAGCTGAAAGTATTAGTGTTCTTCTATAAATTAGTTCCCTACAGTAGCAGTTCCCCTGCATCTATTTGCTAACCATACATAGAGGGAACTTGCTGGGATTTGGATGTAAGTTCAGGCCAACACTGCACTCAAAATAAGGTGGGAGCTAACAGCACAGAACACACATTCTAAGGTAAGCAAATAAAATGATTTCAACTTTTGGATATCAGTAGGACTAATGAACTGATCAAAGCTAATAGCACAGAACACACATTCTAAGGTAAGTACTTCCCCTCTAGAATCTTATAAAGTTCTTAAAAATCATGAACATATAAGAGCTAATGAATTCAACAGATACACATACAATGCATCTTAGTTACAGTTCATTAGTATTCTAATTAGGTCAAATATCTCTTTCTGGAGTTTTTCAATTATAATGTAACTATCAATGTTGGTCAGTTTCATACAATTTTTAGATTCTGAATTGAATACTATGAAATCAAACTTCAAACCCCAAATTTCCATTCTTTTCAATTATTCCAACAACTACTCAAATCTCTTACGTGACTTTTCGCTTGTATGTGATTGTCACTCCTCTTTGCCTTGTTGCCTTGTTGTTGACTTCATTTCCAGGTTTAGAATTACAATTTGTAGGTATGACATCTAAAGGCATGACATCTGTTTGCTCTGCCATTGTTGATAATTACAGAGCTTAATTGAACAAATTTCTACAGCTTTTGATTCCTCAAAATCTTGCTTGATACCATGCAGCTTTCACGTTTCGGGGAAGTTGACTTGGAGAAAAAAGGATTTGTGTTCCAGACGCAGAGGAGGAGAAACGAACAGTAAAAGAATGGCGATTACAGAACAGGAATAGTCGTGCATTTGTGGGTTATGGCGGACCTTCAACTTTATTACCTTCTAAAAAAAAAAACCTTGTATAAATTCAACGGGGAAAAATTATTTGTGTTCCAAAAAATTATTTGTGTTCCATATTGGAGTATAAACTCCCACGTCTATGATGTATACATTGGCCCTCCTTTCGTCCAGGTGGTCTGTCAATGTCGTTGAGAATTCGGTGGGGTCAGTCACCAGCTCGTCCAAAATCCCAACCACCACTCTGTCTCGGTGTCTCCCCCTCTCTGACTTGGCTCCCCCCTCGTGATTATCGACCACCGTCCACTGTTTACTTTCCCGATCCACTCATTCATTTGATTTCCAACTCCCTTAAATCCCCAATTTTTTTCTTTTCTTAAAACTTAAATCTCCCCTCAGGCCCTGCACTCTCTCTCTCTCTCTCTCTCTCTCTCTCGTAGTCGTCAATGGCGCCGATCAATCTACGGCGGTCACCGGCGGCGCAGACTTTGACGACATCGTCGCAGGATGCTCGGTTTTTAGTGAGGGAAACCATTCGAATCAGCGCAAATTTGGCTTCCGCTCGCTGCTCCTCCACGTCAGCGTCGACTAACTCTTCGCCGTCGGCGATTATTCCGCCCACTGTTTCAGTTCCGCCATTGGAGAGCAAGAATTTGAGGTTAGGGTTGGTGGAAGAGGAGCTTATTGATTCCAACTTGAGGTTGCTGTGTTGTGAGGAGATCGATGGCCGTCGGTGGAGGCATCTCGCTGAGAATGATGCTGCTTCAGGAAGGTTTAAGAATGGTTCCATCCACTCCGTTTGCTTGCAGATTCCTCAGGCTCCGATTGAGGTTCTCTCTCTCTCTCCCCCCCTCCCCCCTCTCTAGACTGCTTCTGGTTAGGCAAATGAGATTGAAGTTTGGGTGGATTGAGAACAACCTGTGAGCGCATTAGTCATTATAAAAAAAAAAAAAAAGAAAAGAAAACTTGTGAGCTATCAAAAATCGAAAAACAACATTATTCATTGACTGATTGGTTCGTTTGAAATGATAAACTGATGGAAGTGTAGCTGTATAGGGTGCCTAATTTGAACACGGTTGCCTATATTGCCAGGACCCCTGCCACCCCCCTCCCAAAAACCTCATTTTGATTGTCTCACATGACACAGCATTTCCAAAAGCTCAATTTGATTGGGGACTTTGTTTGATTGGTGGGCTCAACCAGGGCAATTTTGACCTGAAACTGAGTTAACCTGTTCAATAGGCATATAGTTCCAAGATGGGTATGCCCAAGTTCAAGTAATTGTGTGATGTAGGATGCTCTAAGAATAATTCCCATACCAAGAAAATTCACACAAGAACTTTCAAAACTCAATTTTAATTCAAGTGTGTCTTTCCTCAATGCACGAGGAGGTTTATATAGGAACCAATACAACTGAAAAAAGGAATAGAAAATATATCCGAAGATTACGACAACTAAAATAGGCTAAGCAATAGGATAAGAAATATTTTATTCTAAAATAGAATCCCTAGGTGATAAAATCTCTTATTCTTCCTAGAATACATACTGCTGTAGAATTGCTATAGAATTGCTTAGGAGACACTGCATCATTTTGCCTCCACTAGAAAAGAACTCGACTTCGACGAGTTTTTTTGGTGGAACCACTTTAAAAGAGTCGGATTCAGACTACGAAATTCATCTTCAGTAATCCAAGTAGCATCTGACTGGTCCCGTCCTGACCATTGCAAAAGAAAGCGTTAGAATCCGCCGTGAGAAGAGGACACAAACTCATCACCGCCTCGATGTCAGTATCTGGCTGTGGCAAAAGTGGGAGCCTATGTATTTGAGTACCCGCAGAAATCCCAAAAGGAAGACGAGGAGACTCAAAAGTACCTCGATGAAGAGTGAGATCCTCCACATTGAAAATAGGACTAATACTCAAACTATCTGGGAAATCAAGTACATATGCATTAGATTCCAACTTTCGAATGATCTGGTAAGGTCCCATGGCACGAGCGTGAAGCTTTTTGAGAGAGTTTTTGGGTAATCGTTCAGGTCGATAGTCACCTCAAAATTCACAGCTCTATGATGCACGTCAGCTGAATGCTTATAACTGTCATTGCTCAAAGCAATCTTGCATCGAATCTCAACATGCAAGTCATGAATATGTTATGCAAATGTGGATGCAGGATTTGACACTCGGACATCTGATGGGAGGGGAATGAGGTCAGTAGGGGTATGAGGGGAGTAACCATGGACAACCACAAAATGATTCTTACCTGTGGACCTATTGATCACATTGTTATATGCAAACTCAATAACGGGTAAAATCAAATCCCAAGTGCTTTGTTTCTCCCCCACAACACATCTAAGCAACTCCCCAAGACTGTGGTTAACAACCTCATTTTGCCCATCCGTTTGAGGGTGAAAGGCGGCAGAAAATTTCAGAGTAGTACCATACAATCTCCATAAGGTCTTCCAGAAATAGCTCATGAACTTGACATCCCATTAGACGCAATGGAAGTGGAAAGACCATGCAACCTAACAACCTCTCAGAAGACTCACTTAGCAACATGCGAAGTATCATCAGTCTTGCTACAACGGATAAAGTGGGCTATCTTAGAAAACCTATAAATCACAACCAAGATTGAATCAAGACCACTAGATGTTCTTGGTAGACCTAGTACAAAGTCTATATTAATGTCTTTCCAAGGAGCATGTGGGATAGGAAGAGGAATGTAAAGTCCTGTATTGTGCCTCTTGGTTCGGCACTGAGCTACAATACGATGTACATCTCTTTTGAGGAAGGGCCAATAGAAGCGATTTGAAACCAAAACAATGGTCCTATCTTTACCCAAGTGGCCAGCTAATCCCCCAGCATGGATCTCCCAACCTAAGAAGTTCGATAATGACGTCTTAGGAATGCATAACTTAGACCTTCGAAACAGGAAACCATTATGAATGATAAAGTCAACATGATGGTTGCGATTTCTTTCTTGCGAAAAGGTCCGAGCATCAGTGAAAAGTCAGGACAATAGGTGTAAGTGCCTTTGAGCTCGTCAAAACCGAGAACCTCAACCTACATTGTCTGTAAGACTTAACCAATGCGACTGAGGGCATCATGTACCCTGTTCTCAACATCGGATTTAAGGAACACTCACTAATATACTTAACCCAACTAGCATGCTTAGGATTTATACTAGACTGAGAGTTCCAGTGCTTAAGGGCTTCATGATCCGAATATACAACAAATTCATGATGGAGAAGGCAATATCGCCAATGACGAAGGGACGGAAGGAAGCAGAGCGTATAACACTTTCTCATAGGTGGTATACTTAATTAGCCTAAATTCACTTAGTTTTTCACTAAAGAATGCTACAGGATGTCCCTTCTGACTTAACACTCCACCAATGCCATATCCAGAGGCATCACAAACAACCTCAAAAACTTTTTTTAAAGCCAGGATGCCTAAGGGCTGGAGGAGATGACGTCATCTCCTTAAACTCCTTAAAAGCAGTTGCCGCTTTAGAGTCCACTGAAATGGGCCTTTCTTCAAGAAGTATGTAATAGGTGCCATAATAGAGCTGAAATATCTAATGAACCTCCTGTAGAAGGAGCCAAGACTATGAAAACTCCTAACCTCAGTAAGGGTGTTGGGTTCAGGCCACTCTCTAATGGCTCTAACTTTGTCAGGATCAGCAAAAATACTTTACGCAGACACAATGAACCCTAAAAAGAAGACTTGAGATTGAAGGAAGATACATTTCTTTAGATTAGCAAACAGCTTGGCTTCTCTAAGTGCACAAAAGAGTTGCTTGAGGTGGTTAACATGATCTGCTCTAGACTTGCTACACACCAAGACATCAAAATAGGCAATAAGGAATTTTTCCATAAATGGATGAAGAACATGAGTCATGAGTCTCATAAATGTACTGGGGATGTTAGATAAGCCCAAAAGGCATAACTATCCACTCAAGTAAGCCATCTTGGATCTTAAAGATAATCGTCCATTCATCTCCCGGTCTAATACGAACCCGGTGTTAACCACTAAGCAAGTCTATCTTAGAGAAGCAGCTAGCTCGAGTAAGACAGTCAAGCATTTCCTCTAGCCTTGGAATGGAAAACCTATACTTGACTGTTATCATATTCATAGTTCTACTATCAACACACATCATCTAAGATCCGTCTTTCTTAGGGGTAAGGAGGGTAGGAACCGCAGAGGGACTTATGATGAACAAAACCCTTAGACAATAGTTCCTGAACTTGGCTATTCAATTCTACTCGCTCAATATAAGAAGGAAGCTTAGGGAGTTGGGAATCAGGAACTAAATCAATAGCGTGTTACATGTGCCAAAGGGGAGGGAGCTTACTAGGAAGCTCATCCGGCACAACATCAACAAACTCTTTAAGTAAGTCATCAATCTCAGCTGGGAGGTCCTGGGAAGGCAGATCACTTGAAGAGACGTTGGGGAAGGCAATGGAATCTGAAGCTAGTTCCGTAGCTAAGATTGTTAGGTAAAACTTGTTAAAATTTCCCAATCTCTCAAAAGTCTATGGTGACGGAGGGAGATAGTTCTTCTAGGTGAAGTAGATACACTGTGGGGTGAGGACAAGATCGGGGAAGGTTTGGGACTCGGGGAAGACAACTCCTGGGGTCGACATGGATTAAGAGTGATGTTCTAATTCTTACTCATGTACCTAAAGGTATGTATGTTCTCCCTTCCATTATGTGAGACATTCCGACCGTAAAGCCAAGGATGACCTAAGATGATGGGAGCAACATCTATCGGAAGGACATCACAGAAAATCTCGTCCGTGTAACCACCGATCTAGATTAGAACCTTACATCTATGGGTAATTGTGAGGTTAGTCTTGTTGACCAGGCTACTTTGAAAGGGTGGGGATGAGGCTCTACCTTAAGGTGATAACGCTTTATAGCGGTCTCGGCAACAACATTCATTGTGCTTCCACCATCTATAACCATTTTCATAAGATGTGCATCATGAAGAAGACTATTTTCAACATCAACAAGATCTTCAAACCCTCCCCCAAGTCAACAACTTGTTCCTCAAGTTTAGGTTGTTCAAGTGACTCATGCTTTATTACAAGGATATGATGGGGGCCATCAGAAGCATAATGACCTTTCCCACGATAACTAAAACATTGGACTAGTCTACGGGATATAACAGAGAATGCTCTAACCTGTGGGGCTACTCTAGGTCGGATTTGAGGGTTATGACCCTTACAAATTGAAGCACTTACAAAGAACTCATTCATCTTGGGAAATTGGGTAAGGGTCCTCGAGGAAGGAGTAGCATGTTGCACAGGGTAAAACTTGTCAAGTTGTTCAACCTCTAAAACTTTATGGCAAGCCTCATCAAGAGTATAAGGGGCAGATAAAGCTACTTCCCTCTTAAGGTCAGTTCGTAAGCCTCGAATGAAGCTTGCTATGGTAATAGAAGGATCCTCGAAAATGTCGCTACGCTGGGTCAATTCCTCAAAGTATTGATGTAATCAGACATTCGAGAGGTGGACTGTCTAAGGTCAAGCATCTGGTCGACAAGTTGTGCCTTATGGAAGGAAGGAAGGTACTTTTCTTTCAACCTATCCTTCATGACTTCCCATTGGATGATGGGAGGTTGACACATTCCCTCAAGATGACTCGTGACAGTTTGCCAAAACTTCCTAGCAGGTCTTACGAGTTTCATATTAGCAAATCGAACTCGCTCAATATCAAACATCTCATACTAATCAAAGTAATCCTCTATAGCTACTATCCCATTAGAAAAAGTGGTAGCGTCTATCTTTCCATCAAAAGAGCGTGCATCGACTTTCACCTTTCGAGTAATATCGGAGTAACCCTCGTGAACACTCCTCGATCAGTTTCAAGGTCCGCATGTCTAGGCTCCCTATGGTTACCCGTCCTCCTGTCATCTCTAGTAGTGTCAAACTGATGGTTCCTGGGGTCCTCTTGATCACTTGCCCTTGCTTTCGGTGGTTATAGTGAAGCACTGGGTTCGATTCTCTCTTCTCGAACTCATTGGCCTGACCTGACTTATAAACGACCCACTGACGATGATCACTCCCCCCCACAAGTAGTTCAGGGGAAAATTGGGGTGGGGTTTGAGGTTGGTCAAGCATAGGTAACTTCTCGATTGCTCGAGTAAGTTTTTCAATCTTTTTCTTGAGTTGGTCAAACCTAACATCTTGATGGTCAAGTCTTTCAGGGAGGGCATCAATGTGGGATTGGTAAGGCTGTTTGGGTGAGGATGACATGGTGGATGCAACTATGAATGCAAGATGTAAGTGTTGAGATCAACAAAGTAGCAATAGTAATGACAGTGATAAACAATCACTATGCATACAACTAAACACAAAATTTTGATATGGATTATTGAGAAGACTCGAACCAAGCAAAAGTTAAGAAACAAGGGAACAAAATTCAGGATCTAAGCAAGTACTCAAAATCCAAACAATTAGGAATTATGCTAATTTCCTTGTAGGGAATCAAACTCTTATCAAAGTAAATCGACATCCCCGTACCTCTTAAAGATTCGCGAAGAATGGCGTAGGCTCCGTACCTTCTCCGGTGGCAGCTGAATCGAGAGACGGTGGAGATAGGCCAGTAGCCCTTGGCGTGGCGGGAGTAACAGCAACACAACCCGCAACCTAGAATAGTGGGAGGGGCTCCACAACAGTCCTTTTGGCGGCCGGACAAAGAGTAGCAGCACCAAGCCCATGAACAGTAGCGACAACACAAAGTAACCGCTATTGGGGATGGGGCATGAGGGTTTCGGTCCTCTCTATTACTGACCAAAGTCAGCAAGGCCATCAATGTGCAAGCATGAAGTTGTTCGTTACTTGGGGTTTGTGGGTTGGTGGCCAAGCAATTGAAGCAATATTGCCTGTGATTTTCCTCAATTGTGTTGGGTTTTAGGATGAAAGTTGATGGGTAATCAAATGCTTGGATCAATTTTGGTGGATGGTGTTGGGTGAAGCTCGAATTTGAGGTTTTAGGGTCGATAATTTGGGATTTCGCACGTTAGGTTTGCGAATTGTGACTTTGGGATTCCGGGGATGGTGCACTGCTGGTGATGGATGGGTGGTGGTTGACCGGGGACGGTGGGCTTAGGGGTGGTGGCGCGCAGTGGTGTTCGGTCTGGTGGTTTAATTGAAGGGATAGGGTTGTGTGGCTAGGATTTCTACTTCGTGAACTAAGGTTCCAGTGGGCGGCTAGGGCCAGTGGGTGGGTGGTGGTGGTCGACCCGATGGGCTGGTCGATTGGTGGTGGTCAGTATTCATTTTGGTATGATGCTTGGCATTCATAGCTTTAATGACGCTGGCAGAAATTACTTTTTCTATTTTGGTATGATGCTTAGCATTCATTTTCAAGCTTGTTGGCATTTCTTTTTAAATAATTGGGACATGTTTGCTTTGTTCAGTGCTACTTCTATTGAGTCTGCGTATGTTGAATTTTTGGAACCTATAAAAAGTTTTGGATTAGAAAAATTCTGGCCGCCGCAAGATGATTGAAGTCTGTGTTTTTGCTTCCACATTTATCCTCAAATAGAACAACAACTACAATAGCTTCCAGTGTGGGTCCCACGTTTCAGATAGAGCCAATCTTATTCCTACAAAGTACTCCTGTAAGTATAGAGAGAGATCAATTCCAAAAGTGATGTATTCTACCTTCACTAAGGCAAGAGTTTGCAAAAGGGAATCAAGAATACATACGGGTAGCAAAAAGAGATGGAAACAAGAGAACAAGAACAAGGATAGAAAACAGGTGAATTAGCAAGGGTGATTTGAATACCCACCTTGGTTCACGCATTTGGGCAATCTTCTTTCTTCAACTAAGAGCTTAATCACCTTCTTGGTTGAATGAAGAAGACCTAAAGACCCACTTGAGGTTGCCACACTCAAGATACAACACTAGGATTTTGAGAGAGAAGAGAGAGTTTTCACAACTCAAAGTTTGAATTCATTCAAGTGTGTTTTCTTACAACCTAAGGCCTCCCGTATATAATGAGAGTCTTTAATAAGCTGCAAGAGAGGGAAAAGGGGGGCCATACACGTCCATAAAGTAAGAGGGGACCAAAAAGTAAAGTAAAAAGCTGAAAAGTGCTTTATGCTTTTTGTCAACAACTTTTCAGTTTACAATTGTCAACTTCAAACAGTTATATCTCCTAGGTTTCTCTGTCAAATTGGATGAAACAATCCTTGCTAGAAAGCTTAGGAAGTCAGCTTTCACATGGCTCAAGTTGGCAGTAATTTGGAGCAACCGTTTGGGAGATACAGGCCAAAAGGTGCAGCATGTGCAGGCTGGGACAGTTTCTGCAGCATCTGAAAAATGGCTCCAATTAACTTATTACATAGTGACCTAACCTAGAACTCTTTTTATGTTCTTAAAACTGACATATTAAGGGTTCCAAAAAGTAGATTTGCCGCCTCATAAGTTCATATTAAGCTTCGGTGATCAAGCTTGCAAAATCGGGCCAAATTCTGGCCGAACTGGGCAGCATGTGCAATGCATGGTTGGTGACTTCTTGGACCATGGCATGAACCTCCTTGACCTCCTTGGTGCTTGTAGCGTCCCCTAGGCTTGTGGGTTGGTCTTCAATTGGTTCCAAAGGATGGTCCCCATCATACTTCTTGGATTGGTTGGAGTTTAACCTTAAACTCGAAAATTGATCATCTTCATCATAATATGGACTAAGGTCAGCCACATTGAAGGTGGCCGAGACTCCATACTCTCCCAGGAGGTCCATCTTGTAAGCATTAGGACCAATTTTCTCAATGACCTCAAATGGGCCATCCGACCTTGGCATAAGCTTGGATTTGCGCTTGCTAGGGAATCTTTCTTTCCTCAAATGGATCCAAACCAAGTCTCCCGGCTGAAATTGTGCATCCTTTCTATGCTTGTTGGCATGTTGCTTGGCTTGCTCATTGGATTTCTCAATTTTCTCACACCTTCGTGTGTAACTCTTGAATTTCTTTGGCTCTCTTCGCGGCTTCCCAACTAAACTTGGTTGGATTTGGGATTAGAACCAAGTCTAAGGGGGTTCTTGGATTGTAACCATACACCACTTGGAAAGGTGAAATAGAGGTGGTCTTGCTAGGAGCTCGTTGAAGGCGAATTCTGCATAAGGAAGCAACTCATCCCACCCCTTAATGCTCTTCTTAACTAGAACTCTAAGCAAAGTGCCTAAAGTCCTATTAGTCACTTCGGTTTGACCATCGGTTTGGGGGCGACAAGTTGTACTAAACTTGAGGTGGGTGCCAAACTTTCTCCACAAGGTAAGCCAAAAGTAGTTTAGGAACTTGGTGTCCGTATTCGACACAATGCTTCTTGGAATTCCATGGAGACGAACTATCTCTTTGAAGTAGAGATTGGCAATGAAGGTAGCATCATTGGTGGTATGGCATGCTATGAAATGTGCCATTTTTGAGAATCGGTACACCACCACCATGATTGAATCTTTGTGCCTTTGGGTTCTTGGCAAGTCCGTGATGAAGTCTAAGCTCACATCCTCCCAAGGGCCTTGAGGAATGGGGGGAGGAGTGTATAGACCTTGGGGCCGTGAGTGACTCTTGGCTTGTTGACAAGTAGAACACCTTATCACATAATGTTCTACATCCTTAGACATGCTTGGCCAATAGTAATGTTCCTTGAGCATGGAACAAGTCTTCTCAATGCCAAAGTGTTCGGCCAAAGCCCCACCATGGAGCTCTTGAATCAAAAGCTCTTTAAATCCGCACTTGGGTATGCAAAGTCGAGTTCCTTTGAAAAGAAACCCATTATCCAAGTGAAACAAACCATGAGCATGATTGGTGCACTTTTCATATGTCTCCTTGAAATCCTCATCTTGGGCATATAACCCATTAATGATCTCAAAACCAAGGGACTTTAGGTTCCAAGGTAGAGAGTAAGAGGTACCTCCTTGATAATGCATCCGCCCCTTTATTGAGTTGACCCGACTTGTGGTGGATCACAGGATGAAAGGCTTCTAGATACTCTACTTACTTGGCATGCCTTGGGTTGAGCTTGTGTTGCCCTTGTATGAATTTAAGAGTTTCATGATCCGAATGGAGAATGAATTCTCCTCCCACCAAGTAGTGCCTCCAATGCTCCAAAGCTCTCACAATCGCATAGAACTCTTTGTCATAAGTGGAGTACTTCCTCTTTGCATCATTAAGCTTGTCACCAAAGAAAGCTGTAGGCCTTTTCTGTTGAGATAGGACCGCCCCTATCCCCACACCGGAAGCATCACATTCCACTTCAAATACTTTGGAGAAGCTTGGAAGGGTAAGAACAGGTGCACTAGTAAGCTTCCACTTGATTTCTTCAAAGGCCCTTTGAGCTGGCGTGGTCCATTCAAACCTTTTGGCCTTAAGCACCTCAGTCATGGGAGCAACAATAGTGTTAAAATCTCTCACAAACCTCCTATAGAGAGAGGCTAGGCCATGAAAGCTCCTAACTTGTTGAATTGAAGTAGGAACGGGCCAATCTCGGATAGCTTGAACCTTGCTCTCATCAACATGAATTCCTTGGGCCGAAACAACATAACCCAAAAATATAACTTGAGAAGTGAAAAAGTGACACTTCTCCAAGCTTCCATAGAGCTTTTGTTGAGATAGGATACTCAAGACTTGATGTAGATGATTGGCATGCTCTTCTTCACTCTTGCTGTACACCAAGATGTCATCAAAGTAGACAACAACAAACTTGCCAAGAAGGGGCTTTAGAACTTGGTTCATAAGCTTCATAAAAGTGCTTGGTGCATTTGTCAACCCGAATGGCATTACAAGCCACTAATGGAGACCTCCTTTAGTCTTGAAGGCCGTCTTCCACTCATCTCCTTCATAAATCCGAATTTGATAGTAGCCACCATAGATTCAAAACGTGGCTAAACCGCGACGAAACGGCCGCGTTGGAAAGGTTTTGGAGTTGGACGAACCGCGTTTTCATGCTGTGATGGCCGCGATGTGGAACGCGATTGCCGTATTAAAGTGATTTTACCGTACCGCTACCGAAACCGAAATCGCGAGTGAAACCGCATTTTGAATCCTTGGTAGCCACTTCTAAGATCAATCTTAGAAAAGATGGTGGCTCCATAAAGCTCATCTAGAAGATCCTCCAACCGTGGGATAGGAAAGCGATATTTGATGATGATTTTGTTGATCACTCTACTATCCACACACATTCTCATTTACCCATCTTTCTTAGGAACAAGTAAGGCCGGCATGACACATGGGCTAAGGCTTTCACAGATCAAGCTTTTAGCAAGAAGCTCATCTACTTGCCTTTGCACTTCTTGAGTCTCTTATGGGTTCATTCGGGAGGCCGGCTTGCTTGGGGGGGTGGCACCGGAAATAAGATCAAATTTGTGTTGTATGGATCTTTTGGGAAGGAGGCCATAGGGTACCTCACTAGGGAAGACATGTTCAAAGTCTTTGAGGAGGGGGGTAAGCAAAGGATGGGAAGAATCCTTAGCTTCGGCCGGTTCATGGCTAAGTAAAATCCAATCCTTGAAATCATCATATTCATGGAGTTGTGAATGGAGAAGGGTGGTGAGGAAGACATCCATACTAGGAGTGTCTTGAGGCTTTCTTTGTGAGGTGGGTTTTACAGGGGTGAGGGTGATTTTCTTGTGGTCTTTGGCAAATGTATAAGTCTACAACCGACCATCATGCATCACACTTCTAAGTTCTATCAAATAACCATGGACGTCCCAAGGGGATATAACAAGCATCCATGGGCACAATATCACACCAAATCTCATCCTTATAGTTCTTGCCAATTGAAAAGCTAAGTAAACAACGAGAAGAGATTTGCAAGCCTTTACCTTGATTGAGCCATTGGATGGTATAAGGGCTTGGGTGTGGAGAGACCGAAAGCTTGAGCTTCTCTACAAGAGTTTTGGAAGTAACATTGGCACAACTTCCACCATCAATAATGAGAGAGTAAATCTTCCTGTTCACGGTACACCAGGTATGGAAGATGTTCTCCCTTTGTTCCATGTCATTTTGGGAAGCAAGGCCACTCAATGCTCTTCTAATCACAAGCATTTCTCCTTCATCGGGTCCCTCTTCAACTTCTTTAAGGGCTTCGGTCATGAGAAGCTCCTCTTCTCCTTCATCATTCTCATCTTCTAGCTCCTCACAAGAAACTTGATACTTGGCCAAAGTGACAATTCTTTTCTTGGGACACTTGGAAGCAAAGTGCCCAAGGCCTTGTTAACGAAAATATCTCTTTTTGTCACGGGTCTTTGGCGGTGGTTTTGAGGGGGTTTGAGGGGGATTTGGTGGAGGGGGTCTTGTGTTTGAGTTTGGGGTAAATTTGGGAGGGTTATAGGAGGCTTTTGGAAGGCGTAAGGACGGGGGTTAGGCTTGGAAGCCATGCCCTTGCCCTTGCCCTTGCCCTTGCCCATGCCCATGCCCTTGCCCATCTTTTGTAATTCCACTTTGTGAGCTAAGATACTAAGCTCATCTAATGAGGTGTAAGGGTGGAGTTCAACCACATGTGCAATCTCTTCATTCAAGCCACTCAAGTATTTAATCAAAGTTTCAGACTCATCCTCCTTCAAATCACATTTCAATAGCAATTGCTCAAACTCTCTAGTGTATTCTTCTACACTCTTAGACCCTTGTTTGAGGTGGTGGAGTTTAAGGAAGTTGTCTTGCAAATAATGGGGAGGTAGAAACTTGGACTTAAGTTTGGACTTCATTTTCTCTCAAGTTCTTATCTTTCCTTTACCCTTCCTAACTATCTTAGTCACAACATTAGACCACCAAATGGACGCATACTTTCTAAACTTTAAAGCAACAAGCTTTACCTTTCTTTCATCGGGCATATCCTTGAACTCGAAGACTCTCTCAACGGTTTGTAACCAATCCAAGAATACATCCGGATCAAAATGACCTTCAAATTCGGGGATGTCCACCTTGAAGTCATTGTAGCTTCGGTTATGAGGCCTATGATGCCTCCTTGATCTTCTTGTGTACACATCCTCATCGGGATCATGAAGGGAATTACTTTCTTCATCATCCGAAGCATCCGAGTCCACTTGCTTGCTAGTGCTTCTTGAGTTCCTCAAGTTGCTTCTCTTCTCTTGCATCATTTGACCAAGTTGAGATCGCAAGTACTTGACTTGGGCTTCCAATTGGGCCTTCTCTCTTAGGGCTTGCTTGGCCACTTGCTCGGGAGTAAGGCTTTTAGACATGATGGCCTTTGAGTGAGGAGTTGCGGTTTTAAGACGGGGAGGGGGTGGCACGGTCGTGTGGGATGGCACAGTGTGGGCGTGCTCCGTGGCTGAAGGTGAATTGTGGTTGCTGGACTGAGGCACGATCGTGCCTATGGGCACGGCGTGGTTGTGCTGGACTCTTGCAATGGGAAGGGGTGTGTGGGGAGGTGGCACGGTCGTGCCACTGTGGCACGGGGTGGCCGTGCTGCTTCTCTGGTTAGACACGGCTGGGAAGTTGTGAAGGAACGTGTTTGGGCTGTTTTGTGGGTTTTGTATTTGGGGGATGGAAGCTTGGCCAAGAGGGTAGCCTAAGTTCTAATACTACTTGATGTATTCTAGCTTCACTAAGGCAAGAGTTTGCAAAAGGGAATCGAGAGTACATACAGGTAGCAAAGAGAGATGGAAACAAGAGAACAAGAACAAGGATAGAAAACAAGTGAATTAGCAAGGGTGATTTGAATACCCACCTTGGTTCACGCACTTGGGCAATCTTCTTTCTTCAACTAAGAGCTTAATCACCTTCTTAGTTGAATGAAGAAGACCTAGAGACCCACTTGACGTTGCCACACTCAAGATACAACATTAGGATTTTGAGAGAGAAGAGAGAGTTTTCACAACTCAAAGTTTGAATTCATTCAAGTGTGTTTTCTTACAACCTAAGGCCTCCTTTATATAATGAGAGCCTTTAACAAGCTGCAAGAGAGGGAAAAGGGGGAGCCATACACGTCCATAAAGCAAGAGGGGACCAAAAAGCAAAGTAAAAAGCTGGAAAGTGCTTTATGCTTTTTGTTAGCAACTTTTCTGTTTACAATTGTCAACTTCAAACAGTTATATCTCCTAGGTTTCTCAGTCAAATTGGATGAAACAATCCTCGCTAGAAAGCTTGGGAAGTCACCTTTCACGTGGTTCAAGTTGGCAGCAATTTGGAGCTACCGTTTGGGAGATATAGGCCAAAAGGTGCAGCATGTGCAGGCTGGGACAGTTTCTGCAGCATCTGGAAAATGACTCCAATTAACTTATTACCTAGTGACCTAACCTAGAACTCTTTATATGTCCTTAAAGTTGACATATTAAGGGTTCCAAAAAGTAGATTTGCAGCCTCTTAAGTTCACATTGAGTTTCGGTGATCAAGCTTGCAAAATCGGGCCAAATTCTGGCCGAACTGGGTAGCATGTGCAACGCATGGTTGGGGACTTCTTGGACCATGGCATGAACCTCCTTGACCTCATTGGTGCTTGTAGCGTCCCCTAGGCTTGTGGGTTGGTCTTCAATTGGTTCCAAAGGATGGTCCCCATCATACTCCCCGGATTGGTTGGAGTTTAACCTCAAACTCGGAAATTGATCATCTTCATCATAATATGGACTAAGGTCAGCCACATTGAAGGTGGCTGAGACTCCATACTCTCCCAGGAGGTCGATCTTGTAAGCATTAGGACCAATTTTCTCAATGACCTCAAATGGGCCATCCGACCTTGGCATAAGCTTGGATTTGCGCTTGCTAGGGAATCTTTCTTTCCTCAAATGGATCCAAACCAAGTCTCCCGGCTAAAATTGTGCATCCTTTCTATACTTGTTGGCATGTTGCTTGGCTTGCTCATTGGATTTCTCAATCCTTCCTCTCACCTTGGTGTGTAACTCTTGAATTTCTTTGGCTCTCTTCTCGGCTTCCCAACTAAACTTGGTTGGATTTAGGATTGGAGCCAAGTCTAAGGGGGTTCTTGGATTGTAACCATACACCACTTGGAAAGGTGAAAGAGAGGTGGTCTTGCTAGGAGCTCGTTGAAGGCGAATTCTGCATGAGGAAGCAACTCATCCCACCCCTTAATGCTCTTCTTAACTAGAACTCTAAGTAAAGTGCCCAAAGTCCTATTAGTCACTTCGGTTTGACCATCGGTTTTGGGGCGACAAGTTGTACTAAACTCGAGGTGGGTGCCAAACTTGCTCCACAAGGTAAGCCAAAAGTGGCTTAGGAACTTGGTGTCCCTATCCGACACAATGCCTCTTGGAATTCCATGGAGACGAACTATCTCTTTGAAGTAGAGGTAGGCAATGAAGGTAGTATCATTGGTGGTATGGCATGCTATGAAATGTGCCATTTTTGAGAATCGGTCCACCACCACCATGATTGAATCTTTGTGCCTTTGGGTTCTTGGTAAACCCGTGATGAAGTCTAAGCTCACATCCTCCCAAAGGCCTTGTGGAATGGGGAGAGGAGTGTATAGACCTTGGGACCGTGAGTGACTCTTGGCTTGTTGACAAGTAGAATACCTTATCACATAATGCTCTAGGACATGCTTGGCAAATAATAATGTTCCTTGAGCATGGAATAAGTCTTCTCAATGCCAAAGTGTCTGCCCAAAGCCCCACCATGGAGCTCTTGAATCAAAAGCTCTCTAAATCCGCACTTGGGTATGCAAAATCGAGTTCCTTTCAAAAGAAACCCATTATCCAAGTGAAACAAACCATAAGCATGATCGGTGCCCTTTTCATATGTCTCCTTGAAATCCTCATCTTGGGCATACAACCCCTTAATGATCTCAAAATCAAGGACTTTAGATTCCGAGGTAGACAGTAAGAGGTACCTCCTTGATAATGCGTACCAAAAAATGTACCTCACTTGCCCAATTCCTTAGAGGTGGCGCTCCACGTTCCCGTTTCCATACCCATACCACGTGCCGGAGTGAATGACGTCCCGTGTAACTATGCTCATGCCCTTAAGCTAAAATTGTTTTTGGATAAGGCTATCATATGAATGTTCATAGTTAGGAATTTGGGAGGGCATATCAAGAGAGAGAGGATAGAAGGAATACAAGCACTTTTGGGGCGAGATAATTAAAGAACGATTACATTTGTAATGATAAATGGGTGCTATTTTGAGCTAGGCAAGCTCTTAAAGTTTCCCTTAGGAAGCATATCATGAGAATATTTTGACTTATGATAAACTACAAAAGAGGGGGAAGATTTTGGTGAATAGGTGCCTTATTGCAAAGAGGATTTGAAGTAACCGGATCACCTGGCTGTCAGTTAGGGCACTATGGGTGCTTGCTCTTAGTTTCTTAGGCATTTGTTCAGATGCTGCTAGTTCCATTATGAACCACCCTTTGGCTTGAGAAGGCTTCTTTGGTAGGAAGGTGAAAAAGTAGGCCCTCGTTTTTCGTCATGCGAATTTTTTTTGGAGCATTTAGGGAATTGGATGAAAAATAAAAGAAAACCATAAAAAAAGAGTAGAATTCTTGGGAATCCACTAAAGCAAAGCTAGAAGGTCCACCAAGGTTTATGAGGGATACGGTCATAAAGAACTATGAGTCCACATGGCAGAATAAAGCAATAATACACTGTAAAATTTCTGATTCAATTGATGTATTTAAATAACACCTAATGTGTGCTCATATAGGCCTAGAATAGGTTGGATAACAAGTTAGCCTTAAGCCCTAACTATACCTTATCTTCTAAGTAACATTAGCACCTAAATTAATAAAAAATAGACTCCTTAAAATACTCTTAAAGAACACAGGTGAAAATAAAACAAAATAGAAAGAAAATATCTTTTGAGATCCTATTCCCAATAGAGCTCGTAAACTACCTAGAAAATAATCCTAATAAAAAGTACCAAGCTTATTAAAAAATAATTATTTTTTGATGAGTGACCAAATAATGCATTAGAAAGACACCAATGGTTTGCCGCCTACGTACAAAAGGGGCCAATCACAAAAATCATTAGGTCCTGAAGCTCTTATGCATAAAATTATCTACAAACTTCCAAAAACTTAAGATTTTCCCTCCATTAAGTATAAGACTCCAACCATACAAGAGCCTCAAAAAGTAAGAGTTCGAAATTTTGATAGGAGAAGGCTTTTTCCTCACAACTACTGTGATTCTTTTCCTTCTAAGTACGCCACCATATGACCAAATGCATCATCTTCTAAACACAAGAAACCCAACTATTCTTCATTCTTCTTCTCTAAGCTACTACCACGTCTTTGACTAAAGATGGTTGCACTCAACTAACACCCCTTAGGGATGCCAAAGAGACGAAGCCCAACGACTATGGATAAGGAGATGGTCCACCATTTCCTCCTCCATAAGGCATATAAAGTCCCTACTAGGCCTTGAAAGTTGAAATTTCTTCTATTAAGCACATCCTCTGTGGGGATCTTTCCTTTAACAGTTGCCCAAGCAAAGAAGCACATTTTCATAGGCTCTTTAGGCTTCCGAATGGCAGAAATAGGAAAATCGGGACAATTTCCGCCGTTATAAAGCTTTTGATAGAAACTCTTGATGGTGAAAGAACTTTTAGGCTCAAATGGCCGAACAATCTCCTCCAGTAATACTTGGCAAGAGTTGCCAAAAAATTGCACATGCTATCTTCTTCCCAATCATTGGGACTTCTTGAAAAAGTAATGTTCCGAGGCTTTGGTTGCCATTCCAAGAGACCACGTCTTGGACAGTAGCATCTTTTAGAAGTGTCATTTTGAAAAGATTAGGGAATTGAATCTTGAAAGGTTGATCCCTACACTAAACATCATGCTAGAAAGCACCCTAGATCCATTCTTCACTTCAAAATGTACCAAGGATTTAAGACGTTCCAAACCTGCTAAAATAGACTTCCAACAGTAGACCCCATGAGCAAAGGAGCTCTTTTTGGTTCACCAACCCAGAATATCAACCCCATATGCTGCGATTACCTCATTCCTACAAAACTTACCAATAAATAATTACAATTATAAACTTTGGATAAATTAAAATTAGGCATAATTTTGTGCCATTATTCTTTGTTTTACTTCTTTGGGATCCTCTTATTGTTTGCATCAGTCCTTGAGGGTGATGAAACTTTCTTTCAGCGTTTAAAAGATAATTTTATCAAGACTCTTTACTTTTGGGATAAGGGGAACTTTTGCTCTTCATCTTTTGATGTGACTGACTTTGCGAATAGCTTGTAGTCTGGATGTGTATGGTTATTTGCAAGATGCTATATGTGCATCCTTCCCTTGATCCTTTTGCATACATATATCTGCTTTTCCTTATCAAAAGATAAAGTCCTCAATTCTCAGGAATGCTGTAGAGGAGATTTGATAAACACCCTCTATTTTTTAGGAAGCATTTCCTGCAGGCCTTCTTCTAAGAACTGCATTTGACAGGTTGAAGCTTGGCCAAGCCCATACCATGGACCCACTTTCGTAGGCAGCTGTATTGGTATTGACCTGGCTTGAAAGGAACAATCTTTTCTAGCATCCTTTTTTAATTTACATCTATACTTAGGGAAGGTTGAGTGTTCTTATTTAGGAATTTCCTATTGTTCACTGAATAATCCTGTGAATTTCATCACCCCTGTGAATGCTTTGAGTATGTGTTGTAAACATGTTTTGTCCCAAAGGTAAGCTTGCTCAGTACCTGTAAAAAAAGGAATAATTTATGATGTTTCTTAAACCACTGCTGTTGTGATGTTTCAGTTCTGAGACCACTAGTTTCACTGAATTACTTTTGGAAAGCAGAGTTTTTGGGATATTTTCTTATAAAGATGATCCATCTTCTATATGTGCAGCAAATAGCGTCATTTGTAAGATCATACGTTGTTCCTGAAGGTTTCCCCGACAGTGTCACACCTGCATACGTGCCATACATGACTTGGAGGGCATTGAAGGTACTATAACATTTACTGAGTTGAATGATTTTGTACAAGAAGATTTATCCATCTGTTTGTTTTTGCAAGTTCTGGGATAATCGCTAGTTTCACAGGTCATGCTTTTGTTAATATGTGTGAAGGCTTTTTGTTGCCAATTCTGCCCGAGAAATAGTTTTTCAATTGTTGATGACATATTTAGGACATGCACTGCTCTTTGTGATGCTAAACATTTGACATCATTTCTGCAGCACTTTTTTGGTGGAGCTATGGGTGTGTTCACAACACAAACTTTGCTGACATCTGTTGGAGTATCTAGAAACAAAGCTACCCCTGGTGCTGTTGCAATTAACTGGATCCTAAAGGTAGGGCATCAATCAATTTGGAGTTGAATCTCTGATGCCTAGGATCCCAACAATGACCTACCTAACTCTTCTATTGTCTTTTGAATTCAATAGACCCTATCCTAAGTGGGAGGATGGGGTATTATTTTTCCCAGCTAAGCTGAATTTATTATCATTTACGGTTGACCGAATTTTAGAGATACTATATGGGAAAAAGTCATTTTTGATGCTCCTTTATATGCTCTTTCTCGACAAACCAGCATCTTGAATGAGCCTGACTTGAATGTCTGTGAGGAAATGGTTAATCTTCTTTCATATGTACATATTGCATTGTGATCCACTGACTGTTACTAGGGAGAACAGTTTTTAGAAATTGTTGGTATAGGTGGGACAAAGGTTTCTGTTAATATCTTGCCCATCAAAATCAAAGAGTATTATAAGATGGTTAAAGCTTCCCTGAGGAGGGGCTTGCGAATATAGAAGCCAGCTGGCTTACAGTATTCTGAAAAAGGATTAAGCTGTTGTAATTTTGTTGATGTACTATTATTAATCAACAATTTAGAACAATCAATGGAGTCATGCCTAAAAGCAGCTGGTAGCTTGGAATTACCATATGTTCTTATTCTGAGCAGTGTAATACTTTATAATCATGTCCATAGTATATGATTGCTGGGATGTGGTGATAGTTAATGCTACTTGGCCAGTTGGCTATGCGATTCGAATAGATTGCCATTTTGATTTCAGTAATGCTGCTTTGCCTTCAATGTTTGGGTTGCTCTAGCCTTTTGTTCTTATGCTGGCAATGCGTTTACTGATGCTAGTGTGGTATATTTAGGATGGTGCTGGGCGAGTTGGAAAAATGCTCTTTGCTAGACAAGGAAAGAAGTTTGACTATGATCTAAAACAAGTATTTTTCATCCCTTCCTCTTCCCCCCCCCCCCCAACCATCCCCCCCTCCCCCCGGCCCCTCCAAAATATAATCCAATACTAATTGTTCGTTTTAGATGCGCTTCAGCTTAGGTTTGCTGGTGATCTATTGATGGAGTTGGGTGCAGGCATAGAGCTGGCAACTTCAGCAGTGCCACAATTGTTTCTGCCATTGGCCTGTGCTGCAAATGTTGCAAAGGTTCAATTCCTACTTTATATGCTGTTGGCTTTTAAAATTCAACATGCAGATTGGCTTTCTTTTTTTTTTGTTTGGGGGGGGGGGGGGGTTGAAGCTTCGTGATTTATGAGCTTCTCTGTATCTGACTAAAGATAATTCCCATGTTCTTAAAATTTCCCTTGTTTCACATAGAGCAAACTCCGCTTTAAGATTTGCATTAAAGGAGGATTACTATTGTTTGTGCATAAATAATAATGTTTAATTTTCAATCAATGCTTAATGTGAGAATTCTTGAACAGTTGATATCATCACTTGTTTATGCCATGTGCAAAGCATGGTACATGCTTTTTCTTTAATCTGATTTATTGCTCCTTTTTTTTTTGGGGGGGGGGGGGGAATGGGCGTTCTAGGCGATATTGCCACCAGCACCCAAGTTATCAAATTTTTTCCATCTATCACTATGTATTTTTTCCCCCTCACTGCCACTATGTTCCCTGATTTTCAGATGATAATGCCACTGGATCACTTGGTTCCCCCTCTGCCACCATAGTCAAGTGAACAAGTGGAATTATCATCCGAACACAGTGACATAGCGACACAGAGGGGAAAAATTGGGTGGCAAAACGGAAAAATTTTGATAACTTGATGGCAATATCAGCTAAGAACCCGGGGGATGGTGGCTTGTGTCTGGTGGTTACAATTATATCAAAGTAATACAGAAGCCACTCTGACAAGCAGAAGATTTTCTAAAATTGTCAAGTGGTTACAATTATAACCAAAGTAATACACAACCTACTCTGACAAGCAGGGAGACTTTCCAAAGTTGGCGTCCATGCATAGCATAGCTCCCGTCCATCCACTAAAGTTGTCAAAACTTTCCTTTATGAGTGTCCCAAAAGAAGTGCCAAAATTTCTCTATTGAGTACAGAAAATGACTTTTCATTTGATACATTACAGTAATAGATGATGTTTCCTTATTTTTTAGTATTCCAAAACTCCATCCCACTAAAGTTGTCAAAACTTTCCTTTATGAGTGTCCCAAAAGAAGTGCCAAAATTTCTCTATTGAGTACAAAAAATGACTTTTCATTCGATACATTACAGTAATAGATGATGTTTCCTTATTTTTTAGTATTCCAAAATTTGACAACTTTGGTGGGACAGAGGGATGATATAGCAAAGCACTTTGCACACTCTGGTGCTTCTGGGTTGTCTTGGAATGGGATCTTTAAGCTGGTGTTCGTCATATGCGTAATTGGTCTGTGTCATAAGTTGGCTGTAGAGCATAAGTGTCCTTTCCCTTTTGTTTGATTACTAAGCGGTAGATAATGTACTTCATCTTTCTTGCCACTTGACAGAATGTTGGTGCTGTGACATCAACATCGACTCGTACTCCTATTTACAAAGCATTTGCTAAAGGAGAAAACATTGGAGATGTTACTGCTAAAGGGGAATGTGTTGGCAATATTGCAGATCTGGTATGTTTATGTATTATATATTCGTTCCAAATGATTTGTTCTGTCTGTGGATGATGGTATTCTTTTAGATCTTTTGCTGGGTTTGTGTTGAGAAATCTAGTTGCTCGTCATATTGGAACTGGAGCTTACAATATCACTGGTTGTCTGGATCTCAATTTATTATAAGAGTACATTAGGAAGTGAGTATCACTGGTAGAGCTCCTACCTTAACCATCAAAATTTCTTTATTTTTTCTTTTCCTTTTTTGGGGGGGGGGGTATTATGTCCCATGCGCTGTGAATCTGTGATCAATAGTAGAAGACAATGTGACATGTGTCTTTTGTATTGCACCCCTCCTCCACTCTTTGGTATTATTCCTTGCATGCGGCTTACATTGAGATGGGCGACTGGTTGATTCCTTATCTGTAAGAACGGAAAAACATATGTCGCTAGGGTGGTGCAAGATATGTTGAAGCCTTGGAGACATTGACATCACCGCCTATGCAAGATCTCTGAATTTGAATCTTGAGGGTACGAAGGTGTCAAGGTGTTAAGAAGTTAGGTTGAGTGGAGCTTGATATGTTTCTTTCTTCTCCCCATGCTTGGTCCTGGACCTGTTCTTTACGGTAGGAGTTTCATCATAGTATTTTTGAAAAAGGTTGAGAAAAATGTGGTTTGATCCCTACTGCATTGGAAAGGATGTGAAGAACGTTTAGTAGACTTGGCAAATTGGTCGTTTGGTTTGGGTTTGGTAGGGGTCATGTTTGGGTAGATGAGATGAGGGTTAGTTTCAGTTGTGGTCAGCTTCATTTGTATGCTGCTCCTGGCTCTGTTCTTTACGGCAGGAGTTTCATGATCGTATTTTTGAAGAAGGTTGAGAAATAGGTAGTTTTGATCCCTGCTGCATTGGAAAGGATTTGAAGAACGTTTAGTAGACTTGGCAAATGGGTCGGTTGGTTCGGGTTTGGTAGGGGTCATGTTTGGGTAGATGAGATGAGGGTTAGTTTCAGTTGTGGTCAGCTTCATTTGTATGCTGCTTCGGGCCGGTTTAGATATGGGTCAGATCAACTTCTTTCCATCAGCATTCTAACGTTCCACTGGGTTGGATCAATCTCTAGTCTTTTGACTAGAAATAGGATAAGTCTAAACTCCAATCAGGTCAATCTTGGGCCAGTTCTAAAAGCCATCAACCCCCTACTCAATGAACCAGTCACAAATTTGAGGTCAGCCGATTCTAATTGATTTAATTGGTTGAGCCAGCGACTTACTGCCTTGACCTAGTCTCTTATAGGGGGGTTATTAGTGTATTTTGAGTATGCTTACATTGCTATGGGAAATTTATTGTCAAATTGATCATTATCTTTGTTCTTGCTTAATATTACAATGATTTTGAGGGCGACTGCTGACTGTATGAGTTTATGCACCAAAATTCTTGACCTTAAATCTAATCTAACTAGTGAATATCAACGTAGTCTCACTAGTTAAGTCAAATGTGTTTTCTTGCTATGTTTCATTAACACCACATTACATTGGGATAATTTCTTATAAACTTTGGCTTAAGTCGTGCTTAGCAACTTGAGTCTTATTTTTATACAAGTTGTTTGAATTAGTGCTAATCTATATCTGGTTATGTAATTTTACTAAGAAAAAAGGACAGGAAAATAATTATTCACTTTATAATTTTTACTTTTAAAACTAGAGAACGTTGCGCTAAGAAACAAATGAAGTTTATATTGTATTAGTTACCAATAAGCATTGGAAGTCAGTTGAAGACTTAACAGTGAATTTGTGACCATGAGTGCATGAGAAAAGAGAATACGGGAGAAAAAGGCTTAAGTCAATTTACAAAGGCATTGTTATGATTCACATAATAAAAATCAACTTTTGTATTATTTCTCAGTTCTCACGAGAAATTAAGAATCACTATTGTCTTTTCAGAAGAATTATCCCGTTAGTTCACCACGTTCTCATGAAAACAGCTTCCCCCCTCCCCCAAAGAAAAGCCTGACAAATTGTTACGCACGTTGATACATTTACTCATTTGTTGATTTGCACATAATGTTACATACATATATGTCTATCTATCTATTAATCTATTTGTCATATAGTAATGATGGTGAATTTTTTAAAAGTTGAATTGAATATGTAGGCAAATTAAGTCCTACGTTCAAGACCTTAAACCCTTCTTGTATATATAATTTAACTTCACGTAAGTTAAACCTTTATTATTGTTACTGTTATTGTTGTTTGTACTATTGTGTCTTTTTTTTTAAAAAAATAAATGAGTGATAAAAAAATTGCATTAGATGGACACCACAGGGATGCCATTCTTTTGCAAAATGGGGACCACAAAGCCATCATACCCTTAAGCTCTTATGCTTAATATTATGGGCAACCCCCCCCCCCCCAAAAAAAAACTCAAGTTTGTTCTACCGTTAACGTGCTTGACTTCAAGTATATAAGGTTCTCAAAAAGTAGACCTTGAAATCTTGATGGAAGAAGGCTTGGCCCTGAAAAATCCGACGATTTGTTTCTTGCAAGTACGCTAAACCACAATGAATTAGGAGATGCTCTGTTGTCTCGTCCTCCTCATGACATGTAACACCCACTACCCGTTGGAAATTCTCTTTAAGCACATGTTCTGCGGGAATCTTTACTTAGTGGCCGCCTAAGCAAAAAAAACACACTTTTATTGGAGTTTTAGACTTTTGAATAACTTCCACAGGAAAATTTGGACGACTCCCACTATCATAAAGCCTTGGGCAACTAACTTTTGGAGTCATAAGGCTAGGTAACCTCACAACACCCTCCGTTATCATATTAATCATCGTGATAAGTTAAGCGAACCATTTGCAGACATTTTCCCTTACCAATCATATGAGCTCTTGAAAGAGTTATGTTCCAATGGCTTTAGTCACTATTCCAAGCGGCCATATCTTGCACTAGCCTCTTTTAGATGAGCCATCCTAAAAAGAGTCTGGAAATTGAATCTTGTGAGATTGATGCCAATACAAACATTATGGGAAAAAAGCTCCCTTAATCCGTTCTTCGCCCCAAAATGCAGTAGGGATTTGAAATACTCCAAACTTGCTGTAGTACATTTGCAACAACCTAGTAACCTACCCTATGAACATATAGGCTTTTCTTACTCCGCCTATCCAGACTATCAACCCAATATTTGGTGTTGAGGACGTTTTCACAAAAGCAATCCTGCCCTTCAGCAAAACGAAAGCCACTTGGTCTTACGAGCTTCATTCATATTTCGAATACGTCTTGTACAGTTATACCTAGGCCTCCCTCTTGCATGGAGAAACAAACTTCTTCCGGATTAACCCAATTGAAACCACTGCTGGTTTTGTCTGTATAATGAAGACGTCTCATAATTTTCTTTAGGTGATTAGCGATGCTATCTAGGTTAGTAAACAAAGACATGAAATAATAGAGAGACCATAAAATGCTTTTAATATAGTCAGCCTACCCCTATGGACAATAGCCTAGCTTTCCGCTCTATCAGTATCTTGCGCAACCTTTCCAGAATAGGTTTCTGCACTGCTATGCCCTTAAAAATTTACACCTAGAGGAAGGCTAAGGTCAGAAGATGCAAGGTATTTAACTGCACTGGCGAAAAAATGAGCCAAGTGTTGAAGGGCAGACCTCACCAATTGGAATAAGAACACTTTTTGATAAGGTTACTCCAAACCTAGGCATTGCTTTGCTTCAAATAACGGGAAGATGCACCTCAAATATCCAAGATCCGTTTATATAAAATTAGAGTGTGAGTGTCGTTTGAGAAGAGAAGGTGTGAAATCAACAAATTGTGAGGTTGACAGCTACCAATTTAGTTACCAATCTGAAAACCTTCTTAAAAAACACACTTCGACCGCTTTATTCACCAGGCTGCTCAATGATTCCCCTACGATAAATTACTAAGGGGAAAGTGGATCACCTCGAAGGAGCCCTATTGAACTAGAGAACAAATGTGTGGCTTCACTATTGATCAACGATAAGAGCATGGTAGAAATGCAAAAGACCACCTAACTCGTTTGCCTTTAATCCCATATGTTAAAAAACAACCATGAGGTAGTCCCAAGAAACACCATAAAAAGTGTCTTTAATATCAAGTTTACGAAGAGCTTACGAGGAATTCCTGATCAAATGCATTTCAGATACGAGCTAATAAAACTCATTAGCAATGAAGGATGTATCCAAGTTTGAATTGCCACAAATTAAGGGATGTTGAATAGGCCAAGAGCTTTGCCAATGACCTTTCTCATCCTTTAGGCAAGGACTTCAACTAGAATTTCATGTACACTCCCCGCTGAGCTAATGGATCTAAATTTCTTTATGTCATATGCTGTGCCATCTCAGGAAGCGAGCTTGATAAAAGTGGCATTAAGACTTTTCTCAAGCACTATTCCTGTGAAAATATGCAAATAATCCCATAATCACCCCTCTTAACAGTTACTCTACCAGTGCGAGAAAAAGGCAATATTAAAGCCATCGAGCTTTATCCTTGCCTAACTCGTTGATTGCATTTCAAACTTTCTCCTCTAAGAATTCTTTTTCAAGTTCCAAGGCACTATCAAGACTAATAGAATCGTAATCAATCCCTTCGAGAAAAGGCCAAGATGGTGATCTTCACTATAGATGACAATTACATCTTTAATGGAAGAAGATTCAATGCGGTGCTCACCATGCACCTTTTGTAAGGAATGGCATTGATCTGCGATAAGCCACCTTGGGATGGAATCTAATATTGCGATCTCCTTGAATCCACTGTTGTTTTGCTCTTTGCAGCCAGAAGATGTCAATCCAATTACGCACCATAGAAAGCTCTTTCTTAAATTCCAACCTTTTAACTCTATCAGCAAAGATGAAGGTGAGATTGTTGTTACTCCTTTTCATCTAGATGCTTAATTTTATCCACCACATTAGCCATCTTAGTATCAAGGTGGCCGAGGACAACCATGTTCCAATCTATGATATTTGACTTTAGAAAATACAGTTTATTGGCCAGAATAAAACTCGAGGAGACAGAAACAGTGAGTTCCTCTCAAAAGGACATTTTTGAATTTAAAAGGCCCTTGTGCTGAATGAAATTCCTCAACCTGAAAAGAATTGGGAGGTCATCAGAGGTGACCTTTGAACAAATAACTTGATAAAGCTCCTTCAGCCAATAGAAAAAAGAAACCGATTCATGAGATAAAATGGGGACCTCCTCGTGGCTAGACCAAATAAAATGACCACCTTCTAATGAATGGTCAATGAGGTTACAAGATCTAATAAAATCAGAAAACTCTCTCAGTTGCGATGTGGTAGATATCTCGTTGGGAAACCTAATGGCATTGAAGTTTCTCTGCAACACTATGAAATATCCCGAGTAGAGATGATAGTCTTCAACTCCTCAGAAAAGGCAGAACACAGTGTGACTATTATTGCTGTTATTGGTGATGGTGTTCGGGCACTTAAACAAATACTCCCTCCGATCTTGTCCCAAAATAATCTTCAAAAAAGCTCATTAAATGCACTTTTAACCAATAATCTTGCATCATTTCTACCAACCTAATTATCTATTCGTTAATGTTTAGTCTTTCTCTGAAAAATATGTTTTTCTTATTTAGGAATATACAAGTGGAACAGAGGGAGTAATGATTTTATAAGTTGTTAAATTCTCAAGCTATTTTAATGTAGGTGCATTAAAATAATGAATAAACGGGAACCATATGATAACTTTGTGAGCTTCTGCAATGCGAAACAAATTACCTAATTAGACATGTTTAATATTTTCTAGATCAGAGTGAGTGGACTTTATAAATTTCGTATTTTTACAAGTCATATGAAATTTTATTGTTCCTGAATGAAAATGAACTCTCACTCCAATTTTTCCAGCTGTAGTTTCATTGCTCATTTCAATTTTCATAGTGGCACTTGAAATTTAAAAAAATACGACTTCCTAGTTCCTCCAACATACTACTCTTTCCTTTGTAGTTGTATAGCGGTTGAGTGAAATTTTGGTGTGGGTGGCAAGAAATGGAAGCAAAAGAACATTAAATTGTATAACGCCAATTTCCTAACATTTGAATGCGTCCTTACTCGTTCTGCTGCTTTGTTGAAATTTTTGTGTACTATTTCTTACATTATTTGTAATAAATGCTGGTTTTCCACATAGCACTCTGGATTTTAAGTTTTGTAGAGAGAGTCAAAGGACTTGGGATGTGCTTTTATTAAACTTCAGTGGATACTGTCAATTTTTGCCATTGCCTTTCCCCCAAGAGTTTCCTGTCTGTGGCTGATGCTAGTCAGTTGTTCATTGTAAAGCTGGGAACTGGGTTGGGCATCATGATCTCAAAAAGGAATCCATCCTTGGTGACAACATTTGCCTTCCTTTCTTGTGGATATGTCCTGAGTTCATACCAAGAGGTAGGCTTGCCGTCCTGGCTTTCCATTCAGATGTATTCTTACGCTTAGTGGATTGTTGCTGACATTATGGCGTTTTCTTTCTGACAGGTGAAATCTGTTGTGTTACATACTTTAAACAGGTCAAGATTCACTGTGGCAGTAGAGTCATTCCTTAAAACGGGTATGGAAGAATGCTGTTTCCTGAAGTTGAAATTGAGTCTACTTTGATCCATTCAATCGCAATGTCCCTTAATGCTACATTTTAATCTGAATATTAGGCATTCTAAGAGAAAATAATACAATCAACACTCTTGATCATGCATAATTATTCCACGCAGGGAAAGTTCCTTCATTAAAAGAGGGAAATAGTAGGGAACAAATATTCACTTTTCCATGGCTAAGGGATCGGCCTGTTAAACTTGGTACGTGTTGGCTTCTGTGCAGTATAAACACTTCTGATTTTGGTTCATGTACTCATTGAGCCATTATTATCTAATCTGTCAGGCTCTAGATTCAAAGATGCGTTTGTAGACCCAGGCCTATATATTGCACTAGAGCCCCTCTTTGAGGTATGCACTGATAACTGTTTATCTTGGTAATGAATATATCTGTATCAAATAGGTTGTATCTAAATGGAGATATTGCTTTCAAATGTGATGTTTTTCCTGACTTTATACAGTGTGATGGGGTCTTCTATTCTCGCTGACTACTATTTTTTATGATGGCAGAAAGAGAGGTATATGGTGACTTACAATCCTGTAAAAAACAAAGTGTATGCGTTGCTTAAGGATAAGGCGAAATCTGATGATATCCTAAAAGCAGCATTTCATGTAAGTCAATTAAAGGTTTCTCTTTTTTTTGGGTGGTCTGGTTGCTTGGGTTCTTTTGTGATTTTGGCATAATTGAACTAAATTGGGGGAATTTACATTTGCAGGGTCATGTATTGCTTCATTCTATTCGTTCATCACTAAGAAAGCAGGCTATTTCAAGGAAGCATGATGATACTTTAAGCTCTATCGCTGTGCCAGTTGATATTCAGAGCCTTGTGGCTGAGTCTTGCATGATGGTTTCAACGGCATATAGTCTCTTCAAATACAAAGCTGCAGAACAGGTAATCTTAAGATATACTCTTGATACCTTTTGTCATGTTTCTTTGTGGAGTTTTGCTATTCGTTCACTCAGATGAAACTCATTTCTTAATATATTTCTGGAATGTTGTGGTGTCTTTCTTCGAGCCTTCTAGTATTTGTTACCATTTCTATTAATTTCATTTTCTACTTGTTTAAAACTTCTCATTTTTGAAATTATTGTCACTAAGGGGTGTAAAGGTGCAGTTTGATTAGGTGATCTTTTCTGTATTCTTCCCTAGTTGAACAGTGTAGAATAAAAAATAAAAAGACTTAATGCCATTTTTACGAATTTTCTGACAGCGAGGAGTGTGCAGAATCCGCTTATTGGTTCTTAGGAATTTGGGGTTATTTATCTGTGTGGGAATAATATGACTAAGTCTAGTGTGTACAAGGATTTATTTTGACTACCCTCTTGGTAGTGTGTTCTTTAGTCTGATGTTGGGAGGAAGGCAACAGATCATTTAGCCCAAGGAGGTGGAACAAGTCTAGATTTCGAAAGTTTGGTTTTCACAGATGTTTTACTGGTGGATAAATGCTGATTGTGGTGTAGGGTTCCTTTGGAGTGTAATTTCTTTTTGTGCTTATCATCGGAAGTATCATAGGGAATTCAGGACAAATCCGTATGTCGGTATCATCAGAATGAAGAGAGAAAATGTAGAGATTTGGAATGGCTTTCGGCCTCGGAGCAGTAAATGTTGATTCTTCCTCCTGAACTTTCCGGTCATTGCTCTCTCTCACACGCTTACTTATTTCACTCTGACCAAGGAACGTAATTTCTTTGGAGCGTTGGGTTCCTTTAGAATGTAATTTCTTTTTGCGCTTATTATCGGAAGTATCATAGGGCATTCAGGTCAAATTGTTATGTTTGTATCATTGGAATAAGGAAAAAGAAAACGCACAGATATGGAATGGCTTTCAGCCTTGGAGCAGTACATGTTGATTCCTCCTCTGAGCTTTCCAGTCATTTCCTTTTGTCACACGCTCCTGTTACTTATTTCGCTCTGGCCAAGGGGATCCATATAATTTAAACTCTGATATTAGGAGCAGGGTTTATAGCTAGGCCAGAAACTTCTTGCATCACATTGATCTTACCAACTCTCCAACTACCTTGTTTGGGATGGGGATTATTGTGAATTTGTGATTTGTGGTGCATTCTGTTGTGAAGCTTCCCTTCTCCCCCCCCCCCCCAAAAAAAAAAAACTGATTAGAAACACCAGAAGCTTGGGGATTATTGTGAATTTGTGATTTGTGGTGCATTCTGTTGTGAAGCTTCCCTTCTCCCCCCCACCCCCCAAAAAAAAACTGATTAGAAACACCAGAAGCTTTTTGTCTGCATTAGGAAGAAAATCTCCCTGGACAACGAGAATCAGGAATGATTTGTTATTGCTTTATGCAGCCGCCATCTATTTATTTGAGGATTGTCTTCTGACGGGGAAGTGTGAATTTGTCAATGCTGGTTCTTGGAGCGATGAGATAGACTAGGTGCACCAGATTCTTTTACAGAAATGCCTTTTTGGTCACTCCTTGGAGCAACGGTAAGGTTGTCTCCGTGTGACCAAAAGGTCATGGGTTTGAGCCGTGGAATCAGCCACTGAGAAAGTCGGGTTAGGCTGCCTACAATTCACCCCTTGGGATGCGGCCTTTCCCCGGACCCTGTGTAAACGCAGGATGCTTGTGCACCGGGCTGCCCTTTTTGGTCACTCCTTGTTACATATGCTTGAAAAGGAATGAGTGCCTCTGTTTGGAACTTGTGTATTCAGAATGGCTTTTCTGTTTTGTTGGATCTTCTTTTATTACAACTTGATGATATGCTCTCTTAATAGTTCCGCATGCTTAGTTGCTTACCTTGACGATATATTAACCTCCCCTTCCTTCCAAATGGTTTTGAACATCTTTGCATCTCATGATAGAATTAGTTGTGGGATTTATTCCTCATTCCTCTAAATTGGTCCGCAAATTGAGCTTTTATGGATGTGAACATTAGTTCAAATGGAAGTATACTGTATCCCCTTTAACATTCCCAGCGTTTTTCCCTCTTCATGTATACCTCAATGATATGATTTGAACTCTTAATTTTTGGGTTGTAGCGGCTGGGTGAATTAATAAATTTGACCCAATGCTTGCATTACTTTCTCCATGCCCTGCCCTGGCTATGTCTAGTCCAAAAATGACTGTTATGCCCTCCTTTTGTTTTTGCCTTTTTTTTAAAATAAAAAACGCACCGATCTTTTTGTTATCCCGCTTCCCTATACTAAAAGCATAACCACCCCCAGTTTGCTGGTCAGCAGCCACTGGTGAGGTTTCTGGTGGTGCAGCTGCAGGCCCATTGGGCCGTCACAGGTTCCTCCCCCTTCGTGAGCTTTATCCTCTCTCCTCCTCTCTCCCGCTGTCTCTCTCTCTCTCTCTCTCTCTCTCTCTCTCTCTCACACACACACACACACACACACACACACACACACACACACACGCACCCCGCTTCAACCTACCTTTTTTTCCCCCTTGCTCCATCCCACTTTTTTATAACCTAGGAACCGATGATATCTGAGGATAAAGAAAAACCCCCAAAATGAGAAAAGGAATAGAGCAGTGGAGGATATTTACAATGGAGAGAGATTCGGCCTTCTGTGCCTTAGACTACACATTGCTTTGCTTCATCTAGCAAGAGAGAAATAAAGCTGGTTTGATCCCGAGAGACCCACCTTGGAAGCTACATGGAAGCACCCAAAATTAGCTTTCCCTACTTAATTAGTGAACTTACTAACTGATTAACCATGTAACCAATGCCTTCTAATGTTAACTGAAGGATCTCCAATTTCTAGGGAATTGATGAGATATATCTTTAATCTTTATATATAACCTATAAAAGCCAATAGGCCAAGTTAGTACTCATTACTATTCATGTACTATTCATTTGTACGCTTTTTTTTTTTTTTTTGAAAAAAAGAGAGACTAGACACTTGAACTGTATGGTGGAAGTTAAATAGGTTGCACTTTTCTGGGGCTTGGCCACTCTTTAAGATTGCTTTTTTGTGGGGCCTACTATTTATCTAGTAATAGTGAAATTATTTTATTTTAAAGGGGAAAAAAGACAATATAAGTTAGCATTCTGTCCTACTTGTATGCGCAGCATGGATTTCTTTCAGTTTGAATTTTGAGTTATAATTAGCTCCAAACATTAACATTGATTGCATTAACTATTATATATTTATAAACGCATACCAATTGTAACGTTAATTACTGTTTACCACACATGGCCGAGTGAAGTCAAAAGGTTTATTATTTGTTTGGAAGTCTTTACACAGCCTTCTACAATTTAGGGGTGAGACTGAGTGCATCTGTCTCTCTGTACTTGTCTACACTTCTTATAGGCGGGTGTATACTCTATAGCAGCGCGGTTATCAGCCTTACAACTATATTACCTAAAGGCCAACCCCAACTGCCTTTCAGCAGCAAGTAGGATTCTGAAGTATTGACTTTGTTCACATCGTTTGCATACTGTCCTCTGCTTTTATTATGGAGAAGTAGGCAGTCAATCCTTTTCAAGTCTTTGTCCAACTCCACCTATTGGCCCCCATGACCTTACCTTCACAGGACTTGGGGATGTCGAGGATGTTTGTGGTAATGTTTGTCCTCTCCTATTGTTGAGTAAAACCCTCTACAGTTTACAGGTGTACTGCCAAATGGTTCATTCTTTGCCTGTTTTATTTATTGATTGATTGATTTATTTGTCTTTTCTCTTGGTGTTTTTCTTAATTCCTTAATTTCTTTTTTTATTTGTGTGGAGGGGGACGGGTTTGGGTGTATAAGTCCATTAATGGTCTTCCGGAGGCCTATTTTGGTCGTTCAAATTCTCAATCTAATTAAGTAAAAACAACTTTGTTGATCCTCTCCATCAAAATTTTCCTTGGTGAATCAGCCGAAAGCTTGGAGCTCATTCAAGATGGTCATGCTGTTGGGAATGTTGTCCAATTTGAAGAATTTTGATCTCGTCCCTTGCAATGAGGGCTGTAAATTCTTTTATCAGCTAAAAAGAGTCCAAACTTTTCTCAACAACAAAGGCTAATGAGCTTGCTGATTTGCCACTTCCATCATGGAGAATCTTATTCCAATGTCATAGTTAATCGTAAAAGCCATGGACCATGTCGTGCTGCATTAATGTGAGCACCTTTCTTTTCTCAGGTTGACTAATGTGTCTCTTTGTTTTTGGCAGGGATGGATGATGTCTGAGTCACTTCTTAATCCTGGCCGTGCTCGGTTATGTTTAGAATAACATCTGAACGTGTTCTCATCAGCTGTTTTGAATGAGTAAATTCTAGCCCCGGCTAGTTCTCAGATGCCTAGTTTCTACTGTCTGGCCATTGCATTGCAAGCTGGGGTCTTGTGATGGTGAATGGCCAGTGATTCTCGACTCAGAATCAAGGTCCACTTAACCTTCCTGTTGCTTGTGTCTGGGACATTGCTGTCTCATACGTTGGTTCAGTTCTTGCGGATTGGATTTGATCCATGGAAGGCTGCTTAATTCCACAGTTTCTTATTAGAATGGAGCTCTCCTTTAGCTGGCACTATGATTGTAGTAGTTTTAAGGAAAAAATTGTGGCGATCTCCCTCCCAGTCTGAATGGGGTCAATTTTTGCTTTTGGTCATACTAAAGTAAACATTTTTTATTATTATTTTTTTGTTCCCTCGCTTTGCAATTTTTTTTTTCCCCCCCCTAGTTTCTCATTTTCAATTTGCGGTGCGGTATTGAGTATATATTTTCAAGTGTTGTTTTGGTTAGTAGTGTCTTCATGTGTTGCATTAAGATGTATGTGAATTTTGACAGTTTTGTTGGTAACCGCCACTAAGGGGTTCTGTAATGAGCTTTGATGCATTTTTGAGTTGGGTGGTTTTATGTAAGGGAGTGCTGTCTTTGTGGGAATGATTGTAGAAAGAAATTGTAGTGTTGAAAATTTGGAAACTTAATCTGGAGAATGTTGCCTATGTTCTTTTATATTATACTATCCTGAGAACTGTGGAATCCATCCTGCGTTATGTAGATGTCTTGATTGCCAAAGTCAAGGGTGGATCCATTTGATGGGGTGGGGTGTCCATCCCAAAAGAAATTCTATTGCGTTATTTTAAAGAAGATAGATTAGTATATGTAGACATCTGTAAAATAAGCTTAAAAAGTTATGGACGCCTTCTTATTATACATAGCTCACACAGTGATTTTTTTAATTATAAAAACTGCACCAATAATGATGTTGGAATTGATAGAAAAATAAAATAAAATAAAATATGCTAAAAAAATTCTACCGAATTATTTGTTGTTTTATTTCATGTTTCGGTATGCTTACTTCATTGCTTAATGTTGATTTTTTTTTTTTCCGGAGTTTTATTATTTGATGTTGATAACTTGTGACGCAACCAGTGACTTTAATAAATGGTAGGTAATTGTAATATTTTACGGTTTTAGCGCAATTTATGTATCAAATTAAAAATACGAAGAATTACAGAGAATAAACAAGTAGTCGACAATCATTTTTTTAAGTAAAAAAAGTAGTGTATATCATTATTGCATATCAAGTTCCGCTTATCTAGAAATATGGTAGAGAAAACCGGCCCGGACTAGGAACCGGTAGGAGCAACATGCTGAAAATTTAATAAAATCGTCTGGGCAATCGAACCGGGAAAAAATGGTCAAATCCGGTTGGACCAGCTGACTCGGTCAAACCGGCCAACCCGCGGTTGGATCGGTTTTTCTCAGTTCCAGTAAAACGTCGAGTTTTTGTTTTGGGCCCTTCAAGAATTCGTCTGCTCTGGTTCTTGACTATCTCTCGCCTCGCAACGCTAGCCTCTCCTTGCCTGGGATCCTCGGCCGTCGACGCCAGCTCTTTCTCCTCGACGCCGGTTGCTGTGTGCCCGCTTGGAAGACTCAACTACTCAAGGTAAGTTTCTCGCCTTTGCTTAGTTTGCTGTTGCTCAGGCTAGGCTCAAACTCTCAAATCGCTTGCTTTACCTCCTTCTCGAGTTCTCATTCTCTATTTTCTCACTCTCATCTCTCAATGCCATTGTCCTCAGGCTAGGCTTGACTGCTCGAGTACCTTTCTTGCAAACCGCCTTTGCTGTTGCTGCTAAGTGCTGGCTGGGTAGAACGATTGCATAACCGAGTCAAGTGCCGTGCTTCAATTGGTTGTTGTGCTTGCTTCGAAGCTATAAGCCTGTAAATTAACTTTGCTTACTTCAATTGACTGGTAGCTTTGATTGCTTGCTTAATTGCTAATTTAGAGTTAAGCTTGAAATTTCAATTAACTTTGCTTGGTTCAATTGGTTGGTTGTAAGCCTGTAAATTAACTTTGCTTGCTTCAATTGATTGGTAACTTTGATTGCTTGATTAAATGTTAACTTAGATTAAGCTTGCTTGCTTCAATTGGTTGGCTTATGTTTAGACTTTCAGTTGTGAAATGTGAAATTGTTCTTGCAATTTGCAAATTGTGATCTTTGTGCTTGTGAATAAGAAAACTCATGTAAATATATAATCTTTTTACTTGCAGGAAAGCAAGGATTCTAGTTCAACCCCTTTTATTCCAACCCCAAATTCATCAACTATTAATCATCAATCAATTCGCCAAAAAAAAAAAAAAAAACTGATCTGGCATGGTCATATTTTACAATGGCTCAATCTAATGATGGGAAGAAGTTACTTATTTATAATTTTTGTGAAAAAGTAATCAGAGGGGGTGGTATTAATAGGATGAAAATGCAATGAGCTGGGCAAAGTGGAGATGTAGCTCGATGTAAAAAGTACTTAATGATGTTTGCTTTCGAATGAATGAAAGTTTGAAAGAAATTGCTCAATAAAAATTAGAGCAATGAATGAATAGTGAAGACGGAAACCCCTTCAGATCTTCTAGTCTTAAGCAAGAATTTCAAGGCATAATGAGGGCATTTCAGTTAATGAGGGGGGTAATAGCAATACCAATACCAAAAGTTCATTGGAGAAGAGGAAAACTATTGCAGGAATCACTTTCTATTTTCCTCAAGGGGTTGTCGCTGGGGCCCAACTTTCAATCAAGGCAAAATTACAAAGCCCTGAAAAGTGAAGGCAAGTTGATTTGTATGTGGCTCAATTTTTTTTATGATTGTTGTTTTCCATTTAATTATGCTCATTCTATTTACTATCAAGAAATGATTGATACTATAACATCAATTGGTTTTGGGTACAAGTGTCCTAGTTATGATGCTTTGAGAGTCAAACTTCTAGGACAAGTGAAAAATGAAGTGAAGTTGCTTATTGACTCTTTTTTTTAATGGAAAAAATGGGGGTTTATTGACTCTTATAGAAGTGTTTAGAATGACATTGAATGCACTATTATGGGTGACAGATGGACTGATGGTAGACATAGAAGTTTGATCAATTTCTTGTTTATTGCCCTAAAGGAATTGCCTTCATTAAATCCGTTGATGCGTTTGCTATTGTGACTGATGCTCAACTCCTTTGCAATCTGTTTTCTGAAATTGTTGATATGGTTGGTGCTCAAAATGTTGTGCATCTTGTTACTGACAATGGGAGCAATTTTAAAGCTGCTCGGAGGTTGTTGAATGAGAAATACGGAAACATTTGTTGGTCGCTATGTGCTGCTCATTGCTTGAATTTCATCTTGCAAGATATTTCTAAAATGCCTCATGTTGTTGATCTTGCTCAATGTGGACCACAAGTGACAAAGTTTTTATATAATCATAAATGGCCCTTGGATTGGTTAAGGAAAAGACCTGGATGGATGAAGATATTACATCCTGGCGATATAAGGTTTGCCACTACATTCATTGCTTTGAAAAGTCTTAATGACCATAAGCTTGATTTGCAAGCTATGGTTACTAGGTCTGAATTCATTCGTGGAGACCTTCTAGGACAATAAGAGGTAAGGCAACAAAGAAATCATTCTAGATTCTAAGTTTTGGAATGATTGTTTAGTGATTGTGAAAATTGTTGGTCTTCTCATGAGATTGCTTCGTATTGTTGATTCCGATGAGAAGTTGGCTTTAGGCTATGTTTATGAGGAGATGAATAGAGCAAGAAATGCAATTAACGAAATTTTCAAGAACAAGAAGAGGTTGTATACGCCTTACACTCAAATTGTGAAGGATAAATGGGATAAGCAATTGCGCAAAAGTATACTTGCTGCTGCTTATTGGTTGAATCCTGCATTTCAATATGATGAAGGTAGTTTTTGCTAAAAGCCTAAGGTTGTGGTTGGTTTGCTCGACGTTATTGACTCTAAGTTTGGTGGGAGTAGTTCAAAACTCGTTAAAGAGACTGGAATCTTCCGTGATCGAGAGAAGGGATTTGGAAGACAATTAACTTTGAGTATTATCAAGACTACTTGGTCAGGTATGCTACTAATTTAATTATTTTCAATCGTTAAGATTTCTTTAATATATTTGAGATAACTTCATTTTTAATATGTACATTTTTATTTACTAACCTCAGTTTAATTTGTGATTTTAATGTAGCGGAGTGATGGCGAATGTTTCGATATGATTGTCCAAATTTCAAAAAATTGAACATAGAACTTCTTAGTGAAACCGCATCATCTTCAGGGTGTGAGCGGAATTGGAGTGGTTTCGAGCGCATCCATACAAAGAAGAGAAATAGGTTGGAGCATGATAAGATGAATGATCTTATCTATGTGCGTTATAATCTTTGATTAAAGAATAACTTTTTTTCCTTACAATTACTATTATAGTTTTTATGTGCAATGTTTGTAATTTGTCTATTTATATGCTATAGACTTTATAACAAGAAAAGACCCTGTGATCCAATTGATATTGATTTAGAGAAGATTAGTTTTTGGGTGGTTGAGGATGAACCCCAAAATGAGCTAGATTATGATGAGCAAGAAGAAATGTTTCACAATGAACAAGCCAATCAACCTCGTAATAAGCCTAGAGTTGGTATGTAACAAATAATTTATGTAATAGGTATTACTTTATAAACTTCATAGATTACTAACCCTTATTACTCGTGAATTTTACAAGTGGATGATGATGATGATAATGGTCAAGGAAGTGGACCTCATGATAGTGATGATGAAGATGACTTGATGATGTATCCTGAAGGATTGGATTTATCTTCATTTGGTGATGCTAGAGGGGGACATACAAGTAGCTATTGGACATAGATTGTTTTTCTTTGTTGTTATGTGAACATTTATTTGCCTTTTTGTTGTTGATGTTAACTTTGTTAAACGTTAGTTTGTGGAACTTGTAGACATCAATTGTAGGATTATTAGTTATTATGTTTGTGTATTGAATGTGTGGAAAACTTGAGCCTTAAATGCTCAAATTGATGTTTATGTCATACTTTATCGTGTTGTATAAAACGATATAGTGAAATTTGAAAAAAAACAAATATATGCAAAAAAAATTTTTAGGTTCATTGGGTTGTGCCGATCTGAGCTGATTTGATGGTAAACCGGGCCACTCGGTCCAACCCTAGTACGAATGGTCTGACTGGTTGAACCATAGATCATCTCGGTCGGCCGGTTCGATCACCGGATCGGTTCTCTCAGCATTGTGTAGAAGTACAGAACGAAACGTCCGTAAAAAAAAAATGCAAGAAAATGTCTATACTCTATACAAAATAGAGTATCATAGTACGTATTATATGATTTCTTTTTTTTGAATAGTGTATATTAGTGATGACGTTAATAGATGAACACCCTTGTCCTAAATGTCTAGATTCGCCACTGGCTAAAGTACAAATTTCCTTTTGCGGTGAACTCACGATGGTTGCCACTTCGTGAAGACTGAAGACTGGTTGAAGAATTATTTCTTTTTTCTTTTCTAATTGACTACAAAGTGGGTGGGCTTTAATAGAAGTGGGGCTTAACTTTGATAGATGAGTTAGATGAATTAAAAGGTAGCTGTCTGCCTGGATTTCTTAGGGTAAACCCGTGAAGCCAAGTGGCAGACCTAGTGAGTGTAAGTACGTATTGACCAATTGTTATATGTAACTTCCAGGGGTGTCATACATGGTAGTCGAACACCCCCCCAAAAAAAGAAAACGTACCTTGTGTGACTCTGCTCCTCATTCTCTTTCCTCATGTGACATGTCTGAGGTGTTGTGCCAGTGCTTGTCCCCCCCCATATCATGTTGTGAAGAATAAAAGAAGAGCATTACTATGGAGAGGTCAAGAGGAAGCCCTCGGTTCTTCTTATTGCTTCACGGGTACAGTCGCATAACTTATATACATGGAGTACTTGGGATACAAAACCCTAAAGCCTAACTTGGTGGACAAGTTATGAATACTACAATATTCCTAGAATAAAGAAAATATTCACAATATCTCTTATAATATCCTTCGTAATTATCACATCATCTATCACTCCCCCTCAAGTTGGAGCGTAGGGATTAGCCATGCCCAACTTAGAACATAAGAAAAGGAATGGTTGCTTGCCAAGGCCTTGGTGAAGATATCTTCCACTTGATGTTTGAAATGTATGTAGCGCGTCACTAATTCCCCAGATAGTAGTCGTTCACGTACAAAGTGGCAGTCAAGTTCGATATGCTTGGTCCTCTCATGGAACACAGGATTCTTGGATATGTGTAAGGCAGCTTGATTATCACAATATAACTGCATAGCCTGAGTAAGGAATACTCTCATCGAGGCAAGAAAAGATTTAATCCAAATCAAATCACTAGTAACTACGGCCATAGCTCTGTATTCGGCTTTAGCTGAAGAGCGGGACACAGTAGTTTGTTTCTTGGTTCTCCAGAATATTGGAGATCCTCCTAGTGTAATAAAGTACTCAGTAAGGGACTTCCTTGTAAGGGGGCATGCGCCCTAATCAGAGTCACAGAAGGCAACAATATTTAAGTCTGCATCATTGTACAGGAGAATTCTTTGCCTAGGAGTACCCTTGATATATCGTAAGACACGCTTTGCAGCTTCTATGTGAGGTTCTTTAGGTGCCTGCATAAACTGTGATAGAATATGAACTGAATAGCTTAATTCAGGCCTAGTGAGTGTTAAATAAATAAGGCGCCCTATAAGACGACGATACTACATGGGATCCATGAGATCTTTTCCCGTGGCTAGTCCCAACTCGTGGTTAGTTTCCAGGGGAAACTTTGCAGGCTTGGCTCCAAGAAGTCCGCATTCTTCAACAATTTCGAGTGCATATTTTCATTTACATAGAAACAGACCCTTGGCATTGTGTGCCACCTCTATGCCCAAGAAATATTTCAATGGCCCCAAATCCTTGATGCGAAAACATTTATGAAGATAAGCTTTGAACTGGGCACATAATTCATTATCATTGCCTGTCAGTACTAAATCATCAACATAGATAAGTAAGGGCATAAACTTTTCACCCTTCTTATAGGTAAAAAGGGAGTAATCTGCATAAGACTGAACAAATCCATAATCAAGGAGTTTAGAGGAGAGCTTTGCAAACTATTGCCTTGGTGCTTGTTTCAATCCATAGAGGGATTTCTGCAGACAACAGACCTTGGGAGAGCTAGCTATTTCAAATCCTGGGGGCATCGTCATATAGACTTCTTCTTCTAAATCTCCATGAAGGAAAGCATTACTCACATCCACCTGATGTAGGTCCCAGCCTTTTGCAATAGCTACTGTAAGGAAGCATCTAACACTCACCATTTTGGCTACAGAGGTAAAAGTTTCATTGTCGTCAAATCCTTCGACCTGTTTATCTCCACGAATCATGAGATGGGCCTTATACTTTTCGACACTCCCATCGGAGTTATATTTTAACTTGTACACCCACTTGCAGTTGATAGGCTTTCGTCCTGGTGGCAAATCGACAATCGTCCAGGTCTTATTCAACTCTAAGGGCTCTATTTCTTTGGCCATTGCTTCTCTCCAGTGAGGATTTTCTACTGCTTCATGAAAAGACCTGAGTTTCACAATTTTTATAATAGCAGCCAAATAATGTCTATGCTTATCAGAAAAATTATTGCATATAACGTAATTGACTATGGGATACGGTTTACCTGAAGACACCTTTTGGTTTGGATTTGCATAGGAAGAGGGGTTTGGAGCATGCATCGTATAGCAAATATAGTCTTGTAAATGTTTCGGTGCCTTACGGTCTCGCTGTCCCCTATCACTGGGCCCAAACTCGCTAATTGGGCCATCGATCTGATGATCTCTGTCTTGGGCTGAGTCTCGATTTGTAGCATCAATAGGGAGTGAGCTTTTGGTCTGAGGCCCTATGTTCTGGACTAGGTCTTGGCCTGAGACTGCATTGAGGCTAGGCTCACTCTGATGTACCCATGGGAAGCAATGACGGTGAACAAGTTCAAAGGCAATCCAACCCCAAAGAAGTCCAAGAGGCCAGCCAAGTTGTGAGAAAACTCATAGAAGATCAAGGCCATTACCCAGCAGTGTCAGACAGCAAGGGCAGTAAATTGGTGACTCTAATCACCTAGGTTCAAGGTGGTTTAAATCCATTTTATTGTTTTGGGTTTTAATTTCAGAAAGTTATCTTTCTAATGAAGCAAATTTCAAGTCATTTGGACTTCATTTGCCCATCCAACTTAGCTCTCAAAGCTCAGCTATACAAGCTGCCCAGCTCAGCCATTTCAGTACCCGATTTTGTGGCTCCATTTTCTCTTTCATTAGATGAACTTTGGAAACCTCAAATCCATTTTTTGAAACCCTTTTGGAGTGTACTGAAAGGCCAGCAAAAGATTTTCAAGTCATCCTTGGTTGAGGTTTCAAAAGAAAGCAAGTTCAGAAGAGGTGCAGTCTGATTATAGTAGATATACACTTGTCTTTATTAGGTTCCAACTTTCCAACAGCGGGGAATCTGAGGCTGCAAGAGGTTTTATCTGAAAATAGACACTTAGGGCTTTTGTCTAGCTTTCGAATGAACCCATTTGAGCAAGTAGTTTGGAAGTTATGCTTGTTGGAAGTTGATGCTGCAGTTCTGAAAAGTGCTGACAGCTTTTTGCTTTTGCTTTTGCTTTTGTACTTGCTTACTTTTTGGTCCCCTTCCCCTTTTCATTTGGCCGGTTGTTTTGGCCTTGTTTTTCCTTTGTGGTTGCTGAACGTTAAGGCCTATATAAGTGAGGAGAACCTCAGCTTGTAACTCACTTTTGAATATATGAATTGGTTGAGTGTATACTCCCTTGTGTTTCTCTCTCTTGCTTATCTCTAGCTTAGCTCACTAGAATAGTGTTCAAGAGTCCTTCAAGGTTAATTGAGTGGTGATATCATATCTCTTTTAATCTTAAGGGTGAGCCCTAAGCAGTCTTGGTGGTGATATCTTATCTAAGAATCTTAGCCACTTATCTATCTTCTCATACAAGCACAAACCGAAACCTTTCTTCTTCCTCTTTTCCCATCACTACTTGAGATCTCTTCTTTGATCTTCTCTTCAAGGTCTTAGGAGTGCATCAAGTGGTATCAGAGCTTAGGCTACTCTCTTGGCCAAAGCTTCCAACCCCCCAAACACAACTCCCTTAACCAAAACACAAAAATCAGCCCAAAGCCTCACAAACCGTAGCTTCCACCCGTGCCCGGCAGAAAAGCAGCACGGCCACACCTTGCTAAACGGCACGCCCCTGCGATGCCTGCTCGTGCCAATCAGAGAAGTAGCACGGTCAGGCTGTGCCCCTTAAGCACGACCGTGCCACACTAGTCCGAGGCCTTCTTCAAGTTTTAGAGCTTCCTAGTTCAAGCATGGCTAGTAGCTTGTCATTAGAAGAAAAGTTTGAGCAACTCTTGAAGCTAAATGCCAAAAGGATGCTCAACTTGAGTATCTTAGGAAGCAATTAGACCAAGCTATGAGGAACAACCAAAGAGAGATTCAAAGTGCTCACTCTCTTAGTGAATCTCAATCAATCGATGAAGAATCCGAGGGCAACCCTTTAGCTACAAGTGATGAAGATTGTGAAAAGAGACCGAGATGAATAAGAAGGGGCAAGCAACTTGTCTTAGATTTCAAGGTTGAGATCCTCGAGTTTGAAGGCCAACTCAACCCGGATGAGTTTCTAGATTGGATGAACACCGTCGAGAGAGTCTTCGGATATAAGGATGTTCCGGATGACAAGGAGGTAAAACTCGTGGCCCTTAAATTTCGTAAGTATGCTTCAATTTGGTGGAGTAATGTAGTGTCTAAGAGGGCTAGAAAAGGGAAAGATAAGATTAGGTTTTGAAGGAAAATACAGGAGAAACTTAAGACCAAATTCTTACCCCGCACTACCTACAAGACAACTACACCAAGCTCCATAACCTTAGACAAGAGTCTAAGAGTGTGGAGGAGTACACTCGTGAGTTTGAAAGACGTGTTATGATTTGTGACCTTGGGGAGAATGAGGACTAAACTATTGTGAGATACTTGGGAGGGTTAAATGACTCCTTTAGAAATGTTGTGGAATTGCAACATTATACCACTCTTGATGAGGCTTGCTCCCTAGCTCACAAAATTGAACAACAAAAGAAAGCCAAACTCAAGAAAGGACTCCCTAAACCTCCTCAAAAAGCCTACCCATTCAACAAGGGGAGTTTGTCCCACTCTGCTAAACCCACAAACACCCCCACATCCTCATCCCTACACAAGCCAAACACATCTAAGCCACCCCTCAACCCATTTGAGAAAACTACAAATGCCAAGGTTTTGACCACATAGCCTCAGATTGCCCAAATAGGAAGGTCATTACCTTGGTTGAGTGCCAAGCACTAGAGGAAGCCGCGTTAGGGGAGGCAGTGAGTGATAAGGAGGTTCACTTAATGGAGATGGAGGAGGAGTGTATTGAGGAGGCGGATGAAGGAGAGTTGCTTGTACTTAGGAGAGCCTTGAGTGGTCATAAGGTTCCAAACCGAGAAGAACAATGAGAGAACATCTTCCACACCCGATGCACTGTCAATTGCCGTGTGTGCTCACTCATTATGGATGGAGGTAGTTGTGCCAACAAGGCCTCAACTACTTTAGTGGAGAAGCTCCAACTCAAGATCGAACCTCACCCACACCCATACTCAATTCAATGGCTCAATCAAGGTAAGGGTCTCCAAGTCTCTACTCGTTTGATTACTTTATCTATTGGTAAAAGTTATCGAGATGAGTTGTGGTGTGACATCCTTCCCATGGATGCTTGTCACATTTTGTTTGGGAGACCTTGGCTCCTTGATCATAAGGTCATGCATGAAGGGTACCAAAACACCTATACCCTACTCAAAGATGCCGAAAAATCACCCTTGCCCCTTTAGGCCCACATCAAATCACCAAGCCCAAAACCAAAGAGGACCCTAAAGGGGACCCGCCTTGAACCCATACATTTGTCTTCCCATCATGAGTACAAAATCTTCAAGGAAGTGATCCTTTTTACACCCCCATAAGATGAAACCAAGACCCCTCTTCACCCACTAGCCTCTCAACTCCTCAAAGAATTTTCCCATGTCGTTCCTGAAGAGATACCATCCGGCCTACCCTCTCAAAGATCCATACAATACCACATAGACCTCATTCCCAGGGCCATTCTACCCAACAAGACGGCATATAGAATGAACCCCAAGGATACTTTGGAGATTCAAAGTCAATGATTTCCAAGGGTTTGGTACGTGAAAGTTTGAGTCCTCGTGCTGTACCCGCCCTTCTGGTGCCCAAGAAAGATGGCTCCATAAGGATGTGTGGGGATAGCCGAGCCATCAATAAAATTACCATCAAATATCGACATCCCATACCAAGGCTCGAAGACATGCTTGCTGAACTCCATGGGTCTAAGTTCTTTCCAAGATAGACCTAAGGAGTGGGTATTATCAAATCCGAATTCGAGAAGGGGATGAGTGGAAGACCCCATTCAAGACCAAGATGGGGCTTTATGAATGGTTGGTCATGCCATTTGGTCTTTCCAATGCCCCCTCATGCACCTTTATGAGACTAATGAACCAAGTTTTCAAGCCATTCCTTGGAAAGTTCGTGGTTGTGTATTTTGATGCTATATTGGTGTTTAGCAAGATCGAAGAGGAGCACTTCGGTCATCTCAAGCAAGTCATGATGGTTCTTAAGCAAGAGCAACTCTATGGGAATCTCAAGAAGTGCTCCTTCTTTATTTTTGAGGTGGTGTTCTTGGGATACATAGTTTCGGCCCAAGGAATTAGTGTTGATCAAAGCAAGGTTGAAGCAATCAAGTCATGGCCCATTCCCACTTTCATGCATAATGTTAGGAGTTTTCATGGCTTGGCTTCCTTTTATAGGAGGTTCATACACTACTTTAGCTCCATTGCTGCCCATATGACCGAAGTATTGAAGGGAAGCAAGTTCACTTGGACTCCACAAGCGCAAAGAACATTTGAGGAACTCAAAGAGAAGTTCATTCATGCACCGGTCCTAGCTCTCCTATGTTTTGACAAGATGTTTGAGGTTGAATGTGATGCCTCCGGGGGGGGCATAGGTGCGGTCTTGATCCAAGAAGGAAGGCCCCTTACTTACTTTACTGAAAAACTAAGTGAGTCAAGGAGGAGGTATTTAACATATGATAAGGAATTCTTTGCTATCATCCGTGCCCTAGAACATTGGACTCACTACTTGATAGCCAATGAGTTCATCTTGCATTCCAATCATGAGGCCTTAAAGTACATCTAAGGCCAACACAAGTTGAACTCGCAACATGCAAAATGGGTTGAGTATTTGCAATCATTCCACTTTGTGATCAAGCACAACTTCGGAAAGCTCAACCAAGGTGCAGATGCTTTGTCTAGAAGACACCTCCTTTTGTTCCAGCTTGGGTCGTGTGTGCTTGGATTTGAGCATCTCAAGTCCTTGTACAAGGATGATGAAGACTTCAAGGAGTAATATGTGTCATGTCTAGCTCACCTAAAGGGAGATTTCTCATTAAAAGAGGGTTACTTATTCAAGGGCAACCAATTATATGTGTCGAGGAGTAGCACACGTGAGCTTATATTTAGAGAGATTCATGGAGGGTCTCTTGCTGGCCGCTTTGGAGAGGACAAAACCTACACTATGGCCGAAGAGCACTACTATTGGCCTCACATGCTTAAGGACATCCAAAACTTGATCAAGAGGTGTTCTACTTGTCAAAAGGCCAAGAGTCATGCACTCCCTCAAGGGATTTACACCCCCTTGCCTACACCACAAGGACCATGGTTAGATGTGAGTATGGATTTTATACGTGGTCTCCCATGCACCTAACGCAACAAATACTCAATTTTAGTGATGGTTGATCGGTTTTCCAAGATGGCCCATTTCATAGCTTGTCACAAGACCAATGATGCTTCCCACATAGCGGATTTATACTTCAAGGAAGTGGTGAGACTACACAGTATTCCCCTCTCTATGGTCTCGGATAGGGACTCAAGGTTCCTAAGTCACTTTTGGATCACGCTTTGGCGAAAGCTGGGCACAAAGTTGAAGTCTAGTACTACTTTCCACCCTCAAACGGATGGCCAAACCAAAGTGGTGAACCGAAACCTTGGGTATTTTGCTAAGGGTCCTAGTAAAGAAGAACTTGAAGGCTTGGGACCTCCTACTTGCACATGCCGAGTTCACCTATAACAGAGTCCTAAGTAGGACTACAAATGAGTCACCATTCAAGGTGGTGTATGGTCGCAATCCACTTGGTCCTCTTTACCTCTTACCCGTACACCAAGAGAAGATGGATGTTGAAGCTAGAAAGAGGGTGAAAGAGATTCAAGAGCTCCACAAAAAAGTTCAAGATCAAATTAAGAAGTTCAATGAGAGGTACCAAAGTCAAGCCAACAAGCATCGCAAGTAAGCTTTATTCAAGTCGAAAGATCTAGTTTGGGTACACCTTAGGAAGGAACAGTTTCCTTCCAAAAGGAAGTCCAAACTTATGCCATGGGCTGATGGACCATTTGAGGTCCTAAAGAAGATCAATGACAACGCATACAAGGTTGATCTCCCCAGGGAATATGGAGTTTCTTGCACCTTCAATGTCGCGGATCTCAAACCATACTTTGATGATGACAACCTTGAGAATTTGAGGGCAAATTCTCTCCAACAAGGGGAGGATAATGTACCCATGGGAAGCAATGAAGGTGAAAAATTTCAAAGGCAATCAAACCCAAAGAAGTCCAAGAGGCCATCCAAGTAGTGAGAAAACTCATAGAAGATCAAGGCCATTACCCAGCAGTGCTGGACAACAAGTGCAGCAAGTTGGTGAGTCTAATCACCTAGCTTCAAGGTGGTTTAAATACATTTTATGCTTTGGGTTTTAATTTCAGAAAGTTATCTTTCCAATAAAGCAAATTTCAAGTCATTTGAACTTCATTTGCCCATCCAACTTAGCTCTCAAAACTCAGCTATACAAGCTGCCCAGCTCAGCCATTTCAGTACCCGGTTTTATGGCTCCATTTTCTCTTTCATTAGATGAAATTTGGAACCTTCAAATCCACTTTTTGAAACCCTTTTGGAGTGTACTGAAAGTTCAGTAAAAGAGTTTCAAGTCAAATCCTTGGCTGAGGTTTCAAAAGAAAGCAAGTTCTGAAGAGGTGCAGTCTGATTGCAGCAGATAGACACTTGTCTTTATCAGGGTCTAACTTTCCAACGGCTGGGAATATGAGGCTGCAAGATGTCTTACCTAAAAATAGACACTTCGGGATTTCTCCTAGCTTTGGAATGAACCCATTCGGGCAAGTATTTTGGAAGTTATGCTTGTTGGAAGTTGATGCTGTAGTTCTGAAAAGTGCTGATAGCTTTTTGCTTTTACTTTTATACTTGCTTACTTTTCGGTCCCCTCGCCTTTTCCATTTGGCCGGTTGTTTTGGCCTTGTTTTTCCTTTGTTTTTGCTGAATGTTAAGGCCTATATAAGTGGGGAGAACCTTAGCTTGTAACTGACTTTTGAATATATGAATTGGTTGAGTTTATACTCCCTTGTGTTTCTCTCTCTTGCTTATCTCTAGCTTAGCTCACTAGAGTGGTATTCAAGAGTCCTTCAAGGTTAATTGAACGGTGATATCTTATCTCTTTCAATCTTAAGGGTGAGCCCTAAGCATTCTTGGTGGTGATATCTTATCCAAGAATCTTAGCCACTTATCTATGTTCTCATACGAGCACAAATCGAAACCTTTCTTCTTCCTCTTTTCCCATCACTACTTGAGATATCTTCTTTGATCGTCTCTTCAAGGTCTTAGAAGTGCATCAAACTCCCCCTCACTGCCATATGGGTTGGGCCATCCTCGTTGGGCGCAGACTCAGGCGGTACGAGCCTCGGGCCTACTTCATGATGGCTTGGTGTCAGCCGTTCTGGTTGAACAGGCCTAGGGACAACCTTAGCTGTGTCACCATGGGGATGGTCCCTCCAAATTGGCGAGTTTGGCCCCAAAACTCCTTCCTTGGCACTGATTTCCCATGCTACTAGTTGTTAAAGATTCTTAGAGCTATTCTTTGGGTTACCGCTAGCAGCTAAGGGGTACACATCATCGTGGAAAATCACATCTTGACTTATAAATATGCCTCCTGTTTCAATATCATAGACTTTCCAACCCTTTTTCGAATGTGGATATTCAACAAAAATGCACTGTTTGCTTCATTCTTTAAATTTATCCTTCTTTCTTTGAAAATTATGTGCAAAACATAAGCACCCAAATACCCAAACATGATCATAAGAAGGGGCTGATTGTAAAAGCATTTCATATGGGGTTTTTCCCTTAAGCACTTTTGTAGGTGTCCTATTAATCAAGTGAGCCGCAATTAACACACATTCTCCCCAAAATTCAACTGTAAGGTAAGCCTCAAATCGAAGACCTCTAGCTACATTCAAGATATGACGGTGTTTCCTTTCAACCCTTCTATTTTGTTGAGGGGTATCTGTACAACTAGTCTCATGCATTATCCCATGATCCCCAAAAAATCTCTTCATTAGATTGGACATAAACTCACTACTGTTGTCACTCCTAATGATTTGCACTTTTGTGTTAAACTGGGTTTGAACCACCGCAAAGAAATCCTTAATAAGTTAACATGCTTCGCTTTTGGCCTTCATTAAATATACCCAAACACACCGAGTAGCATCATCAAGAATGGTTAAAAAATAACTCACACCACAAAACGACTTGACAAAATATGCACCCCATACGTCACAATGCACTAAATCAAAGGGCTTTAAAGCTGTATTTTCACTAATATTAAAAGGCAAACGAGTTTGTTTGGCCTTGAGACACACATCATAGAGGTCCTTGTTATTACTATTAGGAATTCCTAAAATAATACTAGATGGGTTTGATAATGCCTGATGTGAAGGATGACTCATTCTCCGATGCCATAACTCATACGTCACAACTTGGTTTGCTTGAATCTCTGCCGTTGCATCTCCTTTATAGAAATAAATCCCTTTCCTATGCTCACCCATACCAATCAGCGTCTTCGTAGTATGGTCCTGTATCACACATAATTTGCGATTAAACGTTACAGTACAATAAAGATCTTCAACCAACTGTGCTATGGATATCAAATTGCACTCTAGATCATGAACAAATAAAACATCATTCAATATTAATCTTGGACCAAGCCTCACCATGCCTTACTTGCTAGCAAAGTAATGCTTCCGTTGGGCAATCCCACGGGCATGGGTGCAATATTACTTACGTTTAGTAGTAACCTCAAGCTCCCAGTCATGTGATAGGAGGCACCACTATCTAAAAGCTAGTCACACTTACAAGATAGTCGATCATTATTGTCCTTCGGAGTTTCAATGAGGCTTAATAGTCTTTGTACCTGCTCATCGGTTATCTTGGACAGGGCTGCCCGAACTCCTTCCGAACGATCTGTGCTGCTTCCATCCTGTGCTTGCGCAACGTGTGCCTATTCTTTGGGCTAGTAATTCGCTCGTCCTCATCCCCCACTCTGCCTTCCTCGACCTCTGCCGCTGCAACCTCCTCTCGTATTCCAATTTGTCGGATACCCCATCAACTTGTAACAGTTGGCTTCCTTGTGTCCTATCTTCCCACAGTGTTTACAGCTCACACGTTTTGCTCCGATCCACAGCCAGAATGGGTCACGACAAATGTAGCAGCCTCGGTCTTGTGTTCCCGCTCTCTCATCACTTGCTTATGGTTCTCTTCTTGTTGAACCATGCTAAGTATTTTATCAACTGAAGTTTATCAAGTGAAGGTAGAGGATCCAAGGCAAGAATTTGCGACCTCACATTCGAGTATAAATCATCATCCAAGCCCATCAGAAACTGATGGACCCTATCGTTCTCAGCTAGCTTGACATACGTCCCTGCAGCTTCACACTTACAGATTGGACGTTGACGTAGCTATCCAGTTCGTTCCAAAGTCCCATTAGTTTTGAAAAGAATTCCACCACACTTAATGCACCTTGCTTGCAGGAAGCGATTTCGGCGTTAAATTGGTGAATTTTGGGGATGTCTGGAACAACATAGCGCTTCTGAATATTCTCCCAAATCAACTGTGCCGAGTTAGCATAGGCAATACTAGCATGAATCTTTGGTTCGATAACATTAAGAATCCATGAAGTTACCATGGAGTTCACTATAACCCATGCATTTACCTCGGCTAGTTTGGCCCCGGTTGCTATGTCTGGCTTAGTGATTGTGCCGTTGATAAATGCCACCTTGTTCTTGGTTGTCAATGCCATTATCACGGCTTTCTCCCACAGCTCGAAGTTCTTCCCATCAAATTTAAGAGCCGTGATAATAGCCCCGGGTGCATCCGAGGGATGTAGGTAGTATGGGGATTGTGGATTGATTATAGATTCTAGTGGTTTAGTCATATTGCCTTCCTTTGTTGTGGTTTTAGGATGCTAACAGTCTAAGGGATCGTTGCTCTGATACCATGAAGAATAAAAGTAGAGCATTGCTATGGAGAGGTCAAGAGGAAGCCCTCGGTTTTTCTTATTGCTTCACGGCTACAGTTGCATAACTTATATACATGGAGTACTTGGGATACAAAACCCTAAAGCCTAGCTTGGTGGACAAGTTGCGAATACTACAATATTCCTAGAATAAAGAAAATATTCACAATATCTTTTACAAAATCTCTTACGCTATCCTTTGTAATTATCACATCATCTATCATGTTGTACCTCTCTTCTCTAGCATTCATGTCGACAATCCTCGCAATAATCCATTCCGAAGAGAGAAAAAGGAAAGGAGGGGATTCCTTCAGGCTTTATATGCGGACAGAGGTGAAAAACCTCTTTGGACTTCTATCTCTACAATGCCGTCACCATCAACCTTATGTCATTTCAAGCACAATCTGCATTGCCCTACTCCATCAAAAGCACTGTGCATTGTTGGACGAATAAGAATAACAATGGCTGGAAGATCGATCGAATAAACTGAGTCGTGGATAAACTACTGCCTTGAAAGCAATTACGGCTCGCCTACGGTGCAAATCAATCCGATTGCTCCCTAAGGTTAACTCAGCACTCTTAAACACGTGCACTTCGCGGCCAAGAGTTTGGAGTATGAAGTACGTAACCCAGAATGCAGAGAAGAAGAAGAAAAAGAGAGGAGAGGAATGTGAGAGCTGGTGTATTGAACCCCGCTGCTAAGGCCTCTATTTATAGGGGAAAAGTGGCTGTTACAAAGCCATTAAAATGGCGTAAAATGAGGCCAAAAATCTGGCTATTAAGAACATAGAATGAGGCAGAAGATCTAGCAGCATTCAAGGTGAGGAGAAAAATCAGGGAGACTATAACGGTAGGGAGTGATTCACGGAGGATTTAGTGCAATCTGTTACGAAAATGTTTAAGCAAATTTCTCCTAAAAAGTTAGAATAGGTCCGCGCCCGGCCCAGCTCGGGCGGGCGGCGGCGCATGCGCGCGTGTGGTGGCCCTATACACCCTCAACCGCATAAAGCCTGATCTCAAGTTATTCAACATGGGCAATGAGAATGGGATATATGAACCCCTCATATCACCACCCAAAAGTTCCATGTGGGACAAGTGTGAAAGAGAGAGAGGGGAAGAAAAGTTTATCTTGTTGCCATTACTCTAACAGTTTCTTCGGTTAGCTGCTTTCTCTCCTTTATTTTTGTCCTATTCTTTCGAATATATGTGGAGATTGAGTTTTGGTGTCTAATCAAGTGGTTTACAACTACAGCTGGCAAGAAACCCATACTTGTTTAAAACCTGCAAAACACGCCCCATTTAAGACCCGGTTGAGTGTTAAAATTAGGAGGGGGATGGGTTTGGGGCGTAAAATGAAATGGGTATGGGTATGTTATGGGCCAAACCCGTCCCATATAACACTCATAACCCGTATCTACAAAACCCACCCCATATCCGCCCCACGACACCTAAAAACCCTTTTATACAAAAATGTTAAAAAAAGAGCTACTAAATTTATCAAAGATGGCCAAAGCCCAATTCTTAAAGTTGATTTTTAAGTAAAAGACTTAGCTTAATGCTTATTCTTGACATTCATCTTCTTATACTTTTATCTCTACACTTCACTCTCAGAGTTTGAGTCACTCTGACTCTCACATATCCACTCCCTCGTCAGTTATCAGTCTTTCTCTTCTCCCTCTTGTGTTTGTGACAATTAGTGAGGAATCGACCAATTGACAATTGACTACGCTATAAAACGACAACCGATGTAATAAACATTGCTAAGATATGAGTGTAATATGGGTAAAAAAGTTTTTAGTATATATCTACCCGAATAAAACATGCATACCCGCAAAATCCGGTGAATATGGGTATGGGTATAGTTTTTGAACACCCGTTGGGTATAGGTATGAGCATGCATTTTGAAAATGGGTATAGGTGAGGGTATAGGAAAGCCCACCCCGTATCTACCCTATTGCCAGCCCTATTGACAACAGGATTGAGCAGCATTGGGCGCTTCTCTTTTTAAGTCTTGCATGGTTCAAGTTGAAGTTCTGGAGAGTATGATGCTGTTTTTGAAGTTATTTCAACTGTTTTATATTAAGTAATTAAAAAATGTTTGGATCTTCTTTTTGATATAAATGGGTCACGATTTGTTTCTTTTACCGCATGATGAAGGCTGTGGAGGTGAAGTCAGATATACTTACATGAATATGAATTCTAGTGCTGAAAATGCATATTCCAAAGACGAATATGTCTGAATCTAATTTGATGAGTTATTTTGTCGCTTTATTGGCTAATAACAGAACATGTAAATCTAAAAGGTCGATCATAAAAAATGAGGGTTATATCACACAGAGTAGCAAAGAAATAAGTTGAGTTTACCACTTTAGCGAATTGATGTGTGGGAAGCCTCATGGTTCATTGACACTACAAAAATTCTGGAACAGCTAAATATGGGGTAAGTTATTTCAATCTGCTTGGGAATTCGTTGATGATGAGGTAAGTGATGCAATTTTGAATTTCCTTAGGAACTGCATATTATTGAGGTAGGTTAATTCTACCTCACTCACTTTAGTTCCTAAGAATAATAAACCTAAATCAACTACTGATTATAGGCCTATATCGTAGCGTAATGTGTTGTATAAGGCTATCCCTTAAATGCTATGCAAGAGATCAAGTTGTCTTGCCTACAATGATTATGGATAACTAAGCCGCCTTTGTAGCTAATAGAGTGATTATATATGAAATCATGATTGACTTCGACTTGGCTAGGCATTGTAGGAGGAAGAATATTTCTCTTAGATGCATTTTCAAATTGACATTAGGAAGGCCTACGATACTATTGATTTGAGATAGTTTGGCGAAAATGATGAAGGGCGTTGGATTCACAGGTCAGTTGGTAAGATGAACCTATGAGTGTATCTATGTCTATTGCTTGATTTTCCTTAAGCTAAAATGGTGAAGTTGTACGGATTTTTTAACGGAGATGATTGAGACAGGATGTTCATGTTTCATCTTTGTTCGTTCTGGGAATGGAGTACCTATTAAGAATGTTTATATAGGTGACTGAGGACAGGTGTTTTAAGTGCCATCTAGTTTACGGTGGGTTAAAGCTAGATCATCCCATATTTGCAGATGACCTATTAGTTTTTGGTAGGAGTAATGCATAATAAGTTATTGCATATATAATGGAGGCCATTGCTCGCTCTGCAATTGTCATTGTATTGGAGGCTAATCTTCAAATGTCTCAGATGCTCGTTGCTGATGTCTTAAAGGAAGAAGAGATGGTTTTATTGTAGACCACTGCAATAGAGAAAGAGGCCAGTTGCCTATGAGGCACTTCGATGCACCTTTAAAGCTTAGGAAAGCATAATCAAAATAATTGCTTCTTGTAGGCTATGTAGGCAGACTACAGCTAGTAAATAATGTCTTGTTGAGTTTGCATTCCTATTACAAATCCTTTTTTATTGTGCCCTAGAAGGTTATCACAGAAGAGGAGAAGAAATGCAAAGGCTACTTATGGAGAGGAGATAAGGGGAGAAAGAGAATGATTCTAGTGGCTTAGGAAAATATGTGCCTGCCAAAGAAGCAAGGGGACTAAAGATCAAGAGATGCAGAGGCTGGAGTGTAGCTTTAACAGGGAAGATATATGGTTCATCATGGAGAGGTTAGAATGTCTCCGGGTAAAGTGGACCCATGAGATCTATGTTAAACAGGGGACTCGAGCATGCTAAGAGTGGAAAATTAAGTGGTTAGAATGGTTGGATAGTTTCGTAGGGACCTCATTTTGATTTGGGTTGATGGAAGCTTGCTTGGTACAACAAGAATGTTCCTGAGCATGCTATTTGCTTATAGCTATGCTTAAGGAGAAGAATCTTGACTAGAGGTGTAGGTGAACCGAGCTAGCTCATGAGCTCCCACGAGCCGACCTATATTTTAGCTTGCTACGCCTGGCTCATAATGAGCCCTAACCGAGACGAGCGAACCCTATTTGGTTATTAGAGCTGAGCTTAAGTGTTGTGAATTTGGGCTTGAGAGATTGCCATGCCTAAACAACCTGAGCCTAAACAATGAGTTGGGCTAATAAGCGCACGAGTTTCCACAAGCTTTCTTGAGAAACAAATTGCAGGGTTTGAATAGTTCTTTAGGGATTATTGTTTACGGTCACAATATCACGACAACATAACGTGTTTTTATCTCCTAATCGAATTTTTCTCTTTTTTCTCCAAATCCGCCTTCTTAAAATTTAGAATTTTTATATGCACATATGCTCATGTAAAGGCAAAGTTAGAGAGAAAATACTATTTATTCAAACTTGCACTCCTAAGCTCATTACTCATTGATTAATAATGCTAACATTAATTATCAATGATAAGATAATTACTATTGTCCTATGACCACATATATTACGTACTATAGAAACCTAGAAGTATTCTTAGATTATAAATAGACCACATAATAGATAATAATTAAAAAAAAAGGACAGCCCGGTGTACAAGTATCCCGCGTTCACGCAGGGTTCGGGAAAGGGCCGCACCCCAAGGGGTGAATTGTAGACAGCCTAACCTGACTTTGTCAGTGGCTGATTCCACGCCACATAATAGATGATGTGCATATCAATTCGATGACGCCACCTACTATCCTTGCCAATAGAAGGACAATTGATTCCCAAGATCCAAGCAGCTAGTTCTACCATATGTATTCTAAAATCATTTCAAAACTATATTTCTAAATCTTACGGAAGCTCCTGCTCTTCCTAACTAGTTTAAATAGGGGAGAATTCCTTCCTATCTAAATATCAACACACATTCTTCTCTTCTCCCCTCGCTGTCATTCTTCTCTTTCGCCTCTCTTATTAGAGTGACGACCCTTCCATAGCCGTCCCTCCTCTATGTTCTCTCTACTTTCTCCATCTCGGCACTCCCTTTTGATTATACAAAAGTTTTTGGACTAGCCTTCTACCAGCCCTGACAACTAAGGATCTTTCGAGCTTGTTCTTATCAAACTCGACATGAGGTAAGTCACAATAATAGGCCAGTTTTCTTTATTGTTCTTTTATCATTATTGCACTATGTCATTCTTGTTCGTGTTCACGCCCTTATATCTCTTAAAAACCTATGTAATTAATCTAAGCGAGCCCCAAAGTTTGTTACTTTCTTTTACCACTTTCTTTACCAAGTGCGACTAACTATAAGTGATCACCAAAAGTTTGTCTTTGATGAAGGAAATTGCGACGAGGCTAAACTTGCTTGAAGTCTAACCTATTGAATGAGATTTAGAAGTTTCTTGTTTTCCTTCCTTTTTAACCTTTATTAGAGGCCATGTTGATTGGGAAATGTTTATGGGTCGACTTTTTCCCCTACCATTGATTGTACCTTTACCTGAGATCCAACTCTTGGCTAGCAACCTTAGAGTTAAATCAATGCCTATAGAGATCATGATGAGTGTTTTATAAGGTTTCTTCTTTAAAAAAAGGTTTTCATATTTTCCCACAAATATGGTGGCAACTCTACTAATTTACGTAACTCAAACATTCTCAAAGGACCTATCGAAGAGCAATCGCCTACACTCGAGGCTCGGATTAGGGCCCCTAGGCTACAGGGCCTTTAGCTAGCAACTCTAGTGGGTATGCTTAAGAGGGTGAGACTTGAAAAGGTTTCAAAGGTAACACATAAAACTTCCAAATCCAAACTCTTTATTAGGCACCTCGCATCGCACTAGGGGTTTTGGCCATACTCAAACAAGACTTGGTCCCTGTTATAGGGCACATATGTTTGTTCTCCCCTTTGAAACCTATGAAACTCATTAGGTACATTGTATTTCCCACACGAAATGACCTTGCCACCAAAGGTAATTCCAGTTGTGACAATCCTCTTTAGCACCACTTTAGCCAAGCATTGTTCAAACTCCTCCCATACAGAGAAGCATGATCGTATCTCGGGTTATAACCCCTTTTGACCAGATACCTAAACCAAACCCTCCTAGATGTAGGACGTTAGATTAAAAGCCCTAATTCATGCACATGACTCATTGCATTATTATTTAGTGATCACCCTGTCATTTGTTTAGTCCGTGTCTAGCGAGTTAGGTCCCTCCGCATCAGTCCAGAAAAGAGACTTCCACTTTGGCGGAATCTTTGGTCTTTTTATTGCCTTTCCTGTCCTTCTTGTTGTTTAGGCGATGCAGGATCTCAGGATTTTCCTTTTTAATCTCATCTTTTAAAAAATGGCAATTCCTCTCTTTTTGAAAAGAGTCATGTTCCAAAAAAAAAAAAAATCATAATTCTTATTCGGATTCCTTAAACTTTGAGGCAAGCAAGAGGGCTCTACCCTAGAGGTGAGATAGTATAAGCAGACTCATTAGATTTCAAGACCTAGGGCCTATTCTTTTCGTGGGTAAATTGAAGTGGGTAAAAGAGTGAAGTGGGTTGAAGTAGTCAAGTAGGTTGAGGTAGATTGAAGTAGATTGAGGTAGGTTGAAGTAGGTTGAGGTAGGTTGAAGTGGGTTGAATTTTTTTATGTGATAAATTAAACTTGGTTAAAATAGTGAAAATGGGTTGAAGTAGGTTGAAGCAGATTTAGGTGAGTTGAAGTTGGTATTTTGGAATCGATCCACAAAAAGAACAGGCCCCTAGTCTTGAAGAACCCAGTTCTTCCCAATCCAAAGCAATGATAGAAGGGTCTGAAAACGGTAATGTGAATGTAAGTGAACTCATAGCCCAATCAGGGCAAAGTTCGATCCCAAATTAATAGCCCAAGATTACGTGATTGAGGAGCGATAAAAGATTACCAATGACGACCTAAAAAAGAATGATGATGAAGATGATGCCCACTGGGTTCACGTTGAAAATGATCTAAATTCGACTAAGCAAAAAATTGAAAAATAGGAGCAATTACTTTAGAACTCTAATATGTTTAAAAACCACTTAATAGGCACCCACTAAAGCTAAGTTAGCACCTAAGTTTTATATGTCAGATGGTTGTAAATTTATTGGAAGATGCAATCTTGCTTCCATCTCAAGTACTTTATAAACCTTATAAGGCTAAAAGCAGTGGATAAAGAACTTTTCCGACATATTTTCCCCTTACCTTTATGGGAGGGTATTAGAAATTGATTCCACTCCCTTGATCTATAAAAGATTAAGATATAGGAAGGCATAACAAAATATTTTTTGACCCAATATTCTTGTAACATTGAATTACCAACTACTTTTTAAGATCGAACTCCTTAAAAAAGGAGAAAAGATGAATTTCTCGAACTACTTGGTCCGATGGAGAGCCAAGGTAGCTCGTAGTGATCAATAATCGAAAAACTTAGAGCTAATTTATAGCTACCACATTAAGTACCAACTCCTGACTACATTTGCGCAATGGCATGAATCTAGCATGCTGATGGAGGAAGAAATGCAAAGAAACCCAAAACCTCATTACGTTAATCACAAATGCTATAATACAAGGATAAAAAAGCTGCAACAACCTCTAAAGCCAAAAATGAGGTCACTTTTGTAGAAACATATAGCCTTCTCAATCTCAAAGGATTGATACCCATTGGGCATGAAACTATGAGATGCCTTTAAAAAAGTAGAAACCCAAGGTATCATTAAGCCCATCGGACATCCTCCTGAACTTCCAGAGGGGAAAAAAACCTAAATTTTAGGATCCAAAAGCTCACTTCCAATGCCATAAAGGATGCAGCCACTTAACTAATGACTTTCGGGCCGTTAAGAATACTATCTAATACATGATCAATTATGGAAAACCCCTAATTCCATATGTTGCTATGCCCAACAATTAGGCTAAGCCACTTAGCAAGGTATTGCACATCTCCACTGAACAGATAAATTTTGACCCATCCGATCTCATCACTCATGAGATCAATGAAATTTGGTGTGATAACAGAGAAGACATCCATATTGACCTAGCCATCCACATAGAATTTAGCCAAGTTAAATGGGATGATCCCATTCAGGATGACATCAACGATTTCACCGAACAAGGAAATCCTTTAAGCCTCCTCATCTTCCTCAACAAAACCCACAATAGGTTCCAACAAATGTTAGGAAAGAACTAATATAGGATCCATTACTTAAAATGCTAAAGAAAACCAAACCTGAATTCACAATCTAGTACCTTTTAGCATGCTTGTCAACCACAACCAAGCACTCCTAAATGCCTTGGCTAAAAGTTAAGTGCTATATGAAGTTACACCCGAGGAGCTAGTAGGATTCTTTACTACTGAAAAGTCGGCATCCACTGTAACCTTTGATGCTGAAGGTGTACATAATAACAAGGCACTAGACTCACCTCATCATGCATGAATTGCCATTACCCTTTGCGGATAATGGGTCTTCAGTTAATATATGTTCACTCAAGACAACTAAGAAGTTAGGCCTTAATAAACAAGGAATGAGTTCTTCCACCCAAGGACTCAAGGGCTATGACAACACACGTCGCATGCACAATCGTGGGAGCTATAGCTGTCCAGGGGGGTCGAAAGCAAAGTGTACATGTCTTTCCAAGTAATTGATAGGCCAGCCACTTTATCTGACTACTAGGTCGCCCTTGGTTGTATGACTTAAGTGATGCCATTTACTTTTCACCGAAAGGTAGAGATGGTTGGAAAGGGGTAGAAGGTAGGATTAATCTAGATACCATGATAGTTGCCATTGAAAAGAAGGCCTCCACCCTAGAGGTTGAACATGATAAAACAAGACTTAGAAATGTGGAGATTCACTATGGACAAGTGCACATTCCATCGATTTAAAGGATCTCACTCCCTTTGACTTTGATCTGCATGTTAACATAAAAATCGACACTATGGTGCGAAAAATACTCTATTTCCATGACAGCCAACTCAGGCCAAAGGTAAAGCCTCAAATCTAAACATATAAAAATGAACCAAAATGGGCATAAAAATCCCTCTTCTCGTAAATGCCAAGCCAGTCAAATAAACGCTTATAAGGATGAACCAAAATGGGCGCTAAAAATCAAAGAAGAAGTTGAAAACAACTAGATATGGGATTCCTTAAGATTTAACTACTCGAATAGGTTGCTCACATAGTCCCAATAAACCAAATGGAAGGAAGGGTTGGATTGGGCGCCAAATTTTGACACATAAAAAAGGCTTGCCCAAAAGACGGCTTCTCCTTATGCCATATAGATTTGTTAGTGGACAATATAGCTAGTCACTAGTGTTTATCATTTTAAGGATGAGTATGCAGGCCATAACCAAATTGGGATGGCCATAGAGGACCAAGGAAAAACAATATTCATTACATAGTAAGGCACATACTACTACAAAGTAATTCCTTTCAGCTTAATCAACACCGAAGGAACATATCAAAGAATGACGTAAACTCTCCTCCATGACATGATGTATAAAAAGGTAAAGGTATATTTGGATAACATGGTAGTCAAGTCAAAGACATATAAATACAGATACCTCTCTTAAAGAAATCCTTGGAGAGGCTAAGAAAAATATAATATGTATTAAAACCCACAAAAAAGTACCTTTAGGGTCACCTAACAAAACTCCTAGGCTTTATGGTGAGCTCATGAGGAATAGAGACATATCACTCTAAAATCAAAGTAATAATAGAAATACCTCAATCGAGGAATGAAGCAAAATAAGAAGGTTTCTTAGTCATGTATAATATATAAGTTGAATCATCTCCAAATTGACGATGACATGTGAACCCATTTTAAGAAAACTATGTAAAAAACTAGACTAAATGGGATGTATTCCATTACGAAGCCTTTTACAATATGATAGAATACCTAACTAATCCACATGTTACATAATTACCCAAATCGGGCCAGACTCTATTTTTATATCTTACTACCACCGGCACCACCACGGCAGCTGTGTCTAAAGAAGATTAAGGCAAAGAAAACACCATTTACTAATTAAGCAAGAAATTCCTTAAAAAATGTTCCTTGCATTAGTATGGACAACTAAAAAGTTAAGACATTACCTACTTAACCACTACATTAAGGTAATTGCAGAAATAGACGGACTAATGTACTTTCTTGAACAACTAATTATACATGTGAAATACCACTTGAGTCGTACCATTATGCAAATATGGTTTAAAATTTAAAGCTTAAAAAACAATAAAAGGAAGCACTATATGAGACTTTCTGGCAGACTTCCTAATAAACCAACAAGAGGAAAACTAGGACCTCTTTGACAAGGACATCTTTTTCGTTGAAAACAAAGCTTGGCAAATGTACTTTAATAGAACTTCTAACCAATAATACTATGACATAGACATTCTTCGTATCTCACCTAGAGGGGCACGTATACCCATTTTAACAAAACTAGACTTTAAAGTAATACATAATGCAACCACGTATGACGCTTGTATATTAGGGATGTAGGTTGCGCACGCTTCATGCACCAAAACACTTAATATATGTAGTGATTCAAGTCTAATCATAAACGGATTCATCGGTCAATGGAAAATGATAATGAAAACTTGACACTTTCCTAAGCTTGCTTATAAATAATCAAGCAGTTTGACTATGTCCGGGTGTAGGCACTAAAAATTTATTTGTGTAGTACATAAATTAAGTTAAATTAATTAATTGGGCTAACCCTTTTAATTAATTTAATCAAGCCCAAAGACTCACAAGTTAAGCCCAAAATGAAGTCCAAATGACTAGCAAGTCTGGACTCAGTTAAAATTCGAGTCAAATCCCAAATCGAGGCTCAAGACGACTACCAAGTCAAGTCACGACCTAAACCCGAATGAAGTTACGGCGCGGTCAAGGTCAAAGTTAAAATCAAAGGTCAAGATCTACATCGACTCACAAGTCAAACATCAAGAACAGCTCTCAAGTCAACGTTCGGTCAAAAGTTTGAGGCGACTTCCAAGTCAATGCTCTGCTCAAAATCGGGAGACTCCCAAGTCAAAGTCAAAGTCAAATAAACGAAAGTCAAATAGTCTAGGGTAAAGCCTGATTGAAACGCCCAAAATCTAGGTCAAAACCCAAAACCCAAGTCAAGGCATGTTTTGACTTTCAAGGGGGAGGCTTTCCTATAAATAGGTCCCTACCCCTCTTTATTCAAGGTTGGAAAATCCATCCTTGAAAGAGAAAGAATCAGAGGATTGTATTCATAGAGATTGTACCCAATTCAAATCAATTGAAATCTATAAAAATTTAATCTTTGTAATTTGTGATTACAAATTTAACACGCCCGGTGGGACCTCTCTACCTCTCATCCCTTTCTCTTAAAAATCAAGACTTTCAAGTCACAAGCACATCATCTTCGACGGAGATATGGCTATAAAGAATGTCGCCGCGCAACCTTCGAAGAAGAAGAACATGGGATCTTTCTCTCTTAGATCCTGTGAAGCGAGCATCACTTCTAGCAAGCGCGCTCATACAATGAAGACCAGGAGTATGGCAAAAGTTGTCCCGTTGACCGCTGCCAGCCAGACTGTGTCATCCACATCCAAATTTCAAGACTCAAAAACGCAACACAAGGCGTCGTCCTAGATGGATGAAATTCAAAAACTTAGCCTTCAGTCTCCAATCTGCAAGGTTGAAGACTACTACAGTAGTGATTCCTCTGCGCCCTTGCCAAATGGGGCGCGCATATCAGATATTGAAGCTGAATCTTCCGACACTGTCATCATGCCAGTCATGATGACAGGAGCTGCTAGCCTTGAAGAGCAGCTGGCAAGTATGAAGACTACCTTGGATAGACTCTCTAAAGAGAGTGCAGAGAAGGACGCCCAAATCAAGCGCCAGAATGACCAAATTGCTGAATTGACAAAGAGGCTGGAAAAGAAGTTCTCTGAAGCTTCTAACAAGGGTTCATGTGCTGAAGACTCTAACAAAGAGTCACATCATAGTGAGGAATCTGACAATGACTACAAAGCTAAGAAGGACTGCTCCTTAGGCTTAATGTCAGTTGAGTAAATTCAGAGCTTGATAGCGAACGCAATCAAGGCTCAGTTAGGAGGAGGGTCTCACAAGACCCACTTGTATACAAAGCCTTATACAAAGAGGATTGATGCGCTGCGCATGCGTCATGGCTATCAACCTCCCAAGTTCAACCAGTTCGATGGCAAGGGCAATGCCAAACAGCATGTCGCACACTTCATTGAGACGTGCAGCAATGCTGGCACAGAGGGAGACCGACTGGTGAAGCAGTTTGTTCGTACTCTAAAAGGGATTGCGTTCGACCGGTACACAGACTTGGAACCCGAGTCCATTGATAACTAGGAACAGATGGAGCAAGAGTTCCTCAACAGGTTCTGCAGCACTCAGCGCATTGTCAGTATGACTGAGCTGACAAACACAAAACAGTGGAAGGACGAGCCAGTTCTTGACTACATCAACTGCTGGTGCGCACTAAGTCTCGAGTGCAAGGATCGGCTGTCTGAAGCTTTCGCCATTGAAATGTGTAACCAAGGCATGCACTGGGACTTGCTGTACGTCCTACAAATGAGCAAACCTAGGACCTTTCAAGAATTGGCGACCAAGGCACATGACATGGAGGTGACGATAGCTAGTTGTCGCGCTAACTCCTTCTATTCTATTGAATCAAAGAGGGAAAAAGTTGAGTTCGAGAAGAATGTTAACTTTTCTAAGGGCACGACCAAAGAAGCGATGTCCATCTCTACAAGTCAGCCAATTCGCATTATGGAAAAGTCAAAACTAGGGGGCAAGAAGAGCTCGTCATTTAAAGTTGTGACAAATAAGCGTCCTACACTGAAAGAACTTCAGGAAAAGAAGTATCCATTTCTTGACTCAGATTTGTCAGGCATGCTAGATGACTTACTCGAAAAGGGTGTCATCGAATTGCCCGAGCCAAAGCGCCCAAAAGAAGTTGGGAGGACCGCCGACCCCAAATACTGTCGATACCATAGAATCGTTAGTCACCCTCTTGAAAAGTGCGTTACACTCAAGGAGCACATCATGCGACTGGCTGAGGAAGGAAGAATCATTTTAGATTTGGATGAAACAGCAGAAGTTGGCTACGTCACAGTGCACGAGGCTGATAAGTCAGATTCTGAAATGGATCATGCTGAAGTACTAGAGGGCTTAAGAGAATGCTTCATAAAAAGCTTCTTTGATAGTGTGGCGTCTACACAACTTCATGTTTCGAAATTGACGATGATGAAACAAATGAAGAGTTGAATGTCTCTCATGAAGAAAGTGGTCATGGCAGTATCCAACCACAACAACAACGGAAAGAAAAGAATGAGAGGACAATTTCATTCTCGTCCGTCAAGCAAGCAAATGTCGCGGCAAATTTAGCGGCGCCAGTCTTTGAACGCACAAATCCTAAGAGGGCAACTAACGTTGAACGCAAGTTCAATGAAGCAAACTGGTGCGTTCTGAAAGAAAAGGGTGTGCTTCTTGCTCCTAAGGCGAACCCAAGCAAATTGACCAAGATTTCTCTCCCTGGTTTTGTTGCCTCTTCTAAAGGCTCGCTCCAAGAAGAAAGTGAATTGTCAAAAATGTGCATCAGCGATGGGTGTGATTCTAATGCGCACAAGTTAATGAAGAGGTCCAGTCATGACTTCAGCCAGCCAACATCTTTGGGGCATGTGATCAAGTTAAGCCCTACAGACTTGACAGCGCGCAAAAGGTCATACAAGGTCAAAGGGGGCAACGCTGCAACGCTTAAAGTTGGTCTTAGCTATGTACCGCCGCAGCCTATGAGGATTTTGGGACGACGCAAGGATGAGCAAGCCCGCACTCAATATATCACAGATGAAGAAGTTGATGATAATGAAGGTGAAAATGCCAAGACCAACCCCAAAACGACGGTGTTCGACAGGTTGCAGCCATCAACGTCGCGCCAATGCCCTTCTGTGTTTAGAAGGATTGGAAAGGATAAAATCCCGAAACCCTCTGTCTTCCATAGGTTGAAGATGAATGAGCAACCTAAACCCTCGGTCTTCGCCAGAATCAAGATAGGCGAGACATCATCAAGCGCACTGCCCTCACGAAAAAGAGATTCAGCGTTTAGCTGCCTCGACAAAACAAATAAAGTCCAAAGTTCAATTCTTTCACGCATGAAGCGTGTTTCTACTTTGGATGTGAAGGTGAATGACTCGTTGAAAATAAAGAGGCGCGTCCTAATTCTCACTCGCCAAGGGGCTAAAGCCAGTTCAAAAGAAAGAACTAAGAAGCAAGCTTTTTCCAGGTGCAACGCAAGCCAAGATGTCGGTGACTTCCCCTGAGGAAATGCTGGATTAGCTCCTGGGCAAGAGCTTAAACTGTTCACCCCCCCCAAAAAAAAAAGTTCACATATATTCAATAAAGGAGGCAGCTCCTCGGCAAGAGCTTAAACTGTTCACCACCCAAAAAAAAAAAAAAAAAAGAAGTTCACCTACATTCAAGAAAGGAGGCGGCTCCTGAACAAGAGTCTAAACTGTTCACATGCATTCAAGAAAAAAAAAAAAAGGCTCCTGAATTCACACGCATTCAAGAAAAGAAGGCGACTCTCGAACAAGAGGTTAAACTGTTCGCACATTCAAAAAGAAGACTTTCGAACAAGAGGCTAAACTGTTCGTATATTCAAAAAAGAAGACTCCCGAACAAGAGGCTAAACTGTTCGCACATTCAAAAAGAAGACTCCCGAACAAGAGGCTAAACTATTCGCACATTCAAAAAGGAAGACTCCCGAACAAAAGGCTAAATTGTTCGCCCATTCAAAAAGAAGACTCCCGAACATGAGGCTAAACTGTTTGCATATTCAAAAAAGAAGACTCCCGAACAAGAGGCTAAACTGTTCGCACATTCAAAAAGAAGATTCTCGAACAAGAGGCTAAACTGTTCGCACATTCAAAAAGAAGACTCCCGAACAAGAGGCTAACTGTTCGCACATTCAAAAAGAAGACTCCCGAACAAGAGGCTAAACTGTTCGCACATTCAAAAAAGAAGACCCATGAACAAGAGGCTAAACTGTTTGCACATTCAAAAAAGACGACTTCTAAACAAGAGTTTAAACTATTCACGCATATCAAGAAAATGCTAACACCTGAGTAAGAGTATAAACTGTTCACTCAAGCCACCAAAAAAAAAAAAACTTTGTACTACTCCTGGCCCGCAAGAGTATAAACTGTGAACGGCAAAACAAATGAAAAAAGGATACTTAGTTGAACTATATAACAACTTGATCTTGTGAGGAATTGCAAGTATCCATAAGCACGTAGACCGCATCAGCAAATCACTAAGTGCAGTCAAATACATCACAACAAAAAAAAAAGAGGGGGCATAAAAGAGAAGAGGTCAAAGACATCACCTGTCTGCCGCGCCAGCTGCTCCTCGCTGCTCACACCACTTCCATGCGTATCAGTTCCGTTCAAGGCCCATAAGCCAAGCAGCGAACTGTATCGCAAGTGTAGCTCTTCAAGTCTTTACACCACTTCTGTGCGTATCAGTTCTGTTCAAGGCCCATAAGCCAAGTAGCGAACTGTATCGCAAGTGTGGCTCTTCAAGTCTTCACACCACTTCCGTGCATATCAGTTCCGTTCAAGGCTCATAAGCCAAGCAACGAACTGTATCGCAAGTGTGGCTTTTCAAGTCTTCACACCACTTCCGTGCGTATCAGTTCCGTTCAAGGCCCATTAGCCAGGCAGCGAACTGTATCGCAAGTGTGGCTCTTCAAGTCTTCACACCACTTCCGTGCATATCAGTTCCGTTCAAGGCCCATTAGCCAAGCAGCGAACTGTATCGCAAGTGTGGCTCTTCAAGTCTTCACACCACTTCGGTGCGTATCAGTTCCGTTCAAGGCCCATTAGTAAAGCAGCGAACTACATAGCAAGTGTGGCTCTTCAAGTCTTCACACCACCTCCACGTATATCAGTTCCGTTCAAGGCTCATAAGCTAAGCAGCAAACTGTATCACAAGTGTGGCTCTTCAAGTCTTCACACCACTTCCATGCGTATCAGTTCCGTTCAAGGCCTATAAGCCTAGCAGCGAACTGTATCGCAAGTGTGGCTCTTCAGGTCTTCATACCACTTTCGTGCGTATCAGTTCCGTTCAAAGCCCTTGGCCAAGCGGCGAACCGTGTCGCGAGTGGTTCTTTAAATGGCTTCTCAACCCACACAAGCAACAGTACAAAAAAAAGGAAAAAAAAAGAAAATGGGTCCCGGCATTCAAAAAAAATAATAAGCGCAAGTGATAAAATGCGATCTTTCAGCTAGTGAGCATGATGTCGTATTATGCGAAAAATGCAACAATAAATGAATGCAGCGTTACAACAGCTCACGCAGGCATGAGAAGACTCGTCAGTCTAATAAAAGGGCTTCATATTGATTCATTTTTAGCCGAAGTCATAACGTTTATAGCTCATGGGCATTAAAAAAAAAATAGCGAGCCCTTTAAGACGCAACGTTGTAAATTTCAATGAAAAGCCCCTTTACCTAAGGAAGGTTATTAAAAAAAAAAAAGTGAAGTTAAAAAAAAAAAAACAAGGGGATAAATTGAGGCAAAATAAGCACATTCATCAGGCCAAGCTAGCATAAATTACCTTCAGTTGATGCATACAAAAAAAAGAGCGTCAAAACAAGTGGGAACCGCCGGCGGCAATAAAGACATGAATGTGCAAGCAAAAGATGAAGGCAACACTTTGGGGAAATTTGGTGTTTACTTTCAGTTGGAGGGCTTCTTCTTCACTTTCTCTCCTCCTCATACGCATGCCCAGCCTATTGCGCACACAGAGGAGTTTGCCCAGATTATTTGTCATTCTCATTGTATTCAATCAAAACCCATTTCAAAAGCCTATCAAACTCTTTAGCTAATTAAAAAAAAGGGGGTCGCCAACCCAAAATCTGAGCTTGAGGCCTTCTATGCCCAAATTCTGGGCCAGCCAGAAAAGGGACTTTATCAGCCAAAAAAAAAAAAAAAGCAGAGGGAGAGATGACTGAGGAAGCCAATACCTTTGCAAGAGTTGAGAATGGCAATACAAAGTTAAGCTTTTGGGGGTGGCACCATGAAAAAGAGGCAAGCTTCCACTGCTAATGATGAACTTGATGTGAAAGAGGGAAGGTCTTTGTGCAGATGGGGCTTGGATTCTGAGCTCTGTTGCTGGGCAAATGAGAAAGAAAGGGGAGAAGGGTGAGAAAGGGGCTGTCTTGGGTGGTCTGGAGGGCTGTAAATGGTGGCACACGTCAGGCTTCTGGTGCTGTAATCAATACGTAGTAGCAAGGAAGGAGAAGGCCGTGCATTTGGTGGCTGCTGGATGTCGAGGAGAGGAAAAAGAAGGCTGTGCAAACGAGGTTGCTAAGCATTTGGTGGTTGATCGGGGAGATGGGGAAGAAAGAGAAACAGTGCTATGCATCACGTGACCAGGGCATGGCATTCAAGTAAAATCAGACGCAAAGTCAAGCTGGGCCGGCCCCAAACGTGGAAGAAGGAAAATAGAAAAGGGAAAGGTACAACCAGGCCCAGGCCTGCAAGCCACAAGGGGGGGCTGAAAAAAGAATGGGCTTGCTGGAGCCGTCTAGGCCCCACCCAAAGGAAAAGATAGGGTGCATGAATTTAGGCCCGAGCTAAAAAAAAAAAAAAAGGAAGCAGAAAAGGCCAAAAAAAAAAAAAATCAAGACTTCAGTCACGCTCCAACGACAAAAGTCTTGTACATGACCTTGTCTCGAGGGGGCAATTTGTAGGCACTAAAAATTTATTTGTGCCGTACCAAAATTAAGTTAAATTAATTAATTGGGCCAACCCTTTTAATTAATTTAATCAAGCCCAAAGACTCACAAGTCAAGTCCAAAAGACTCACAAGTCAAGCCCAAAATGAAGTCCAAATGACTTGCAAGTCTGGACTCAGTCAAAATTCGAGTCAAAGTCCAAACCGAGGCTCAAGACGACTACCAAATCAAGTCACGACCTAAACCCGAACGAAGTCACGGTGTGGTCAAGGTCAAAGTTAAAGTCAAAGGTCAAGACCTACATCGACTCACAAGTCAAACATCAAGAACGGCTCCCAAGTCAACTTTCGATCAAAAGTTCGAGGTGACTTCCAAGTCAATGCTCTGCTCAAGACCGGGGGACTCCCAAGTCAAAGTCAAAGTCAAATAAACGAAAGTCAAAATAGTCTAGGGTAAAGCCTGATTGAAAGGCCCAAAACCTAGGTCAAAGCCCAAAACCCAAGTCAAGGCCTGTCTTGACTTTCAGGAGGGAGACTTTTCTATAAATAGGTCCCTACCCCTCTTTATTCAAGGTTGGAAAATCCATCCTTGAAAGAGAAAGAATCAGAGGATTGTATTCATAGAGAATGTACCCAATTTAAATCAATTGAAATCTATACAAATTCAATCTTTGTAATTTGTGATTACACTGGGTTCAAAGAAATTTGGCATTTTTACTCCTTGTTTGACCTCACTTTTGCTTGTAATAACATAATTTTATGATTTTTATATTAGTCTTTTTTTTCAATCTTTCGCAGAGAATGAGAAGATTTGATTAAATCTTGAGAGTTAGGCTTAAAAAGGAGCAACAAGCTTTGAAGAATCATGCCATGCATTGCTTCTGTTAGGAAATTAGAGCAAACTAATAGCGGAAATAATAGGATGAAATAGATATTCAGAAATTTAAAGAACGATAACAAGAACAAAGCAATAACACACAAGATTTACGTGGAAACCCAATGTGGGAAAAAAACCACGAATGCCGACGAGCACAATCAATCCACTATAAGAGCAAGGAGAGTACAAAGTGATCGCAATCACAACAAGTGATTCGGTCTAATAGCAGGATTACAATCTCTCTTGTAATCTCTCTGAAAACACTCTCTACTTCTCGATGTGTTTTGTGTTTTCTTGGTGATGGAACTCAGAGATGATTTTTAGATCCTAGGCAGAGTCTCTTTATATAGGGTCTAGAAGTCCATGGTTTTACCCATAGAGGAGAACCCTAGCCGCCAAGAAGACTGTACGCCAAAACGCAAATCCTAGCCGCCAGGAAGCCCGCGCCCGAACTGGGAACGCGGCACGGTCACCCCGTGCCACATCTCTACCTCTTTTCGTCGTCGCTTCTTCGACCTGACACGCCCGTGTCGCCAAGCATGGTTCCACCATGTCGTTTCTTGGATTTTGGGCCACAAAACCCAATAATCTCTACCTTGGACCGAAATCTCCAATCACCAACTCTCTAACACCGTCATCGCACCCCGAATGGTGATGCCTCTAAGGGGCAATGCCTCAAAGGGCGCTCAAATGTTGTGAATGCCAACTAAGTCCAAGCAATGCTCGAACTTAGCTATAGGTAGAGGCTTGGTCAACATATCTGCAGGATTTTCTGAAGTATGAACCTTCCTCACAACTATTTCCCCTGTAGCAACTGTATCTTTGACATAGTGATACTTGACATTGATATACTTGATCTTTGAATGGTAGGCATCATTCTTAGTCAGGTGGATTGCGCTCTGACTATCAGAAAACACCACAGTAGTAGCCTGTGGAGCTCCAAGCTCAGTAACAAGGCCCCTCAACCAAGTAGCCTCCTTTATTCCTTCAGTAGCAACAACATACTCAGCCTCTGTAGTAGATAGAGCTGCAATAGACTGAAGCGATGCTTTCCAGAAGATAGCACCTGCACACATAGTGAAGATATATCCAGATATGGATCTTCTCCTATCAAGATCACCAGCACAGTTAGAATCAACAAAGCCTGTAACATCATATATAGCAACTTTGTTTCTATCAAATGCCAACCCCTTATTAACAGTATCCTTCACATAGCGAAGGATCCACTTCATAGCTTCCCAATGATCCTTTCCAAGATTATGCATATACCTCCTTACCACGCTCACAGCATGCGACAAGTCTGGCCTAGTGCATACTATAGCATACATCAAACCACCAACAACATTAGAATAAGAGACATTCGACATTCTATCTATGTCCTCCTCAGATTGTGGACAATACTCAGCAGACAATCTGAAATGTGCAGCAAGGGGTGTGAAAACTGCCTTATGGTTACCCATATTAAATCTGCCTAGTACTTTCTCAAGATAATGTCCCCGAGACAAGTAGAGCTTACCAGCCTCTCGATCCCTCTGAATCTCCATGCCTAGAATCTTCTTTACTGCACCCAGGTCCTTCATCTCAAACTCCTCACTGAGTTGAGATTTCAACTTGCTGATCAAGGACTTATCCTTGGAGGCAATTAATATATTATCAACATACAATAGCAAGTAAATAAAGGAACCATTAGAATATGATCTAAAATACACATAATTATCATATCGGCTACGTGTGTATCCTTGTGCAATCATGAAGGTGTCAAACCTTTTGTACCACTGCCTAGGAGCCTGCTTAAGTCCATATAAGGACTTCTTCAATCTACACACCAGTTGTTCCTTCCCAGAAACAACAGAACCTTCAGGTTGCCTCATGTAGATCTCCTCCTCTAACTCTCTATGAAGAATTGCAGTCTTCACATCAAGCTGCTCCAACTCCAGATCAAACAAGGAAACAAATGCAAGAAGCACTCTAATGAAGGTATGTCTAACAACAGGTGAAAATACCTCATTGTAATCAATATCTTCCTTCTGGTTGTAACCACGAACAACCAGGCATGCTTTCCACCTTGCATCTTCAACTCCAGGAATGCCCTCCTTTTTTTTGTAGATCCATTTAGCAGTTAAGGCTCTCTGACTTTTAGGTAGCTCACACAGTTCCCAAGTCCGATTCTTCTGCAAACTCTGTATTTCCTTTTGCATAGCTAGGATCCAATTAGGTGAACTTGGACAGGAGATTGCTTCAGTATAGGTTGAAGGTTCCACACCTTCAGGCACCTCCTCTGTAACTGAAAGTACATATGCTATCAGTCCCTCATCATCATTGTAGTGAGCAGGCCTCCTGATCTCCCTCCTAGAACGATCACGAGCTATAGAGTGAGCAACCTCCACCCAAGGCTAATCAGAACTGATAGTGCCAGGTTCAGTAACCTGAGCCTCCCTGTTGGGCTGATTAGCAAGTCTATCTTGAGCTGCAACGATCTCCACTTCTATCTCCGTACTATTACTGGTATCCTCTTGATCACCTACACCAGTAGAAGGAACAACAGAATCCATTCCAGAAGATAATGTAGCAGTCTCATTAAAAGTTACATCCCTACTCAGAATGACTTTCTTAGGCTCAGGACACCACATGCGGTATCCTTTGGACTCAGATGCATATCCAAGAAACATGCATTTGACAGCCCTAGGGGCTAACTTCCCATTATTCACATAGGCATACAGAGGACATCCGAATATTCTCAAAATAAAATAATCAACAGGATTACCTGACCATATTTCTTCTGGAATATGAAAATCAATGGAGGCGTGTGGTGAACGATTCACCAAATTACAGGATGTAAAAATAGCCTCAGCTCAGAAAGCTTTGCAATCCCAAAGCCCTGCATTGGAAAGCATACATCGAGCTTTCTCCAGTAGAGTCCTATTGATCCGTTCTGCAACTCCATTCTGCTGTGGTTTTCTGACCAAGGTCTTGTGCGTAGCTATGCCATTCACCGCGCAGAACTCATCCAACTCTGACTTGACAAACTCAAGACTATTGTCAGTCCTAAGCTTCTTGATCTTTCTCCCAGTCTGTTTCTCAACCAGAGCCTTGAACTTCTTGAACATGGAGAATGTCTCATTTTTTTGTCTCAAGAAGTAAACCCAAACTTTGCGTGAGAAATCACCAACAAAAGTCAACATGTAGTGCTTACCTCCAAGAGAAGGAACCTTCGAAGGACCCCACAGATCAGAATGAATGTAGCCAAGGATCCTTTGAGTACGATGCTTCACTTTAGAGAAACTCACCATCTTCTGTTTCCAAATATATAGTGATCACAAAAATCAAGCTTACCCGTACCAACGCTACCCAGACAACCTTTCTTACTTAGAATGGTTATTCCTTTCTCACTCATATAGCCCAATCTCATGTGCCATAACCTTATATCATTAATATCTGCTGATGCTGTACCAACTGCTGCTACTCTTGTAACTGTAGTTCCTTGTAGGATGTAGAGACTTCCCTACCGCAATCCCTTTATTACTACCATGGCCCCCTTTATCAATTTTAGGACACCATTCTCCATAATAAAGCTGCAACCATTAGTCTCAAGAGTACCCAAAGAAATTAAACAACGAGTCATATCATGTATATGACGAACTTTAGACAAAGTTCTAACTATACCATCATGGGTTTTAATCTGCACAGTACCTATTCCTGCAACCTTGCATTCAGCATCGTTGCCCATAAGTACAACCCCAGTATCAACAGGCTCATAAGTGACACCAGTCCCTACAAGGACACATGTGATACGTACAACCAGAATATAAAACCCAATCATCACCTAACCCCTTCTCAGAGGTGGTGGCCAAAGATATGGTAGCAAGCAACACATCACTGTCAGACTCTGACTCTACTACACAATCAACTGTAGCAGTTTTCTCCTTTTCCTCTTTCCCTTTCTTTTTCTTTAGCTTCCAGCAGTTAGTCTGAATATGACCCAATTTACCACAGTAATTACAGGTCTTATTGGCATGAGAATTCCTAGACTTAGATCGGTTCTTTTTCTTATTATCGCTCCCCTTTTGCTCAGTTGTTCTACCCCTAACAACTAATCCTTCAGTTGGATCAGCATGGATATCATGGTCAAATTTCTCGTTAGATAACAAATTAGACTTGACATCCTCAAACGATATAGTATCAGAATTACTATATAGCATAATCTCCTTAAAGTGTTTATAGGAGGGGGTAAAGACACAACAAGCAGGATAACTTTATCCTCATCCTCAATCTTTACATCCAGACTCTCTAAATCAACAAGAATAAAGTTAAACTCATTCAGATGTTTTTGAACAGGGGTACCTTCAGCGATATGAAACGTGTATAACCTTTCCTTCAAACGGATCTTGTTGGCTAGACTCTTCGTCATGTCGAGTTCCTCCAGCCGAGTCCATAGATCCACCGCAGTTGCCTTATCAAGCGCCTCTCGTAGGACATGTGGCGACAGGCATAACTGAATGGCTGAAACTGCCTTCAACTCCAATTCCTCCCATTCCTCGTCTATCAATGATCCACGCCGCTTCCTTTGGTCTGTTGCCCATTGTTCATCAGTCATCTTCTCGGGTTTTTCATATGAGGTCCTTGCAGAACTTTCCATAACCCATGCTGGATGAGAACTGCTCTCATCTGCACTTTTCAGAGATTAAAACTAGTCTCCCTATCAAATTTCTGAATATCAAGCTTCATAGTTGAAGACATCCTAAACCAAAACTCTGATACCACTTGTTAGAAAATTAGAGCAAACTAATAGCGAAAGCGATATGATGAAGCAGATATTCAGAAATTTAAAGAACGATGATAAGAACAAAGCAATAACACACAAGATTTACATGGAAACCCAATGTGGAAAAAAACCACAGATGGCGACGAGTACAATCAATCCACTATAAGAGCAAGGAGAGTGCAAAGTGATCACAATCACAACAAGTGATTCGATCTAATCGCAGGATTACAATATCTCTTGTAATCTCTCTCAAAACACTCTCTACCTCTCGATGTGTTTTGTGTTTTCTTGGTGATCGAACTCAGAGATGATTTGTAGATCCTAGGTAACGTCTCTTTATATAGGGTCTAGAAGTCTAGGGTTTTACCCCTAGAGGAGAACCCTAGCCACCAAGAAGACTGTACGCCAAAACGCAAACCCTAGCCATTAGGAAGCCCGCGCCCGAACTGGGAATGCGGCACGGCCGTGGCATGACCGTGCCACCTGGCACGGCCCACCTGTGCCACATCTCTGCCTCTTTTCGTCGTCCCTTCTTTGACTTTATACGCCCGTGTCACCTAGCACGATCCCACCGTGCCGTTTCTTGGATTTTGGGTCATGAAACCCAACAGTTGCTACTAACTTTATGGACATCCATGCTATGTAAGCTAGGTGAAACATTTACTATATGTCATGAAGCATATGATGGAGCTAGGAATGTTCGTGCTAAAGGCTAGGATGTTCAAGCTATTGCTGTGCTGCTACTACTTCTACCACCCAACACTAGCCACTCCACCAGCTAGATAGTAACCAAGTTCTATTGGCCACTAGTCGCCATTGCCACGCCACTAGCAGCCTAGTCATGCCCAGCTTTAGAAGCATGAGCGTGCTCCTCTTCTTGCACTGTTTCAAACCATTAAAGGAGGTTGGCACAACCCCCTGCATTCATTAAAAGCCCCCTTTTGTCCTTCATAAAGAATTAGGCAGGTTCTTTAAGTTTCTGTAGAATAGTTTACAGTAAATTAGATCATATTCTCTCTCTTTTAGACACTCTAAACTCTTTCATATTCACTTAAACTTTGGATTCTCATTTATTTATGATATTGTTCAGTTTAAGCCCTTGTAATTCCCTAGTCTTAGGTTCATGCTATATTTTTATTGTATCACGATCTTACTCAAACTGGTTGAGTTAGTCTTGTTGATAGTTTGAAGTTTAGTCTTTTGGTTTTTAATCTTCTTTGTTTCACCCTTCTACCCTCAATCTTTTCTTGAATTTCTTCTCTGAAAATGAAAATTTCTACCTCTTTATCTCTCTTGCATTTTAGGGTTTAAAACCCTTTTTTAGAGTTGAGTTTTTGGTTTAATCATATGTTAGATTAGATTTGGCTAGGTGAGATTAGGGAGAATAAGTGGAAGTCAAATCAAAGATTTTATCCCCCTACCCAAATTTTGAAGGTTGAACCTCCATTGTTGGATTTAAGCTTTTAACATAACTTTATCTTCTTTCTCTTTTCTTTCTAGCTTAACTTTTTTACTTTCTAGTTGATTTAGTTATTGTAATCGGTAGTTTGATGATTTAGTGTTTGTTTTGCTTAGCTTTGTTGATTGTGCTTATGTTTTAAGTAGTACTTTTCATCATGCGTAGAATAGAAGGCATTATTAGTATTAATTAGATATGTTGATTATGTTTTAGTTATAAATCAATTTCCGTGATTTGTAAATGTGCTAGATTAACTAATAAGTGCATTAATTTCCGCAGCATTGCATAGGATAACAAATTTTACCTTCCTCTCCAAAAATTATGTCAATAGAATTGCACCATTGCTAGTGATGGAGGCATTAATTGACCATAGATTTTTAACTTGATTCTGTGTAAATATATTTCTTTATTTACTCTTAAATGCAACCCCTAAAAACTAAAAAAAGGAAAAATGCATAAAAAAGGCGTAGATCATAATGAATGAGGGCACGCACTAAGTCACGTAATTATGAAAGACCAACGCGTGCCAGAATTCGTAACCCTAATAGTTTGGTTGACCAAGCAATGCCCATTGACTTTGACTACATAGTGGAGGAAGAACAACCATTGCCAGCACCTCCCCATCTTCTTAGAAGTCTCAATGAGTTTTTCTACTTGAAGTGTCGCCAATCCCTCATGCTTTATGGTGTAGACTTGTTGGTATAAAATGATGGCCCAAAATTCCTTGTTTAATTGGGTGCCATGTGATTTTGGTCATGTGTTGTTTGTCGTGATTGGCCAAAAATATTTAGCCCATTGATATATTGTTGGTGCATTTTTTTGGCTTGATTCAGTTGTTGCTCCCATGTGACTAAGCAGTTCATCTTATTGTTAATGTGCAATGCCCAGTTTATTTCTTGACTTTGGCAGATCAGTGAGCTCCACGGTTGGGCCATGGTGTGGCTCACGACCCATGGCTATGTGAGTCTTTTGGGTTGCTTTGGCTTAAAGTTTGTTTTCGCTTCTGCATAATTTTCAAGGAACTATTGGATGGGAGTTTAAGTGCATGATTGCTGCACCATTATTATCTTCTTTATGGGTTATTATAATGGATGTTTAAAGAGCATCAATTTTACATTCAAGCATCATTTTATGAGTCTTGGGTTCAAGTATTGGTGAATTATGACTTAACTCTTGGGTTTTCATCTCCTTTATTGCGAGATTTATGTTCCGAATCCTATATATTAGACATATCTAGTAAGCATGTTGGGTGGAAAAGTTGCTAGCATTTGAGTAGCATTTTGTAGTGCCTCTTGGCACCGCCCCTCATGGGCTATATCCAATTTCTATTCCACATTTTATTGAGAGTTAGTATTGAGAGATATTCATTATAATCGATCTCTTCCTTGGACATTTGCTTTGAATTGTACTCTCATGTTTATAGTGGACTTTGTGTCATTGTTGCCGCATGTGGTTTTCTCACGATTTGGATTTGGATTTTCACATAAAAATCTTGTGCCTACCATTATCTTTTTAATCTTGTTTTATATTCTCATAGATCTACATCCTTTATTACTTCCACATCTACTTGCTTGAATTTTATTTTTTATTTTTCCTAACAAACTTCAGGCACAGAGCTTCAATTTGAATTTTGCCAACAATATACCCAAATGCTGTCCAAGTTCATTAGTGTAGATGACCCTTGCATGCTTTTAAGTGAGTTTAAGGAAGCATGTTCTAGGATGACATTCTTTATGGTCCTAATTGATATTGTGAGACTGCATTTTATCCTTTTTTTCTTTGAAGGAATTATGTATATTCTTAGTAAGGCCAAGGAGCTAGAACGGCAAAATGGGCACACATAAATTGGATAGAAACTGTAAACAATAACAACAAGAAATAACAACATAAACAACAATCATTATAGAGATAAATTGAGCTCGAGCTTCTATAAGACACACCAACAGATCAAACATAAGACCCTTAATCCCCTCTAAAGATAAGAGACACCACCAAAGAGAGAGTTAAGCCTTGCTAAATCATGACTCTTCTTGGCCAAAGGAGAAGATAAACTAGAGAGGGTTCTAAATGGATAAGAAGCTAAGGCTCAACTTCATTTTAATAACTGAACATTATAATGCTAAACTTTTAGCTTATAAACTAGCTCCTTTCTGGTATTAATTCAACAAATACATGACTTTCTAGTTGACACTAAGCCATCCTTTCGCTCACTAATGCAATGACTACATGGCTTTCAAGTTGAAAACAAGACATATGAGAAGTGGTAAACTCAGAAAATACATAAAAAATGTATAATTGGCAAAATATCTATCAAAGCTTGGGCACCTCAGTTACTTATTATGATTATTCAAGTTCAACAAAGGCAACTTGCATGTAATTGCATTGAGAAATGCCCCACCAACTTATAAAAGGAAACAACCTACTTTGCTTTTCGCAAAAGGGATTTTCTTTAAACATTTGTTGATTAAAGGCAGATGCTAGAAGGTCTGGACCTGTAAGTTTTGGGTATCCTTTGATAAGATTTTTATAACATTTTCAAATCCTTAAAAACTCTCCCAAAAGTGGCTGCAAGTGAGCTAAAGAAATAAATTTAGTTCCAGTGTAGCTATTTGGACTGAAATGCAAGACTGGTTTAGATTGAAGTTGTTACCTTAACTTCTCTAGTTTCTAAGAGTGAGTGTAATTTATATCATCTAAGGAGTAACCTAATGTTTTATTTCTATAGTAAAGAACAAGTTAAATTATACCCCAAGAGCTACACTTGATCATTAGGAAATCAAGTGACAGAAGGTAAGCTAGAGCATGGATCCTATGTATTTAGTTTAACTATGGCTTTGAAATGATTGTGTGAATTTGTTGTGAACCTGGAAGCTATTCTATGTAGTTTCAAGGATGTCTGCATCATCATCCCTTTGTTTAAGAAAACTAGACATCAAATTTTCCAAGGGGTTCTTCTTATAGGTAAGGGCTCAAGTCAGCCATATTGAAGGTGGGAGAAGCCTCATAATCTCCTAGCAACTAGACCTCGTATGTATTGTCATTAATTCTATCTAAGACCTTAAATGCATCACATTCTCTTGGACTCAATTTGGATTTTCTCTTATGGGAGAACCTCTATTTTCTCAAGTGAATACACATAAAATCATGAGGTTAAAAGATAACCTTCTTTTTGTGCTTATTTGCATTCGACTGTTAGTTGGCATTGGATATCTCAATCTTCCTTCTAACTTTCTCATAAAGCTCATGTATCTCTTTGACCCTTTTCTTAGCTTCAGGGCTTGTCTTTCCTTCCAAAACTACGACATATATGTCCATAGGAGTCAGAGCTTCAACACTATGAGGCCTTGTGAAGACCTTTATTGAATGCAAACTTAATATAGCCCTAAGCCATAATATGAGACTTGATAAGTAGCCTTAATATTGCTAGCAAAGTCATGTTAGTGACTTTTGTTTGGCCATCAGTCAAAAGAGGGTAATTACGCTGTAATTGAGCTTAATTCTCGTCTTCTGCCATAAAATCACCCCAAAATGGCTCAAGAACTTTATGTTCCTATCTGGAACTATAGATATTAGAATCCCATGAATCCTTATCACCTTTTTAAAGTATAACTCATCTATATATTTTGCTACAAGCAATAAAATGAGCCTTTATGAGTTCTTGGCAATCCTAGAACAAAATCCATTCTAACACCTGTTCATTGAGAAAGTGAAAATGGTAAGTGTGTACATAGTTCTTTGAGCAGATAGTAACTCTTGGTCAGTTAGCAAGTAACATATCTGTTAATGATATATTGTACATCCTTAGACATGTTTTGATAATGATGATGCTCCTTTAACATTACAACAACCTTGTCCTCAGCTACTTAGAATCCCACCATAAACCTCCCTGATCAGTAGCTTCCTTGTACCACACATAAGGATGCATAGTTTGTTTCTATTGAATAAATAGCCATCTTGCACCATATACTCACCCCTAGGCTTATTTTGCATTGCTCGAATAGATCTATAAAGTCTTCATCTTGCTCATACAAGGAGTTCATGTGTTTAAAGCCGAAAACACATGCCTAAAGTTAAAAAAGCAACAAGTGCCTCCTTGATAGTGCATTAAGTCCTTAATTGAGCTTCCCTAACTTCTAGTTGATGACGAAGGGAATTGCAAGTATTTAAGCCATTTATCATGCTTGGAGTTGAATTTGTGCTAACCTTGAATGTACTTCAAAGCTTCATGATTAGAATGCATGATAAATTCATTGACAATAAGATAATAACACTAATGCTTAGGACACCTAATGATTGCATAAAATTATTTATCATAGGTGGAGTATATCCTTTTTGAATCACACAATGTCCTACTAAAGAAGGCTAGAGGTCAACCTTCTTGGGTATGAACTCCGCCAATGCCAATCCCACAGGCGTCATTCTCCACTTGAAATACCTTTTCAAAGCATGTTAAGGTTATACCAAGAACTTGAGTCAACTTGCCCTTGATCTCTTGAAAGGCCTTGAGCCTTAGGAGTGCACTAAAATGATATGCCCTTGATCACTTCTGTCCTAGGAGCCACAGTAGTGTTGAATTTCTTGTTAAACCACCTATGAAAAGAGGTTAGAACATGAAAGTTTTTCACATTATGAATGCTTTTAGGGACTGACAAGCTTTTAATTGCTTCAACCTTTCTTCCATCCACCTTTATAGCTTGGATTTGTAAAATGACAATGTACCCTAAGAAGGAAACCTTATAAGTGGAAAAGGTGAACTTCTTAAGGTTGCCAGCAGTATCTTTTTCTTAAAGCATTGAATCACTTGTAACCAATGCTCATTGTGCTCTTCTTCTGTCTTACTACATATTAGAATATCATCAAAGTATATAACAACAAATTTACTAATAAAGGGCTTGAATAGCTGATTTATCATTCTCATGAAGGTACTGGATGCATTAGAGATGCCAAAGGACATTTCAAGCTATTCACAGAGGCCTTCGTTGGTTTTGAATGATGTTTTTCAGTCATCCCCTTCTCTCATCCTAATTTAGTGATAACCACTCCTTAAATCCATGTTGAAACAACTTAGAAACATATAACCCATCTAGTATATTCTCAAGTCTTGCATATACTTGATAGTGATCTTGTTGATGGATTTGTTAACATCACACATCCTCATACTCCTATTCTTAGACACAAGAAAGGTAGGTACTGCACAAAAGCAAAGACTTTTCTTAACCATTCCTTTAGTCACCAACTCCTTAACCTGCCTCTGAACCTTTTAAGTACCATTAAAGTTCATCCTGTAAGAAGGCTTGTTATCTACGATGGCTCCACGAATGAGTTCAATGTCATGCTAGATTAATCTCTTTAGGGGTAGGCCAGGTAGTATCTTTTGGGGAAAGGTATGCGTATATTGGCCGGGATTATGGCTGCTTTAGGATAGAGGGGAGTGTCTAACTCAAGTTCTATCTGAGAGTGGGAGGTCCATTCCTTGTAGGCTCTAAATTAAATTCAGGCTAAGAGGCCTTATGGACACGCTCTCCCGGAATGAGGAAAACATTAGTTAGGTCAAGGTTCTTTTGTGGTTTGGGCTTTCTCAGTTGTTGTGGGATTAGAAGGGCTAATGTGATGTTTTTGCCATCCTTGGTAAAGGAGTAGCTGTTTGGATAACCATTATGCATAACTACCATGTCAAACAAGTAATATCTCTCCAACAACACATGACAGAGACCCATAGGTATAGTAGCACACCAAACCTCATCAAACTAATTCTTGCCAATGCAAAAAGAAACCAAGCATCTAGAGCTGATTTGGAGTTACCTTGGTTCAGCCATTGGATGTTGTAAGTGTTCAGGCTCAATGTATGTATTTTATACCTTATTCTACCTATATTTTGCTCATAATAACTGGTAATTAGGTTGTTTGTTAATGTTTTGTTGGTTTTGTAGGTAATAAAGACAACTGTTCAAAGGGCGGATAATGGGTGTGAATGAGTTGAAAGTTGGACACGCTAGCCCGAGATTACCATGAAGCAAGGCCAGGTTAATGAGTGTAAAAACTGTCGGGGAAATAAGAAAGATGAACAATGTAGGTATTTGGCACGGGCCGCCTATACCAAGTGGCATAGCCATGCCAATACCTTATTTTGCTCTGTCTCAGAATTTAGAAACTTAGAACGATTAGCTCGTGCTATATGGCACGATCATGCCAAGTTTGCTGAGCTAGAGCCTATATAGACTCCCATTCCCCCATTTGTGAAATCATCTACATTATAATGTAGAGTTAACAAGATTTTTAAGGTTCTCAAGGTAGTGCTTATGAGTAGATTAGTGCTTAATTTTGCTAATGCAGGTGCATTTCAAAATTTTAAGCTATTTAAGTGTTAATTACAAGTATTTGATTTCTCTTTCGATAGTATTTGCTTTTCAAGCTTTTTAATTGTATATTTTGTTTGCTCAATCTCTCCCCTTTATTCTTCTCTTCTATCATTCAAATCTTTTTGCTTTGGATTAATTTCATGCACTAATAATATTGTTTACTTTTGAATATTGCTTTTTTTCCTTTCCTTACTTCCAATCTTTCTCTTTCTTATCTTAAATGTCCATTTTTAACTCTTCCCTTCTTCGTTCAGGTTGGAGTTTGAAAATCCACTTTTGAAAAGTTGAACATTTGGTTAGTTATGGGTGAGATTGGAATTAGCTAGGCTAGATTAGTGAGAATAAGTGGAAATCAAGCCACAAATTCCATCTACTTGTGCCAACAATGGAGGCCAACCTCTGCTGTTGAATTTTTGAGCTTTTGAGGTACTCTATTTTCTTTCTCTTCCCTTAGTTAGAAGATTCAGTTCTTTCCTGATTAAATTATATGCTTTATTAGTTTACTGTTAGTTAGAATGATATTTGGTGTTAATTGTACTTTGTTTTAAATTAGTTTAATTAGTTAAGGTTAAATTAGGATTAGTGAATAACTAGTTTAATTTATCATGTTTAGTCACATTTATTGCTTTTCTTAGGTTAGATTTGGGTTAGAATAACAAGTGACTGGATTTCAACATCGTTCTAGAGGACGACAAACTTTTCACTCTTACACCCTAACTATTATCCAACAGTGAGGACAAGGATTAACTAAGGTTTGAAGGTTGAGCTTCTCAGTTAAGCTTTTCAATGCCACATTTGAACAACTGCCATTGTCAATGATCAAACAAGCCTTTCCTTGTATTTTGCACATGCTGTGAAAGATGTTCTCTCTCTGATCTTCTTTGGTGCTTTTCTAGTTGCTCCTACAAGGGCGATGTTCTCTCTCTGATCTTCTTTGACACTTTTGTAGTTGCTAGAGCTATCCCAACCACCAAAAGCTCTCCTTCATCAACTTCTATAGTGATCTCTTCTACCCTTTGTTCCTCTATTATGCACAATTCACTACCTTACTTTATTTCCTACTGGTCTGCTTAATATTCAACCACTATAGTTACCCTTCTATTGTGAAATTTGACAGAATAGACCCTAGTTCCTAATTTGTATAGCATCTTGTGTTGGTATTTAAGCTAGGTGAGAGTTTGTTTTGTGTAGTAGACGTTTGGGGCTATCTTTGAAGAGGATTTGGTCTTGGGAGGAAGCTAAGAGCTCCCCTTATTAAAGGGCTAGCTCTTGGGGAAAGGTTTAAAGGGTTATTTCCTAATCGGTTTTGCTATCTTCTATTGTCAACTACGCGTGCCAGAACACACACATCCTTTAAGGTATTGTGCTACCTTAACTCAACAACATTACCATATTTAAGGTCAAGAGCACTAAGGTACATCACAATGGTTTAATCCTCAGATTCCTACGAGTCATAGTTTATGAGGAGTTTTTCAAACTTCGTAGTGTATTCCTCTACTACATTGAACCTCAGGAGGGATTATGAAGCTGCGTGTAGTTATTATAAAGGTAAGTGGTGAAAGAAATCTTTCCTTGAGTTTGAATTTAATCTTGGAATCTTTCCTTGAGTTTGGAATTAATTTTGGCCCATGTTCTAATTATTTCTTTTCTTTTTGCACCTAATGGACTAAAATGAAAGACTAGTTTTGACTGAGGTTGCTACCTTAACTTCTTTAGTTTCTAGTAGTGATGGAACTTATCTCATTAAAAAAGCTAATTTTTGGACTAAAAAATGAGATAAGTTAGATTGCAAAAGTTGGACTTGATCATCCAGAAATCAAGTGAGAGAATGCAGGGTTGAGCAAGGAGCCTATGTATTTAATTGGACTATGGCTTTACAAGAGGACTTCAGTGTTCGAATTTGTTAGGACATTGGTGATAATTCTAAATTACTTATAAGGGTGTCTACATCAAGGACTTTGCCAAGAAATAGATATATGGTTTACACAACAACTCCATCTCGATATGGGATGAGTTTGTTTGGGTACTCCTCAAGAAGTATTTTCTAAAATACAAGACCGTGTAGCTTAGGAATAAGATCAACTGTTTCATACAACTTGATTGGAGACTTTTGGAAGTATTTTGAGCGATTTAAAAATATATTGGCTAAATGTCCTCATCATGGCTTGGAACTTAGTCGGTTGTGACAAATTATATAAATAAGGCTCTTCACGAAAACTCCCAGACCTCTGTTAAGTCTACCTGTCAAGGGAATTTCTTTTTTTTAAAAAAAAAGATACTAAGGCTTGGAATTTCTTAAAAGGATTTGGCTAAAAAGATAATTTTTATTGCAGATCTAGGGATAATAGTCTTGGTGGCAAGGTAGGTAGCCATAAGGGGGAATGCATGTTATGTTGGCTCAATGTCTTCTCAGCTACTAATGCCAGTTCTATTACTTATAATCAAATTCCCATTAAGCATAATGATTTTAGTTGCTCTACCATTGCTGCTGTCATTGGAAACCATGTCATGTATAAGGCCTTGCTTGGTTTAAGAGACAAAGTAAGCTTGTTGCCTATTGTAGCGTATGAGAGATTAGGATTAGAGGAGATGCTCAAACCCACAAAAATTATCCTTTAACTAGCATAACAATATACTAGGTTGCTTAGAGGAATGATGGATGATGTGTTAATTAAAGTGCATGAGTTCATCTTCTCGATCAACATTGGGGTCTATGAGATCAAAATGGTAGTGTGTCCTGATAATGCGATCCTAGTCACAATTGGCAGGCCCTTCATTGCCATGTTAAATGCCTTAATCAATTGCAACTATGGGAAAATAAAGTTGTCTTCAGGGAACATGACTATGGAGCTCAAGATTTTTAACTCACAAGAGTAACTAATGAGATTTCATGATGTAGCGCACTTCAACATTATTTTAGTGGGCGGTTTACGTTGATGAATTGGAATTTTAACATGAAGGAGAGCTTTCATCATGTGAGTAAGAGATATTTGCTATGGAATATAATGATCAATGTATTCACATTTGATGATTCTTATTATGATGCATATTGATATATTGAACACTCATTTCCTTCTCCTTTTGAGTTCTTATTCAGAGTTTAGTGGTCATGAATGTGATGTGCTTTTATATTAGTCTGAGTCATATTCCATGGGTTACGAGCTTGAATTTTACGCACTTGCATTAGCAATCCATGTGACACAAACATGTTTTGCATCTTCATCCATTTCTATCCCAAACTTAAAGTGTCTTCTATTGAGACTCTCCAAAAGTGCCGATCGAGCCATGAATGATGATATGTTTGTATTTTATAGCAACATGATGATGTTGCCTTGGTGAATTATGAGGCCTTTCTTTTGGATTAATTAACAATGAAGGAGCGGTAAAGGCTTTGTTCGTGGAACATGAGACTAGTTCTTTTAGCTTAAATACTACTATATATGTGTCAGCTCCCTTTATTCTCGTAACCTTTGATTTGAATATGAATAGGATACCTAAGAATTGGGTAGTAAACATGGGACATAGAGTTGTGCTTATGGTGCATTCATATAAGTTTGGAAAATTCTTAGCCCTTATCCTTTCTATCGAGTACAACAAAAAACATATATCATTCATATGATTGTTTAAGGATAGGGCTTGACGCTTGGATAAGCTCAATTGAGCTCTCTCTTCTGTTTTGATGGTTCTTCCATGGAGCATGACTTCTATCTTGGATTGCTTTGCTTTTAATGAGGATTATGCATGTTCATTTGATAAGCTGCTTCAAAAATTGATGTGAATCGATAAGAGGAGAAAATTTGGGTTCCACCTCCAAGATGAAAGGATTAATGTTAAAGCTTGATCTAGAGATGTGGGTGAAAGGGACATAGAGTATTTCTTACTCCATGAAAATCCTTGGGAATAAGTGGTTGAAATTCCTATCCCTTGTATATATGTATATATTTATTACTTTCTTCAAGAATATTAGTAAAATTGAAAAAATTTGAGAGAAAAATAGTAAAAATTACAACAAAGAGAGAGTGAGAAAAAAAGGATGAAAAATTGAGTGAGAATGTGGATGACAAGGTGAATATAGTATTGGAAAAAATAAAACTAGAGAGAATAGCAAAAAGACACAGTGGAAGTATCATTGAGGGTGCTAAGATGCAGTCTAGTTGTGCTACAGTTGGCATGGGCATGGCAACCTGAAAATGTAGGAAAAAGAATCAAGAATTTAAAGCTTGGTCAGTGCCAAATTGAATCCCCTAGAAAAAAGAAAAGCAATAGATGTACAGTTTGACATGTGTTACCTATGCCAATCAGCACGCGAATTCCAAGCTCATTTCTAGCTAACTAGAACGCGCAAGCCCTTCTTTCATCCCCCATTTCTTTCACATCCTCTTCTTCTTCTTGCTTAATCCATTTGGACAAATCCTCTCACTAAAAACCTTTATTGCCGTACTCACCCACTCCAAATCCATAACATTTTTCAAACTCTTATCAAAATCCATCAAATTTCATCACTTTCATCATCTTTGTAGGCAAATTTTACCCATTCCTGTAGCATTCAGCCATTTTCACTCTCTAAAACCTTAAGCCAACATTGTCATGGTTAAAGGTTGTAGGTAGGAAAAATTAGAACCTTACCCCGAATTGGTTGTAAAGTAATTGAAAACTAATTAAATTTTTAGGCAAGTAATGTAATTTTCAAGAGGAGTTTTACCAATCCTTTGCCACTCTAAAACTTGAGGTGGCCAGCATCTGCACAGACTATAATGATATATGCCACGACATGAACTATTTTGCATGTTTAATGGATACAATGGATGAGGCAATTGCCTACATCAAAACATGTGTCTCAAGATAGGAGGCTAGGGAAGAAACAAGAGCTATTCAAGATGCACAAGTCATAAAGGAAAGGAGGGGACAAGCCACACTAATTCAATGGCAAGAATAGGAAATGAGGAAAGAGGAGATGCCTCACATGTACTTTGGTAACACTCCACAAGGTGGTCCTTCTTCTGCTCCCTCTGATTGGCCACCAGCTAAGCCCAATGGGCCTAATGAGTTGTGAGTTGTATTCCCTCTCCCTACCCTACTCTTCAATGCATATAGCAATTTCATTAGGGGGAATTCATGTGACATATTATACAGGGTGAGAAGGGAATGACTCATATAGCACTGTCACCAATGTCTTCTTATGTGTCATTTATTTAATCTTTTCTCCTTTTCCCTTGTGTTGATTATGAGCCTTTATTGATTGGATTGGGCACTGAAGGTGAAATATGGTTATAATTGTTTGGCCGTTGAAGATGAGATATATATTTGAGGTGATTTTTTGTTATATGCTTATTCTAAGTTGAGTAGGATTGATATTGGATGTGAATTTGAGCTTCAATTGGCTCTTTGGAGAATAGGCATCCTCTCAATATTTCTACTTAGGATATATGTTACATTTGCATGTGTATATATTGTGTTTCTCTTCTTATGTGTTAGCAATGATGTGCCTACTTACATAAAATAGCGAAAAACTCATGCTTTAATTAAATCCAAGATAGTTTGAGGGTGGCTATATGAAAGAGAAAATGACAAACCTACTCCAAACATAGATGTGAATAGGATTTGTGGGTACCCTGAAACCTATTTGGAATCAATGAAATGGTCCTAGTTCTTGAAAAAGAGGAATCAATCCACTTGATGTCGGTTTTGGTTCTCAAACAAAATATTCGAGCTCAGAGCCTAGAATCAGTTTAGACAGAGAAATGAATAATTTTTTTATTTTTTACTACCTTTTACTTTTGTTTGTTCTTTTTCTATTTGAATTCTTTTCCTTACAGAAAATGACTACTGAAATAGTGACTTTAATGCAATATCAATTAGTTTTCCACTGCTAATTAAGGGATAAATCATTAATTTTTCAAATAACTAAAAATTAAAAATGAAAACTTAATAAATTAACTTTCTCTTTTTGTGTAAAGATAGAAGACGTATGCAGAAAAAGATCAAGCATCCCATCTCCCACTCCAAGTTTATTTAAAGAAATTAATTTAATAGGTGCTAAAATTTCAACATCAAGCATGGCAGGTACCCTAGAATTAGAACTGGAGCCTAAGGTTCTAATTTCAGTTCCAAAGAGTTAGGATCAGTTTGACCACTTCTAGTTTCAGTTCCCAACAGTTGGCACGACTTGCTTATACCAACCTCTTGGAAAGGTTTGTAGCAGTGTAGGTAAAGGAAGCATGCCTCTTGGGAATACGACCCTACTTAAAGAAAGTTAGGGCATAACTAGCCTGCCCGTGGCCTGTGGAGCCCAACTAGTGTCTAGCTAGTGGAGGGGCAGTGCCGCTGGCTTGGTTTGGGTAGTAAAAGTAGTAGCTTCAAGGGCATGGCTTGAATCATCATAGCCTTGAGCATGAACATCTGTGGCTCCATCAAATAGTCATGATATGTAGCGGAAGGTTCATCTAGCTGTAAATTAGAAGTTCAGAGACTATTAAAAGAGCAATCATCTACACTTGAGAGAAAGATCGAGCCTACAAGCCATAGTGCCTTCTAATACCTTTGCTAATCCTTTTATACTTCTTTGAGAGCTTTGTTGTACATCTAAACTTTAAGAAGTGA